>CM022395.1:96625721-97128006 GCA_011833715.1 Carcinoscorpius rotundicauda
GGATTAATTTACTGAACCAGGTATCTGTGTTGTTCAGTTGTACAGGGTAATTTAGTGAACCAGGTATCTATGTTGTTCAGTTGTACAGGGTAATTTAGTGAACCAGGTATCTGTGTTGTTCAGTTGTACAGGGTAATTTACTGAACCAGGTATCTATGTTGTTCAGTTGTACAGGGTAATTTACTGAACCAGGTATCTATGTTGTTCAGTTCTACAGGGTAATTTAGTGAACCAGGTATCTGTGTTGTTCAGTTGTACAGGGTAATTTACTGAACCATGTATCTGTGTTAGTCAGTTCTACAGGGTAATTTAGTGAACCAGATATCTATGTTGTTCAGTTGTGCAGGGTAATTTAGTGAAACAGGTATCAATGTTGTTCAGTTGTACAGGGTAATTTATTGAACCAGGTATCTATGTTGTTCAGTTGTACAGGGTAATTTAGTGAACCAGGTATCTATGTTGTTCAGTTGTACAGGGTAATTTAGTGAGCCAGGTATCTATGTTGTTCAGTTGTACAGGGTAATTTGGTGAACCAGGTATCTGTGTTGTTCAGTTGTACAGGGTAATTTAGTGAACCAGGTATCTATGTTGTTCAGTTGTACAGGGTAATTTGGTGAACCAGGTATCTGTGTTGTTCAGTTGTACAGGATAATTTACTGAACCAGGTATCTGTGTTGTTCAGTTGTACAGGGTAATTTAGTGAACCAGGTATCTATGTTGTTCAGTTGTACAGGGTAATTTAGTGAACCAGGTATCTATGTTGTTCAGTTGTACAGGGTAATTTAGTGAACCAGGTATCTGTGTTGTTCAGTTGTACAGGGTAATTTACTGAACCAGGTATCTATGTTGTTCAGTTGTACAGGGTAATTTACTGAACCAGGTATCTATGTTGTTCAGTTCTACAGGGTAATTTAGTGAACCAGGTATCTGTGTTGTTCAGTTGTACAGGGTAATTTACTGAACCATGTATCTGTGTTAGTCAGTTCTACAGGGTAATTTAGTGAACCAGATATCTATGTTGTTCAGTTATACAGGGTAATTTAGTGAACCAGGTATCTGTGTTGTTCAGTTGTACAGGGTAATTTACTGAACCAGGTATCTGTGTTGTTCAGTTGTACAGGGTAATTTACTGAACCATGTATCTGTGTTAGTCAGTTCTACAGGGTAATTTAGTGAACCAGATATCTATGTTGTTCAGTTATACAGGGTAATTTAGTGAACCAGGTATCTATGTTGTTCAGTTGTACAGGGTAATTTACTAAACCAGGTATCTATGTTGTTCAGTTGTACAGGGTAATTTAGTGAACCAGGTATCTGTGTTGTTCAGTTGTACAGGGTTATTTAGTGAACCAGGTATCTATGTTGTTCAGTTGTACAGGGTAATTTACTGAACCAGGTATCTATGTTGTTCAGTTGTACAGGGTAATTTACTGAACCAGATATCTGTGTTGTTCAGTTGTACAGGGTAATTTAGTGAACCAGGTATCTGTGTTGTTCAGTTGTACAGGGTAATTTACTGAACCAGATATCTGTGTTGTTCAGTTGTACAGGGTAATTTAGTGAACCAGGTATCTGTGTTGTTCAGTTGTACAGGGTAATTTAGTGAACCAGGTATCTGTGTTGTTCAGTTGTACAGGGTAATTTAGTGAACCAGGTATATGTGTTGTTCAGTTGTACAGGGTAATTTAGTGAACCAGGTGTCTGTGTTGTTCCGTTGTACAGGGTAATTTGGTAAACCATGTTTCTGTGTTATTCAGTTCTACAGGGTAATTTAGTGAACCAGGTGTCTGTGTTGTTCAGTTCTACAGGGTAATTTACTGAACAGATATCTATGTTGTTCAGTTATACAGGGTAATTTAGTGAACCAGGTATCTGTGTTGTTCAGTTGTACAGGGTAATTTACTGAACCAGTATCTATGTTGTTCAGTTGTACAGGGTAATTTACTGAACCAGGTATCTAGTTGTTCAGTTGTACAGGGTAATTTACTGAACCAGGTATCTATGTTGTCAGTGTACAGGGTAATTTAGTGAACCAGGTATCTGTGTTGTTCAGTTGTACAGGGTAATTTAGTGAACCAGGTATCTGTGTTGTTCAGTTGTACAGGGTAATTTAGTGAACCAGGTATCTGTGTTGTTCAGTTTACAGGTATTTATGAACCAGGTATCTGTGTTGTTCAGTTGTACAGGGTAATTTAGTGAACCAGATATCTATGTTGGTCAGTTGTACAGGGTAATTTCCTGAACCAGGTATCTGTGTTGTTCAGGGTAATTTACTGAACCAGATATCTATGATGTTCAGTTGAACAGGGTAATTTAGTGAACCAGGTATCTATGTTGTTCAGTTGTACAGGGTAATTTACTGAACCAGATATCTATGTTGTTCAGTTGTACAGGGTAATTTAGTGAACAGGTATGTATGTTTTCAGTTGTACAGGGTAATTAGTGAACCAGGTATGTTGTTGTTCAGTTGTACAGGGTAATTTAGTGAACCAGGTATCTGTGTTGTTCAGTTGTACAGGGTAATTTAGTGAACCAGGTATCTGTGTTGTTCAGTTTACAGGGATAATTAGTGAACCAGGTATCTGTGTTGTTCAGTTGTACAGGGTAATTTAGTGAACCAGGTATCTGTGTTGTTCAGTTCTACAGGATAATTTAGTGAACCAGGTATCTGTGTTGTTGGGTGGTATCAGTAAAGTAGTCAATCAGACATGTATGTTGTACAGATTACAGGCGAGACGTGTTAATGAGTCATAAACACAGAGATAGAGTTTGCTGTTTTGAAGTAAATAAGATGTTTTGTTCACAATGTTGAATAACTTTCCTTGTCTGTTTCTATTTAATTAATTCAAACACTAAATTAAAAATGTTTGGTAAAAGAGTAACATCGAGTACTTACCATGAAGAACTCGAGAGGACTGTATCGATACGACTTGTGTATCTTATGAAATTTGGCAAACTTTCAGTGTACATAATATATATTTGTGTTGACATTTAATGATTCAATAAAGAGGAACATTGAATAGTTCATGTTGTCTTCATTTGTTTGATAAACATGTTACCTGCAAAGTAAAACTTACTTTGTATGTTATGCTATTAAGTAACATTACAAATTAACAATGACAGAATAAACACAAATATTACGACTGTGGTTTTGAAGCGTGTGTCGCGGACACCTGTGAACATCGATTAATCAAGCTCCTTTGGGCTGTGATCTGTCCAGCAGTGTCTTGTAAGCACAAACAATACATTCCCAATACTTAGTCACAGGGTCGAGTGCCCCAAGTACAAATTTCAGTGTGCCGGCGAGGCCATTTCAGGGTGTAAATTAGGCTTTTCTGCAAGCTACCTTAACTAAAACTGGGGAAGACCTTATCGTGGTTTATGTTGTTTCTATACACGACACTGCAGATAGCAATTTACCCTTGTTTTGACAGTAAAATAACCATGTTTTGTTACACCAATGGTTCAATAACTTTCCGTTCCTGTTTCTCCCGTCCCTTAGACATGTGTCCGGCAACGGTCACTTATAAACTCTCTTTCTTAACCTGCAGATGACGTATGAAGGTCGAAACGTATTTCTCTTCTTCTCAATAAAAATGTTAGTACCCAAACAAGCCATTCTGATATACACTTTTATTTCAAGTGGATGTTTTGTCATCAACAATTTTTGTTTTATTTTGCCTTAAATACTGAAGACGGAATCTGTAAAATATTGAAAACTTTATCTCTGTTCACTTCTGTTGTATGAATCTATTTCCTCATCTTCAATATAGTTATACTATTAATCGTCAATTTGTTTTCTTTCAGAATGAATTCTTCGACGGGTGATTCGAAAGTTAATCCACTTAAAAGAACCACACCGAAATGTTCAAAAGTCGATAGATTATAAGATTTGTCTGAAGATACTATTGTTTTGTTTTACATTTGGCTTAAAACTGCACGAGGGCTATCTACGCTGGTCTTCTGGAATTTAGCAGTGAAAGAATAGAGGTACCTGGTCATTACCATCCTCTAACCACTCTTTCACAAACGAATAGTGAGACTGACCCTAACAATATTCTTCCCCACCCCCACACACACATCATAAAGGGTGATAATGTTTAATGGATTCAAACAAAACATCAACAGAACATAAATTTTACTGGAAAATTCAAAGTGTACTAACCTTAGATTCGTTGATACCACAGTTGATTACACCATTGTGCTAAACAAGTGGAACCAAAGACAAATTGTTGAGTGAGAACATGTCAAAAATTTGAGGATGAATTGACTGATTAACAGCATTCATTCCTAGTTTCATCCTGACGACCAGATTGTTAACCTAGGTAATTATAATATAAATAATCAGTGTAAATCAGTGTCAGCTAAAGGTCTTCTCTCTTTCACCACGTAAACTCTATGTACCTAATTTAGTTTTGTTATGTATAAAGCGTTTAGAATGCCATGTTATTGTTTATATTATTGTTTCAAATTTCAAACCAATAAAATATGTTGTTATTCATGTAGAAATTTCCAGAAATAGGTAGATCGGTCATTTGACTGTAAATAGAATGTATGGCGGCCTGTTGTCTAGACGACGAGTCTCGTGCAAAAACAGACAAGCGCAGATTACTCTGGAATTCTGTGGAAGTTACGTGATTGTTGGAGAACACAGTAAGCATACTAGTATAAAAACAGACGGCGACGCGAGGAGAAAAGAAGAGTCAGTCATTCGTTTTTATTTGATTCAAGAAATAGTGTCTTCGTTTGAGAAAGTTTAAACGTTTGCTGTGTTTTTATTCAACTTGAATTTGTGACTGGAGTTAGATTTACAAAAGCTGTGATTTTATTTCGTCTATCTTTACGATTCATTCGAAATACCGGTTATACTGAAGGTCAACACGTATCAAACTGTTTAAGGGAGAAAGGAAAAATTTGGAAAACGACAAGTTGAGACATTCATCAAAAACACCGTAAAAACAATTTCGTCAAATTTATTGGACTGTGAATTGTTTCTGGACTTCTCCATTCAAACTTAAGAATTTCTTCGTGGGACCAAATTCACCTCCTAGACTGGAATTTTGGATTTCTGATCTGAACTTCTGGACTTTCATTCTAGATCATTATATCGGACACAGGCCAGTACCATTTTGTATCGTAATTAACTTTGAAGGTTGAAACCAGTACTATTTTATATTGTAATTAATTTTGAATGATGAAACTGAATATCTGTCATTGTTATTATATAATTTATGTTATACCTGTCACATATATAATAGTTTATTGTAATAAATTATACAAGCTAATATCTGTGTCTTTCTGTTGCGTTCAGTCTACATAAAACATAAAAAACGCAACAGTTTACACTTTCAAATCACAATACAGACACTAAAAGGACGTTTGTTATGAAAGATAAAATAACTCTTTATCGACTCAGTAACTTTTTCATGACGAAAATAAAGAAATCTGCCTTTTTTACTTTTAATCAGTTGATGTCTTATGTTCGTCCTTACTGTTTAAGCCCTGAATAAATCTTTTAAAAGAACTACTATTAAATACAAATATTTGTGTTACATCGTCCGTCAGTTATTTACTAAAATAAATACTTGATCAAAATGGTGGTTATTCTTGAGAACTCTACCACATTTAAAATCCTTATCAATGCCTATTCATTGTCATCCAACGTAAAAAAAAAGATTCCAAAGATACCTGAGGGAACTTAAAAAGAAAATTGCCGTATACATTTGACTGATGATCAGACGACACCAGGTGACCCATCACAGTATATTAATTTGTTATTGTAAGTTATATAGGTATAATTATCTTAAATTTACTAAAATTACGAAGTAAAAGCACAGTTACTTTACAATACAGCAACATAATATAGGCTATCAATAAGAATTGCAGCATTATATTATGTTGAAAATAAATATTTTAGTAAATCGAATACAAAGAATTACGTCACATTTTTTTATCTTGCTATTATCTAAAGGACATGACGTGCATATTTGGTCTATGTGTCCGAAATAATAAATACATTATGCCAGTATTTATTAAATGGCACCACACAAAAAAATCTATAAAAAAACTCCCACTTTGGTATTCTAAATTAAAACAATAATAAAAATAACTACGATACGTACAAGCGTTTGTTTATGAAAGAGCAGAATTTTAAAGTTCTGTCCTCGCAATAAAAACCCGACTTTCACTAGGACTAAATCTGAAGGTTTGATTATATCTTTGTTGATGAAATTTATAAATATAGATTTAAGGAGCGAAGTTAAAAAACTGTTAGTTTTTAAATAAACGATAACAAACTTAATACGCCAAAAAAATAATGTTTGCTTAGCACAATGAGAACAGTTTTCCACTACATTAATTTTTCAGTTCGATGTTATCTAAAACAGGCCAGTATTTGCTGACCCTAATTGCTAAGCCTCTCGGAGTTTGCAGAATAAAGTGAATGATACCAGTTGTCTGACTTTTGTTTCTTATTTCAAGAATTTAATTCAAAGTTATAGAATCATCTGATGTGAATATACAATTAAAATATTTATACAAACCTTTAAACTTGCAAATTGTGCTGGTCGAAATGTCCGTGGAATGTAAGGTGGGTAACTTGTTGCAATAAAATTCTGTTCTTTCTTCTCAAAGTTCGGCTTTTATTTTAATGTCTGATCTCCATAGTTACTATATGCAAATATTCAGTAATATTGTTGGCCTGGCATGGCCGAGCGCGTTAAGGCGTGCACTCGTAATCCGAGGGTCGCGCTAAAACATACTCGCCCTCCCAGCCGTGAGGGTGTGTAATGTGGCGGTAAATCCCACTTTTCGTTGGTAAAAGAGTAGCCCAAGAGTTGACGGTGGGTGGTGATGACTAGCTGCCTTCCCTCTAGTCTTACACTGCTAAATTAGGGACGGCTAGCACAGATAGCCCTCGAGTAGCTTTGTGCGAAATTCCAAAAAAACATTATTGTTGTTTTTCTTCACAGTTTGTCCTGGTTTCAAGTGTAACTATACTCTTGAATCAATTGTTGTAACGAAATGACGTAAGCAAAAGAGGAAGAAAATGACAGAAAAATAAAACTGACAAGTTAAGTGATGAAAACGAAATTCTTTCCTTTAAATCTAGCAAACAAATTGTACCTAGATTATAAATAAAGGGTTGTTTCTCGCGCTCACGTGCATGACAATTTGTCAGTATTGATCTCAGAGCAACAAGTTTTAAATGTGACAAGTTTTTTATCGTCGTAGATTTATTCTCTACATACGACTTTAACCTTTTATATTTATATATACTATATGTATGTATTATATGAAATATAAAAATAAAGAGAACCACAAATATTTTAAAATTAGATTAAAGCAAACAAATAGATGCTACTAAGAAACAAATATTTAATGTTGAAGGGTATACAGATTTACTTACAGTGATCATAAGAAACTGTAAGATTGTGAGATACTCGTGGTTTTTAAACTATACTTCATGGAGACCTTGAAATTAATGTATTTCTCATTTACTTTCTTTGATTTTTGAAATATAACTAAAATGTAAACATAATGAATATTTAGTAATATGCATGTGTACATCATACAGTAACGTACGGTAGCCGAAGTTGTATAGTTTTGTGGGCAAATACGTAGTTAGGCCTACTGCATTTGTGTTATTGTCTTAAATAAAGGTAAATTTAACACCACATTCAAAACTTGACAACTTTAAAACAAGAGAACAGAAATTTTATGAGCAAATGCACAAATAACACCTTCATACAAACATGCTGCGAAATTCGACAAACAAAATAGATGAGCAGTAGCACTGAAACACCTGCGACCTCAGATCTTTCAGCATTTACTGAACCGGCGAAACTTTGAACCATATAATAAATATTTTCATACATTTTAAATACAATTTTATTACCCTCGGAATTTTGGTTGGAAGTGTTGCAGTAAACATAAGCCGTTTAGTCAAATATTCGACCTTTCACTGGGACTGAACCAGAAAATATGATTATATCTTTAATGGTGTAATTTATATAGTTTTAAGGAATGGAGTTTAAAAAATATATTTTTTTCAACAAATTATACCACATTTAATAGATAAAAACACGGTTTATATCAGTACAATCCGAACACTTTTCTCCTGTAGTACTTGCTGTAAAATAGAATATTTTGTCTCATAAAATATTCACTTTTACTAAAGTTTTCAGTGTGACGCTATCTGAACCAGCCCAATGTTTGCTAACCCTAATTAGTAAGCCTCACACAGGTTGTAAAGTAACGTAAATGCTACTTATTAGTTATCTAACTTTTGTTTCTTACTTCAGGAATTTCACTCAGATTTATACACCGAACGTATGTGGATATATAATTAAAATATTTATGCAAAACTTTATACCTACAAATTCTACTGGTCGAACTGCCCACGGAATGCAAGTTGAGAAACTTCGGACAATAAAATTTAGTTCTTTCTTCGCACAGTTCGATTCTTACTTTAAGATTACGTTTCTTTAGTTACTATATGCAAATATTCAATAATATTATGCTTTTATTGTTGTCTCTCTCAGTTTGTATTGGTCAGAAATCAAGTTGTACCTGTCAATCAATTGTTGTAAAGATATGACGTAAGCGAAAGAAAACGAACTAAAGACATATATAAAACAGATAAGTGTGAGGTAGCAGTGTTCAAAGTTGAGTTATGAAAATGACAATTTCGCCTTCATAGGTGGTTAACAAATTGTACCTGGGCTACAAATAAAGGGTTGTTCCTCGCGATCACGTGTGTAACGGCTTATTGGTATAGATTTCAAAACAAGTTTTATTTGTCGTCTTTAATATATATATATATATATTATATATTTGTATTACATGAAATAAAAACATATCGAGAGAAGCACAAAACAATTTATGATTAAATTAAAGTACACAAATAGATGGCAATAAGAAACAAAGATTTAAAGTTGAAAGGATGTACAATTTACTAGCAGTGATAAAAACAAATATAACATTCTGTGTGATACTCTAGAGCAGGGGCGGTTAAACTTGCTTGATGTAAGAGACACATGCGATAAACTTCAGTTGTTTGAGAACATGAAGAAATATTACACACACATTGTGTCATGTAAATATTAATAAATACATGTATGTAATGATATTTATTAATGTGTATAGTTTTCAAACTGATAATTTGTATCAGTTTCAATAACCAAAAAGTTTGTTTGTTTTTTGAATTTCGCGCAAAGCTACTCGAGGGCTATCTGCGCTAGCCGTCCCTAATTAAACAGTGTAATACCAGAGGTAAGGCAGCTAGTCATCATCACCCACCGCCAACACTTGGACTACTCTTTTACCAACGAATAGTGAGGTTGACCGTCACACAATAACTCCCCCACGGCTGAAAGGGCGAACATGTTTATTGCGACCGGGATTCGAACCCGTGACCCTCAGATTACGAGTCGAACACGCTTGCACAAACCCGGCCAACCACAAAGCATACACACACACATACAAATATATACCATATGTTTTCAAAATCCTGGCTGATTATTACTTCAACTATATTGAGCGTACTTAATTCCGAAACATCTAAGAAAAATATCCAAATTTTCAATAAGATATATTTTAATGAGATACCACCTTACAAAATTTTAGTCTTGTCATCAAATTTTTCTGGCACAGATATTCGCATTATAATCAGGCTATTCACTGCTTGAAGAAGTCTTGTGAATCGTTGAAATTCCGGCTGATATGTTGTCAAAGCTGTACGAATTAGCTCTGGCAGGTGTTAATTTGTAAGTATTGCACGATGCTTCAACTTCATTACCGAGTACAGTATTTCACATGTTTTGCTGAAAATTGAGATGAGTCGCACACTGGCTTTCTTCAGGTCAGAATATTTTATTTCTGGAATTTGCTTCCAGAACTCAATTGCAGAAAGGGATTTATGGATCATATTTAGACCCAGGTCCTCCAGTAGTTCTATTAGTTCCATTTTCACAACAGATGATTCTGTAACTAGTTCGAGAATTGGATAACCATCATTAATCACATCGACTATGAATGAAGGTACAAGAAAGGAGAAGCAAGGCTTCAATTTCTGCAAGTCCTCAAACCTGTGTAGGATATTATCAAGCTGTCCTTGGAATTTATCTTTGTATTCTTCCAATTTCTGGTTTTTTATTTTAATATCAAGAAATGTATTTAGTCTCCTTTTGAGATTTGTATAATAATTGAAGTTTCTTCACAATATGTCTCTTCAAAAAAAAATTCTTATTTTATTCTGAAAGTTGAAAATTGTCTAAATAAGATTAGAAACAATATTATCCTTACCTGTAGTGTCAAGTTGAGAGTTTCAGATGATTCATTATATCGGTAAGGAACATTAGATTTTGCATCCATTTATAATTTTCCAGTTGAGAATGGAATCTTTTCTTCAAGAAAAGTAAAAATAGGCTCCATCAGATCCATAAACCTATGCAAGTCATTGCTGGTTGACAACCATCTTCACAATGTAAAAGAAAGAGACATCATTGAGTTTATCTTCAAGTTCCAGTTCTTCAATAAAATTTTTGAACTCTCGGTGGATCTTCCCATTTAAGTGTATGGAATTGACAATTTTACAAACAAGTTTTATAACATCTTCATACTTGAAGTATCTGGCTGTCAGGTGTTCACGATGTATAATGCAATGAACAGGGAGAAACTCTGGAATGCTGGGATCACTTTTCATAAGTGCAATTAATCCTGCATTTATCCCCAGGTGTTCCATCTGTTGCAACACTGACGAGTTTACCCAGTGAAATATCAGTATTTGTTAAGGCTGTCAAACGCATATTTAATATCAACACCACGATTTGTTTTTTAATTGCCAGTAAGTCCAACATCTCTTCTTTCACAGTTACATCAGAGGAAACATAGCGAATAAATACCGCCAGTTGTGAGTTGTCTTGTATGTCTGTCGGTTTGTCAAGGGCATAGCTGAATGCAAGAGAATTCTTTAAATAATTTTGCATTTTGAGTGAAACTTCATTACTGATTTGGGAGATACGTCTCTCTGTAGTGTGGCATGAAGCTACTGGTTATCCCATTAATCACTGAAGTTTTGTGTTATTTCGGTGTGACACTGCAGCAGCTTCAGCGATATTCTTATTAACAAATTCAACATCAAATTATTGGCGTTTAGTACGAGCAATATTCCATGATATAACAGAACTAGCTTTAGTCGTTGTATCAACTTCCTTACTGAACATTGTAAACAGTGAGTGCTGGCTATTACATGATGATTTTAACACAGTTAACTTCTTTTTTCTGTAATTATGATTTAAGTGGATAATCAGATGAAATGTTTTTGTGATTTGTTTCATAGTGTTGTTTCAAGTTACTGGCTTTCAGTGATGTCGAGAAACCCACTTGTTGAGAATTTTATATGCAAAAACGGCTCGTTTGGGTTCAGAAAATATTTTAAATAGAAGAGCGAACAACGTTTCGACCTTCTTCGGTCATCGACTGAGTAACACACTGCAGATATTGTAGAAAGATTTACCTCATTCAACCGTGAATTTAAACATTTTATTTGTACTCTGGATTAAAATTTCTGTTTTCATCTTCATACTTTTACTTCTAACAATTTGATGACGTCAACTTCCTTCACAAAATTTGAGATTGACCGTCACCTTATAACGCCCCCACTGCTGAAAGGGCGAGCATGTTTGGTGTGACGGGATTCGAACACGCGATCCTCACATCACGAGTGGAACGCCTTCACCCACCTGGCCGTGCTCGTCAGAGTAAAGATAATTTGAATTGGGTTGGTTAAGAATCTCGGTGGTAGTGATATTATATAAACAACAATTTGAGTAAATGAATAACATGTATTGTCTATAACAGTGGTGGCGAACCTTTTAGAGATTGCGTGCCTCAATTGTGACCCAAAATTATTTTGTCTATCCGAACGTGCCAGGATTTTCATAAAAATGACAGTTACTTTCCAATAAAAACCGACTTTTTGATGAGTATCTTTATTTTAAAAGAAGTCGTATTACTAAAGTTTCAATGAAACTAATAAACAGTCTTGACTTAAAATTTTTATATTTTGTCTTGAATTTTATTAAATCAATGCGATCTCTGCTGTTGTGAGCACTCGGATAACTTGTTAATTGATGGTTCATATTTTGTTGATTTGAGAGCAACACATGCAGCACTCGGTTCATCTGTAAGCTTGTTTCTTCTGTCTGATTTGATGAAATTCAAAGTTGAAAACAGCTGCTCACAAGCGTAAGATGATCCAAACAAAGTAAGAAGAGCTATTCCAAGTAATTTCATTGACTTAAAATTAATTGGCAAAGAATTCCACACTTTAAGAATTCCATTTTCACAACTCTTTGTAACGTTTTCTTCCAAGATCCTTCCACACTCTATTTTCTCAAGTGTTTTACGCAGGGCACAGAATTTTTTAGTCCAAGTATGGTTTTCCTGAAATTCTACCAGCTCCATTTCTTGAGTTCATGACTGCAGAATAATAAGTAACCGATATAATTATTTATTCATTTATTCATATTTAAAAGTGTCAATACCCATTCTAACTCTTCTGAAATACATTTTAGTTTCAAGTAGGTTTCTTGTCATCAAGAAAGCCTAATATTAACTGATAGTAAGAATTTAATGGTTCATTTAAGTGACTGTTTATTAATATTTGTCATTGCACTAAAAATATTCCAAGGTAAAAACTACAGTGTTGGATCATATTATGTACCTTATGTTTTGGAGCTGACTGAAGAAATAGGACCCACAATGCAGTGGGGATACACCATTTATCAGTTTTAATCTCCATTTGCCACTCTCACATAAGAAATAAAGAGTAGCAATAGATATAGAATTGGAAATTAGGAGAGAGAGGTGTGGGTGCTCAAGTCCACAACATCCCACATGTTTTTAAGTTATAACAAACCAGTATAATTAGTCAGAGGTTTAGGTTTGCTGTTTTTAATGCAGTCCTTCTGATTTTACACATTTCACTATTTAACTTCATTAAAATATATTTATTTTCACTAAAACATATTAATGATTGTGATAAAAATACTGACAGAAACAGGTTGTACATTCATGTTGCATAACAAAAGTTATTGGTGTAAAATGTTTTATAAATTCCAAAAAAATGAAAATTAAACAAATTCAAGTATTTGGAAAGACTTGAGACCTACTAGAGTGATAGCTCTGATGATAAAATGATGCTTTTGAGAAAGTCTTTAAAAGGTTTAATGAGCGAACATGAATTTGGAAAATGTTTTTTGCTTATAAGATCAACAGGAGAGGAGTTTTATGGAGGATTAGACACTTGTTCTGCAAATATTAAGGCTAATTTGTAACACCTTTGATATTTTTCTTATGAGAGCAAAGAAAATTAATTAGCTTATTAAAATACATTCTATGATTTCAAAAATTTAAGAATGGGTTTCTCATGGTAAAACATACTATCTCAAGACATCCATCGTAAGTATGGTCTTTTACTGTCTTTTCATCCTTACTTTCAAAGTCAACTTGCCAACTAAAATTATTCAGAATTGGTCTCTGTTGGTACGAAGGTTTGTAGTCAGTGAACAAATTTTCAATAACTTGTACAGATGTGAACAATTATTTTTGTCCTTATCATAAAGTTAGAAACAATTAAGGAATGTTATGAAGAAAAGAGTATTTAAATGTGATTGTTTGGAAAGTTTTGAAACATTCTATTGTGTACTGGGGAGAAGGAAGTGAGTTTATTCTGGAAGTGGAATTTCATGTTTAAGAATTAAGAGGATTTCTTAAACTTTCAGTAGGTATGGATAAACCTACGTTACATCATATGTGTGAAAAAATTGCATTATAAAGGTACTTGTCTCAGTTTATGATGTCAGTATTGTTTGTTTATTTAATATAACCTTCCAGTGCATACAAATAACTTGTGGTCTACACAGAAATGGCTTGAAGTTTCCCTCTTCACGTTATTGTAACGTATTGTAGAACCACTTGTATGCTGGACAACTGAGAGAACTGTTTAGAACTGGAAAACTTAATTGGTTACCTTCAGGCAGTATTTACATTGATTAGTTTTGTGTAGTTTAATCAAAACTATGGCTTAATCAATTGTCACAATAATAATAAACTAATTGTAAATAGAGATAACAATTTTCTTTATTTTTGGTAATTTTTTTTATTTCTCTCCAGACTTATTCCTTCTTAACAAAACAGTTGATTTACTGTAGCAGATTGTGATTTCTCTCCAGACTTATTCCTTCTTAACAAATCAGTTGATTTACTGCAGCAGATTGTGATTTCTTGCCAGTTATTCCTTCTTAACAAAACAGTTGATTTACTGTAGCAGATTGTGATTTCTCTCCAGACTTATTCCTTCTTAACAAATCAGTTCATTTACTGTAGCAGATAGTGATTTCTATTGGAACTACTGATCATTCTAGAAACTGTTCCTTCTGAACAAAATAGTTTGTTTGTTTGTTTTGGAATTTCGCACAAAGCTACTCTACCACTGTAAGTAATGATCTATGTACAACATTGTTCGTAATGCACAGAATGACTGACTTTCTACCCCAATTAATGGTCTCTCCTTTGACTCATTGCTACTGAATAAAACAGTTGACTTAACAGTTTAAAATAATGATCTGTATCTAGGTTCCTAGTGAACAAATTGTTAACTTATCACTACAGGTAGTGATCTCTCTCTTCACTAGTTCCTGTTGAACAAAATATTTCACTTCCCATTGAGAAAGTGATCCATCTACAGTGTTGTTGGTAATGAATAACATAGTTAACTTACCACTTCAAGTAGTGATCTGTCTCTAGGTGTGTTCCTAGTGAACAAAACAGTAGTCATTTTGATTGTAAAATGCTGAAGTCAAAATACGAGAGAGTAAGGACTACTTATGATGGCTTTCTTTACCAATTAGTCAAGAAACATACTAGAAACTGCTAGTTTAGATTTATTTTTAACTTCAACTGTAGAAGTAATCAAGAGGTTTCAAATTTAGGAACGTCTGGGAGTAAATGATCGTTTCTGTGTTAGGTTTAATGTTTTCCTGCATATGCAGATAATAAATAGTGATATTCTGTTTACAAACAAGAACATTTTGCAACAATGATTGTCTGTTGTGAATTAGACAGCTGATCAGATGTGGAATATTTTTAAAGACAAATTTTTATCAATCCAGGGAAAACATATTCCTTAAAGAAAGAAATGTACAGCAGTAAATAAAAAGCAAGTTTGTATCAGAAAAACTTAGGAGAAAAAATATTAAAGTGTCATAAATTTAAGTTCACTGGTGTGACAGGAGACAAAGAAGATTATATTAGATCATGAAAGTTGGTAAAACAGTAAATTAGATCATAAAAATAATGTGAGATAAAATGTTGGTTGAAAACATTAAGAGTAAGGATAAACAAATTGTTAAGATTGGAAAAGAACCCTATATGAATAACTTGGTATTTTTTTTCTCAGCCATTGAATAGTGAGCACGTACCAGAATACTGGAAATTAGCTAATATAACATGTCTTTTCAAGGCAGGTGATAAAGATTATCCCAGTAGTTACAGACCTATTTGTGTTACATCAGCTGTGTGAACATTTTGGAATGCCTGATAAAAGATGTTTTACAAAGCCATTTAACACACTTTAGATTATTATGGAATAGTCAACATCATCTTACTGTGGAAAACTTTTGTCTAACAAATCTTTTGGCATATATTAAATATATGGCAACTGAAAAATATTGCATGTGGGTTATGATAACTTGAGTTATTAGTGTGATTTGAATGGGAATAGCCTGAGAGCCAAATCAATTACATGCCTCTCTAGATGGAAAAATAATTAGATTGATTTTATATTGTAATTAATAATTACAGAAGACAAATGCTTAAGAGAAAACTGAATGTTGACCTCAGCTTGCTTAAAACTAAACTCGTTTGTATAGTTTAATAGTGTAGTTATTCTTTAAATATTGTTTGAAAAACTTCACCATTAATTATTACCTCTGAATATAACTTGTCATTATCTAGCTTGATCCAACATTATTACTTGAGTTTAAAATTACAGACAGTTCATGGCCTGTAACCTTCACTCAATACCATGTCATTGAGTTTCTAACATGTATTCAGGCTTTCCATTAAATCTGTATTTGTCTCAAATTTATATAGTAGTTTCAAGATAACTGTCTGTTAAAACCTTCAGGAACCACAATAAGCCAGAGAAGAACAGTAGTTTCTGAAAATATTCTTTACAGACAATAGTTTTCCATAACAATAAAAATTACTTGTTCATAGGTGGAAATCATTTTCTTTCAGACTTGCTTTTTGTTAAAAGTTGTCATTAATGCCTACTTACATAAAGTATGACTTACATAATGTAACCTAAATACATAATTACAACAATTTAATATGTTCATAACTCTGGATTTTCTACTTTAACTACTTAAAATATTTTTAAAAAATGCTTTTGATTTGTATCACCATGAACATTTACAAAATTGTACTGCTCTAACTGGAAGAGGTGTTTATCCACATTATATCTGATAGGAAGATAGCAGTTACATTTTCTTACCTGTGTTCTAATCAGTTGAAAGTTAACTATGAAGAGACCTGTTTTGGTATGACTTTGTTTTATTTTTGTTTCAGCTTCTTTTTTAAGTTATAACGATTTAAAATAATCAGTTAGAGCTTTGGACTTGCTATTTTCTAATGCATCTTGTTCTTAGTCATAGTAATAATAATGATGTTAGCTTTCCGGCTACTTCTTACAGTTTGACTTTATTCATTACTTCCTGCACTTACACATTTATTTTATTATAAAAATATAATAAAACACACATGTGCAGCCACAGTGAAGTAATCAGAGTATTTTTATTTGAAACTGTGTTCTGCAATAAAGAAATTGTTGTTGCATAAACTTCAGTTATTTTTCTAATTTATTGAATCTTGAATGCACAAAGTGGAGAATTGTTTTATGGATTTTTGTGGTACCAGTACTGTTGAGTTTGTTTTATAAATCTATTTTTATAAGCACTAGCTTTATCGTTACATTTTAATTATAAAAATTAATTTACATTGCTAGCTGTTTATATACGGAATTAAGTCCATCCTAAATCACCTAAGCTAATTATTACCATGAGGTATTACAGCCAAGAACATCACTAACAACAATACTCAACTGACGACAAAGATTACAAGCACAAATGTAAAACTGTATATTAAATTACCAGTATTTATTACTGAGTTGATTTTCATCTGTTCTATGTGGACAGCTGCCCTGTATCAGACATTCAAATTAATTACACAATGGTCTTGACTTTGATGTAACCTTCTGTTAAAATATTGTATCACAACAATAGAATTTTTATCACACCAACTCCACATTGTACGGTTGACATCCTCCTATCATCCCTTCCTTGTAAACAGTGATGATGTAACATTGAATAAGTTCCCACCAGTGGAATGCATTGTTACATAACAATTAGGGATGGTACAAAGAGTGACAATGCTCTTTAGAATAATGTTGACTCTTTTTCTCATTATCATATATATATATACCATATGTTTCAGCAAGAAAAAACATGAAGCCAAGCTTATCATTTGATACATCACTTTTCACCACATTAGAGCAGTTTATTGGAAATCAGCTTCCCTCATCAGTTACCCCAGAAAAGGGCAAAGTAGAAAACTAAACTCCTTGTAGTAGGGGAATGTAATTTACATGACTGAATTTTCCTTTATTCACCACAATACACCTACATCTGTAAACATATTTAAAGAATATAAGTGGTATTTAGCACTAGTTGCTTCAGAATGAATGAAAGTCATTGCAGTACAAAAAATAATGCTTAAGTGCAAATATAATGAGTTATCTCCTTCGTAATTTACTTTTCAAGTGAATATTAAGTATGAGGTTCCACTTTGTAAAAGATGATATAAACAGGTTTCTGTTATAATTTAGAGAATGAAAAGAATGAGAGTTATTATTACTAATACAGATGTTTAATCACACTTTAAAAAAAAGATCTGCATGTTAACGCTCTACTATGATGTGATAGATTTGAGTTACAGCACTGTACATAAAATTATTAACTTCTATACATTCAGTTCATGGCAAATCTATGGTCCTTTGACGATATTAAATGTCATGAATATCCTAACAGAACAGACTCGAGAATGTTTGTCAAAGCCCTTTACGAAGAAGAATATTCATATATGGTATGTTTATAACAACACAGTTTAAATAATTTGACAGTGCAATACAGCTGTGAAAGGATTTACTGAATACACTCAAGAAATACATCACAGTCCTCTGTGAGGAAAGATGTTTATACAGAATATTTAGAAGAGCAAAACAATTTAAAACCATTTAAGAGCCATGAAATAATCTGTAAGAATACATTCAAAAACAGTAACAAGCTTCAAAATCACATCTCAAACAAGTGCAGAGCAAACTTGAAAATTTGTCTTAGGAAAAAGATAATAAACAAGGATATGAAGTTCATGAAACTTTAAAAGTATTCAGCCATACCACAAAATCAATGTCTAATTACATGAAATCAATGTCTAATTACATGAAATCAATGTCTAATTACATGAAATCAATGTCTAATTACATCTTCAGAAATGACTGTAAATGTTCAGAATTTATTTGCATTTTACTTTACTAAATCCAAAAATGAGAAAATTGAAAGCTGTTCTCTTCTTAACACCCTTAGCAGCCTTTCAGTGCAGTCACAAGATCAAATTAAAGAACTACTTCCTGTGGTGGATTTATAACATGTTATGTCACACAGCTGTTGAACATGCAAATAAAACATACTTAACACATTCCACAAACAAATAGGGAAATCCATGAATATACAAAGAAATAAATGTATTACAACTAAATACAGTAATAGTAAAATAACTTCAGCTCTGATTAATAATATCAGTGATAAGATGTTTTGTTTGGGAGGTACAAACGATAACAAGACGTTAATGAAGATACTTTTTAATCACATCATAAACATACTTATGTAAATTAATAAATTTATTTAATATTTTTCTAGTTCAAACTTGTATATAGTTGATATAGAAAGACAATTTGAAGTAGAATATACAAAGCTGATAAAGAATAATTACATAAATATTTGGTTATAATTAATATAGTACAAGTTTTTAACATAATTCTAAATACTGGTAAAACTTCGATCACATTTTTGACATAATAAGCTAACATATCTTTACAAAACAATGAACAAATACTCCTTGTAAACTATATAACAAGCTGTCACTAAATTATCTTACCTCCTTCATCAGCATTTTTATCTTTATTATTTAAGCATGTCGGGTTAAAACTTCCCGTGAATTTTCCCAAAGTTCACACCAACTGTGCACTATTGAAACACAAAAAATAAGATGTAACCTTACTGAGGTTTTCTTATTATCTATTCTCAACACAAATGGCACTGTAAGTAAATATATAAATAAATATATGATTTGAAACACATTTCACACAATTCAAAAAGTTTGAAAATTTTAAGATAATAGTCCAAAAATATGCTTCTCAGATATGTAAATAACTTTTTTCATATTTTAACACTCTTACCACAAGCTCAGTCAAATCAACTTTGTTTGTGACCCCAAACTGACCTTTAGTTTTTATTCTGTGACTTAATGTTTTTGTGTACCTTTGAAATTTCACAAATTTTTAGTAAACATTACAAGATTTTTCTATACAAACACCAGAAAGAAATCAAAGTATTGACTGCTCCAAGTGTAAAGTGGTTCTTACATTATGGAAAGAACTTAATGGTAATTCTGATTTGTTTCCTTTTCTTTATCATGGTGGTTATGAAGATAAAAAATAATTTCCTTCATCTGAAAATTATAAAATTTCATTTCTATAATCTCCAAAACTTTACAAATTAATATCAAAAGATTTTCACAGTAAAACTTCACACTGTATATTCTACTTTCTCTACCTTAAAACTCTCTGCATATGTTCAGTTTGACACTCCTCATAATCACCATGATAAAAAAAAGAAACAAATCAAAATTATCATTATGTTCTTTCCATAATTACTGCAAATTGTAACAGAAAACTATGATTTTATCATAAGTAGCTAAATCATTGTAATAATATAATTTCCACTAAAATATTTTTCTTTTATTGCTCTTTGAACTGTGTCTAACTAATAATCCCACCACAAAAGTTGAAAATCCCATGACAAAGTGTATCATATATCACATGATCAAACAATGTAACTCATGAACTGCTCATACCTTGTGAAGCATTTGTAGTACTATTGTTATTTTTCTCTATCTTACCTAATTTAACCTACTCCAATTTAACAACTATCTACTTTTTAACGTTATTTACTTTCATTAAAATGAATAAAAATAGATGTGAAAAGCAAATTACAGAACTTCACTAGATCTTCAATTTTTTTCTTTTCAACAAAATTTAAGCCTAGTATTTTGTATTAGTGATACAAACAGATTAAAAATTTTTGATTTGTTTAATTAATGCACTCACATACAAAAAATAATAAAACATGGAAAACAAACAATGTCCTACAACTATCACAATTTCTCTGGCTTTCCATCTACTAGATAAAACTTCAGCTAAGCTTGTAAATGTGTTTCACACACAAATAATGTTTGAACTGGAGAGAAAATAAACAATTATCTGAAGAAAAAAACGATGTAATATAATGTATAATCTGTTAGATTAAATCTTTGACTGTTTACTGCACATAAATAAATATAGTTTGTGACATCAGAAAGAACTACTGGTAATTTGTGAAAGATAGAATGTGAGAGGCAGATGTGGTAAGTGGGTCTGATTTTCTTATTTATGACTGTAAACTAATTATGTAGAAGGATTTTAAAATATGCTTTGCTTGAGCAATAACTATGTTAGAACAAATAATTTCTACTACATCTTCTACTTTTAGGAGAAAAAATAAATAAGAGGAGAGACAAGAACTAGAGGGTAAATTACACAATTTTATACTATGGGAGTTTGAGGATTTTTTAAAAGTATTTCCTTATAAAATTAAGAATTTAAAACTTATGTAACATTAATATTTTAATTATTAAACATGTTTTGATGTCATGTTTATTCATATACAATGATATTAAAGTGAGATAGTTACACTTTAAATATAACTGAAAATGTAACATAAGCTCTATGACATATCCTCAGCATGAGGATTAACCAATTTACCACATACTGCATTTCATTTATTTTAACTCATTTTGAAACAGACCATAAAAGGTCACAAAAGGAGAAAAGTTGGTTGGTTGGTTGATTTAGTGTTTTATGGCACAAAGCAGCTAGGCTATCTGCACTAAACGTCCAGTAAATAGATAAAAATAGATTAAATGTAGTAAAATACATAAAAGGAAATGAAGGTAAAACAAAACAGCATTGAAAAACAGAAAAAGTATAAAACTAATATTGACACCTAGTCTCTAATGTTAAGAGAGAAAGCAGAGTAAGAGAAGTTGTAGAGGACTTTCTCTAGCATAATGGTAATGATCATAACCCAACAGGAAGACTAACAAGAACCACCGTCAGTCACCTGAAGTTGGCCTTTCCAGTCCTTGTGTCAAGTTATTTAATGTTATGGCCATTTTCCAATTTCAAATTGAACAAGAAAGATTGAGACTCTTAAAAGGGAACCACAATTAAAAAGCTGTAATGAATAAATACCAAACACTAAAATGACATTAAAAAGATCAATGGCCATTTAAAAACTAAAACCTTTGTCAAGATGTTTCTGTGTCACCGTCACCAATAACACTGTCTAATGTTATGGACAAACCTTGGGACAGAACATGTTTAAAATAGTGCCGTCGTAACAATGGCAAGAAAGTAACGTGTTTTACAGTGATTTGAGTGTTACACAAATTACACACCACTCAAAATCCTTTCTGTCCTTATTTGGAGGAAGTCTATTGACCTCCATGGATCCTGTCTAGGGTCGAATAGGCAGGCTTTGGTTGTTGGAAGGGGAATCCAGTGAAATCAAAGGATGTGGATCCTAGGGTTTGTTGGAATGTATGGGAGGAACAGAGATGGGTGTATAAGTTGATTCATCAACCTTTTTAACCACGGAGGTCAAAAGGGTTTTCGTTTGTTTTGAAAACGATTCTCTTGGAGGCACAGAGAGATATGTCTGCATTCCCACTGTAGTTGTGGAATGAAGTGCAGCAGCATATCTCTGAGATGAAGTGTCAGACAGCAATTTCTGAGCCTCAGGATAACTTATGTTGTGAGTCGTTTTCAAATGCTGCACCTCTTTTTTCCTCCAATCATTTTGAGCAAGAATAAAAGTAAGAAGGGTGAGAACCATTGCAGTTGATATGATGTGGGTCCGTGTCACACTCATAGGCATCGTGGTCCTTGCCACCACAACGAGAAACATGTCAGGGAACCATGACATGAAGTCTTGGAGTGACAAAGACATTGGAAACATTGGAGAGGGTTTGGAATGTACGGCCAAACCCTGCAATTTAAATAACTTGTCTTGATGGTGGCAGGTGCACGTGATGATGAAAGTGTCAAAATGAGGATATTTGTCAGCAGTGTAACTCCATTTTTGTAAGTGAAGAAACTAACAAGAATCTCTGACTCAGGGACGTTCTTCAAATCCCTCTCAACAGTAACTCCTCATGATGAATTCAAGGTAGCGTGAGGGGTAACCTCAACAGGTACATCCCCAATTGCCTTTGAATTCAAGAGGAGTTCACTGTGTTGGGATATGGATGTTTCAACCAATATGTCACCTGATCGAAGCTTCTTTACTGACTTTGAAGAGCCAGCAAGTTCCTCTAGTCCATTCTGAATAAAAAAGGGGTGCATTTGCCCCAAAGGGTTTTCTAAAAGAGAATGTAATATAAGAAAATGAGGTACGTATGTTACAGATGTTGAAGATTGCTGCTCAGAGTCTTCAAGACGTGGTCATTTACCTGTTGACTGTTTTTTCACAATTTTATTTATATTTTTAGTAGGAGGAACCATAGGAAAAACAAGAAAATTTCGGTTCCCACTGACCCCACTCACCATGAACCCTACAAGGGGATGCACTACAATGTTAAGCAAGGACACATTGCGCAATGCCAGGGTTTCGTGAGCACTAAACTCAAACACTAGCATCAGACACAATGTCCACAACACCCATTGAGAACTTCCAACACTGGTACTTGGTTGACTCTAGCCCAAGTGGACCAGCCAATTGACCCAAGGGGGCCACCCAAAGGCTGCCTGTCTATAGGAATTGAAGGCCAAAGTGGTGTGTTTAGGTTGGACCCCTCAAACACCAGGGTCCTCTCCTCTCCTTCAAGGGTTGCCTCACATGGCAAACACAGAAGTGGATGTTTAGATCCCAGAGAAGGTAACCAGAAAGAACAGAACCTTCCCTGGGAGGTCCCCTCACCATGTACAGGAATCTAAACTGAGGGGGAGAAAAGTTAAATGCACTAATCACATCATGTAATTACTTTATTATTTCACGTCAGCTCTGGTTCTATATTTGATACATTAAGCAATTGATGAAATACAATAAGAATATCATGGTTCACACAGTAAAAGATTTTTACTGTGGTTTCTTCGTCAATTTTTGTTATAGTATAATGTTTGTTTGTTTTAGAGCAAAGCCACATTGATCTATCTGTTGTGTTCACCATAGGGAATCCAACCCTGGATTTTAGTGTATCACTAAACTTATCACTATCTCACCAGGGGAAAAAAAAGCAAGAATGAGCAATATGCAATTTCCTTAATTTACTTTTGTCAAATATTATTAAAACCCGTTTTGGGGTAAAAATTCATTTCCACAGGAAACAGACCATATACAACTTAATATACTAATTTACGCTTAATCTAGATCTTCTAAGCCTAATAAACCTAATAAAATATTACCAGGATTATAAGTAAAATTATTAATGAAAACAGGTTTACCCAACTCTTCACATAATCATTGTAAATATTTTTGTAATACAGTATACCATTAGATAGACCAGTGTATCAATTAGCTACATAATTTGTTGATCTATGCACAAAGCTAGCTTTTATCTTAAGTAATTAATAAAAACAAATGTTATACCAATAATTATACCACTAGCTTTAACCATTTCATATGACTTAACTCATCAAATAAATACTTTTTTCTTAGTGTAGGTAATTTGTTAAATATATGAATTATTTAGAGTTAACAGCTACAGAAAAGGAATATTTTTGTAATATAAATAACAAACAAGTCTGAAGAAAGACACATTAAAAACACAATAATGAAAGATTCAGCAAAATAACAGTTTTGCAAATAAGCAAAAACTTCGAAGACTTGCATTTATCACTTTAACTACATGATATAAAATCTTGTAACCAAACACAAAATGTTAGTTTAATTAAATTTTAATTTCTTACAATTTTATGATTCGTACATTATTTTCTTATGAAAAACAAACACCTGAACCATCTTTTAACAATTCATCATGAAATAACAGATATATAATGAAAAACCATTTACTTGATGTACATGTTCTAGTTCCAACCCTTCATCTTCCAGATTTGCCTCAAAGAGTTGTCTAATGTTTTCATGAGGACCACTGTCTTTCTCTGATGGCGCCTTGTAAACTAAGCCAGTTTGACGGTATCCATCATCAAACAGAGAAGGTTCCCAGTTAATACAATTCCAAAATTTTGTAATTCTAACTGGGTTTTTATTTCATCTAAACAAAATCATTATTAGTTTGTCTAAATGTTTTGTTTCTTGTTCATAACAAAAATAATTTAATATATGCATATACACTTGATCTTTTCTCACCTATCAAAAGTGAATCTGTATTTATAAAAAATATTAATAGACTTCTAAAGAGTATATAAACATATTTACTGAAATATCCCAGTGACAGCTTATAATGTCTGCATGTGTAAAGCTCACAAGTTACATAAATGAATAGGTTTTATTATCATGGGACATGGGAAAACTTCCCCTAAACAAATCCCCACCCCCAAAAAAGTTATTTCCAAATTTTAGGGTTTTATTTCTAAATAACTTTTGTAATAAAATGTAAGTAGCCCTTAAAACAGGACCATTTTAAACATACTTGTACAAAAGATATAAAACTGGACAATGTTTATAGACAGTGTCTTTAGCACACGAACAATGTTTATAGACAGTGTGTCTTTAGCACACGAACAATGTTTATAGACAGTGTGTCTTTAGCACACGAACAATGTTTATAGACAGTGTCTTTAGCACACGAACAATGTTTATAGACAGTGTCTTTAGCACACGAACAATGTTTATAGACAGTGTCTTTAGCACACGAACAATGTTTATAGACAGTGTCTTTAGCACATGAACAATGTTTATAGACAGTGTGTCTTTAGCACACGAATGTTCTGCACCACAGAACTCACCAATTACAATTATGAAAGGAAAATTTCATTAAATGTTACAGAATAATTAATGATTTTGAAGAAAAAGCATTGAATTTCAGAGATTGGTATAAAAAATTATATCATGTACTTTAAACCTGTAATATCAATTTCTTTGATGAAAAACATCTTATATACACAAAGGGGCACAGTAAATTTTTATATTTTTAATAAATATACAAATATAATCATATCAAAATTACACTAGCGTAACTATATGTATATACAATGGTAGAAAGAATCAAGCCAACCTAATCCTTTCGGCGTGGTTGGCGACTACAGTCGAATTGAAAACTCAGCGCACGACAGGCGACCTTCCTTTATTCCTGTTATTCGTATGTATTGAATTTAACATATATAGTATTGTGTACAATCACTGAACATTTCAGGGACTTCTGTTGGGTTACTGCCGAGATATCATGAATTTAGTACTGATAGTTGAAGTGTAAAACATGTATATTCAGCACCATGCCAAACATTAAAAGTTGTTATTCAGCACAGAAAGGGTTATGGTGTATAAAAGACAAATTCATTCAATATCTCAATTACTGAACTACTTAACTCTCATGAGAGTTGTACATTAAAAACTGTTAATAAGTTTTGATTTACACCATTAGAACTTTAAAATACAAGAAATCTGAATATTTGTTGATGTTTTTAAGTACAAAAAGTTACCAATTTAACTATATTGTAATGATAAAACAGAAGTTCTAATAAGCATGCATTATGTAATAAATAATAAACAGATTAATCAACTCTCTTTAACTTTTGAATAATGTAATAATATCTCTGTGGATTCCTCGATCTGTATTTTAACTGAACTTTCATCTGATACCTTCGACACTTTCACAAATACTTGACTCTAACTCTGAATCTGACAGAAATAGTAATAATTAAAACAATTAAAGAATACATAGAAATGGTGATTTTTTAATGTTGTTCACTGTTGAAATTAAAAAAGTAAATTGTAAGGAAAATCTGGTTTTATGTCTAAATTTTCTTATTCTTCAAATATTAACCCTTAAAATAAATAAACGAACAGTACCTACACTGTGACGTTTTCAATGAGATAATGAGAAACTATAATTAGTGACCAATCAGTCATAAAAATTGGCTCTAAATTAACTGTTTATTGAATATAATATCCTGTTAGCTGTAAATCTTTTTTTTAAATATTTAGAAAAAAACATTCAGACTCAAAACCATTATAAATGTCATTTAACTATGGTGTCTCTACAAATATTTGATTTACCATTTGTCACTTGAGTTATACCAGTTTCAGAAAATTTCACCACTCATTCAGCCTCGAAAAGGGCAAATTGAGGAGTGAAATTCCCTGAAACTGGTATAATTTTTCAACAAGTGGTAAATGAAATGAGAGATCTTATTTCACATTTATTATTTTAAATGCCTCTGCTAAATAATTCACAAGAATAAATTACAAACATTAAGTACATTTTATACACATACAAAACATTTTGTGGAACAAACAAAAGCACATTTTCTTTAAAAAAAGGGTTTAAATGATGATATTAAATCAAAATTATTAAATACATACAAAAAATAACAAGGAAAACTTGTACCATTACAACACGAAAAACACGATTCTTTTCAATATTTGTCATTAAATGTTTAATATTCTTATTCGGTACTTACATGCTAAATTTCTTTGGCCTGTTATCTGATATTACATGCACGTTGCGTTACTAACGGTAAAGTCTCAGAAACTAAAAAAAATTAGCGATAATCGATGTAAAATACAAACGGTGTGTTAGAAACTTCATTATGTAATCTGTTTTAAGTTGATGTTTTCGCTTTTGATAAGATCAGAGAAGTTTTTCATAAAGATCAATATGTGGTTGATGGTTGCTGTAGGAATTGGTGGTGGTGTTATTTATCATAATATTTCCAACTTTAACAAGTTTGTGTAAGTGATAAGTTTCATTTTAAACCATTGGCTTGGTTAGTTCATGTAAAAAGTATTTTACGTGGAATTAAAGCAACACAGATTATATTGTCTCTCTTTATTGAATTTGATCCATAATTCTGAAGTAATATCCTTAAATTTGTTTTGCAATAAATAATTATTGAGGCATACCTTTGGTGTTAATTCGCAATTGCTCATTTACAGCACACTTACACCAATGTAATTGTACTCGTTGGTCCTACGGATGTTTGTAAAGATGTGTATTTCTATTGTTGGTATGTATGTTAAAATAATAACTTATTCAACTTGTTACTAACACATTACAAATCCGACATCCTTGAATCGCTTTATTTTGTCAGTTATCCTCAGAGTTGCAACCATCAATGAATGCTCAATCGTGGCTACCCTTTCCGAGTTATCGAGAAACATTAAGATCACCTATGGGGTATTCACGACATTGATGTGTCTTGAATTAAGTGTTTTAATTAATACTTGAGGAATCAAAGGTGAGATTTTATTTCACATCGCCTAATGTAGGAATTTTACTGATAATCCTTTAGCCAATTGAAGAAAACTTTGATTTAAACACGATTACATGATTTATTTATTGGTGGTTATCGCATAAATTAAATGTCAGAGTTACCTCTTTAAAATTTATATTTTTATAGTGATTAAGTTAATTTATGCTTCTCAAGCTTTTTTTTTGTCTAGAAGTTTACAGTAATGTAGTGAAATATACAGGTGTGCTGTATAAAGTATCTAATTTGTTAATGGTAGTAAATTTAGTAATAAATGAATAAAAATAATTTAAACTGTATATCATAGCTGTCTTTTAAATCATGCACTCTCTTTGTTGTCAAAAAACTAATTTAGAATCAAGGTGAAAAGCTCAACTATCTTTCATTACTTTTAATTTAAACAATAACAATGTACAACTCTTATTTGTTTTACCTTTATCGTTCCTTTTATCATAACAGTATCCTAACTTTTGATACACGTCTTCTCTTTTTGCGAAAGGCAAGTTCAGTGGTCAGAGAAAACACTTTGACGATACAAATTATTCTCTCAAAATGGAATAAAATTGTTAATCTCCCTTTAACATATTAACCATTAGGCTATTAATTCCTGCGACGTTTAACTTTACTTTTTCTAACCTTCCTCTAATCGAAACTATCTTTCAGTTAACTAACTCTTTGCTCTCTTCCCGCTCACTCGCTTGGTTGTAGCCTTTTTATATATATATCTCTCTCACTGGGCTATTAACTTTAGATCAGTAGCTTACAAACAACTTTCAACGATCGTCTGCTTTTAATTCTGATTTTGAAAAAAAAATTGCACAAAATAAATAAATTAATACAACTTTTTATATCTGAAAATGATGCAACAACAAACCAACAATACAGGAATTATTATTTATGTTAAAAAAATGAAAAATTGATTTTTTTGTCTAACTAGGAGATTTAAAATCATTCACATAATTTATGGTGTAATTTGAACGATCAATATAGCTGTCAAAACATATAATTAGGTTAAGTGGTTATGGCACTCATCTTGTAATATAATGAAAGTCGCGGGTTCCAATCCCCGTCACACCAAACATTCCTTCACTTTCAACTGCAGGTGCGTTACAATGTGACGGACAATCCCACTATTCGTTGGTAACGGAGTAGACCAAGAGTAAACGGTGGATGGTGATGATTAGTTGCTTTCCTTACACTGCTAAATTAGGGACGGCTAGCACAGATAGCCCTTTAGTAGCTTTGTGCGAAATTCAAAACAAACAAACCCTTTGACCAACAATAATTCCGTACCACCTCAATCAAAATTTCCAATATGTCTTTCATGCACCATCTCTCCACCAATAGCACATCTGAGTGGAAAAATAATCGCAAACAAATAACTAACAAAATTAAATCCCACAGAAGGAAAGTAGGTAAAAGTGGATACTTGTCATGGTGTACAATTGTAACCAACATCCACGTGTCTTAAATTTCACCGTCTAGGTCAACAGTGTTGGTCTTCAGTTTCAATGGTTGTTTCAGTAGTGTCGGTCTTCAATTTAACGTTCTGTTTCAAAACTGTTGTTTTTCACTTTCAATGGCTGTTTCAATAGTCTACATATCAATTTTACTAACTTCATCAACACTGTTGGTCTTCGGTTTCACTGACGGTTTGCACAGTGTTGTTGTTCAATCTCACTGTATTTCAACAGTGTTAGTCTTTACTTTTAATGGTTGTTTCAACAGTAGAGATCTTCGATTTCACAGTCAGTTTTAGCAGTGCTGGTTTTCAGTTTCAATGTCTGTTTTTGAACAGTGTTGGTTTTTTATTTGACTATATGTTTCAACAGTGTCTCTTTTAACACAAATGATTCTCACTTTTAATTACTTATCAAAAGAGCAAGTCATCAATTTCACGGTCCATTTCAACAGTGCAGGTTTTTAATTTCACTGTCCCTTTCACATGATTAGATCTTCACATTCATTTACTGTTTCATCAGTGCTTACCTTCATTTTAACTGATCGTTTTCACACTATTAGTCTTCAATTTTACTGTCTGGTTCAACACTGTAGATCTTCACTTTCATTAGCTGTTCTGACATTGTTGTTCTTCAATTTAACTTCTGTTTGAACACTACCAGTCTTCAGTTTCACTGTTTTCACAGTTTCGGTCATACCTTTTAATATTTGTTAAAACAATACTGGTCTTCAGTTCAACTGTTTATTTGAACATTGTTGGTATTCAATTGCGCTGACTTTTAACACTAATGGACTTAATTTTCATTCCCTGTTTCAACACTATTGCTCTTCACTTTCACTGACCGTTTCAACACTGTTGGTCTTCACCTTCACTGTCTGTTTCTATGCTGTTGGTCTTCACCTTTACTGTTTTAACACTATTTGTCTGCAGTTCCACTGAATGATTTAACACTTTTGGTATTATATTTCACAATCTGTTTTAATAGTACTGGTCTTTAGGTTTACTGTCTGTTTCTACATTGTTGGTCTTTAGCTTCTCTGACTCTTTAACACTGGTCATCCTTAGATTCACTGACTGTCTCAACACTGTTGATCTTCAAATTCAATGCCTCTTTTAACACTTGGTGTTCAGTTTCACTGCCTGTTTTCACACTGTTGGTCTCAATTTCCACTGACTCTTATCACACTGTTGGTCTTCCCTTTCACTTCCATTTCTAAACTATTGGAGTTGACTTCCGCTGACTGTTTTCACACTGTTGGTTTTCACTTTCATTGGCTATTTCAACACTGTTGGTCATCAAGTTTATTATCTGTTTCAAAACTATTGGTCTTCACTTTCACTGATTGTTTCAACACTGTTAGCCTTCAACTTCACTGTTTCAACATTCTTTGTCTGCAGTTTTACTGTCTGTTTCAACACTGTTGGTCTTCAACTTCACTGTGTTAACACTATTTGTTTGAAGTTTCACTAATTGATTTAACACTGTTGGTCTTCAATTTCACTGACTGTTTCTCTTTTAACATTTGGTGTTCAGTTTCACTGACTCTTATCACACTGTTGGTCTTCACTTTCATTGTTTTAACACTTTGTCTGCATTTTCACTGGCTGTTTCAAAACTGTTGATATTAAATTTCACTGTCTGTTTTAGTAGAACTGGTTTTAAATTTTACTGTCTATTGTACACTGTTGGTCTTCGCTATCACTTCTGTTTCAACTCTGTTGGTCTTCAGTTTCATTGACTCTGTAACACTATTGGTCGTGAATTTCACTGTCTGCTTCAACACAATTGGCCTTCAATTTCATTGTCTCTTTTAACACTCGAGTTCACTTTCACTGATTGTTTTCACAATGTTGATGTACACATTCACTGAGTGTTTCAGTACTGTTGATCTTCAAGTACACTGTCTGTTTCAAAACTATTGGTCTTTACTTTCACTTTCTGTTTCATCACTGTTGGTCTTCAAATTTACTTTCTGTTTCAACTCAATTGGTCATCAGTTTCACACTGTGTTTAAACACTACTGGTATTTAATTTCACAAACAGTTTTCAAAAACTACTCGTTTGCAGCTTCAATGACTGTTTCAACAGTGTTGGTCTTCAATTTCACCGTTTCTATCCTAACTTTTGGTGTTTACTTTAACTGACTGTTTTCATATTGATCTTCACTTTCACTGAGTATTTCAACAATGTTGATCTTCAGTTTTTACTGACTGTTTCCTTACTGTTGTTCTTCAATTTCACTGTTTTGCAACACTATTGGTGTTATGTTTGTCTGTCTGTGTCAACAATGTTGGTCTTCAGTTGCAATCTCTCTTTCAACATTATTGGCATTCACTTTAATTGAATGTTTTAACACTGTTGGTCTTCACTTTCACTTCTGTTTCAACATTGTTGTTCTTCAGTTTCAGTGACTGTTTTGACATTTTTGGTTTCCACTTTTACAGACTCTTTCAACACTCTTGGTCTTCAATTTCACTGAAGTTTTATGACTGTTTTAGTATGCTACAGAGACCTCTCGTTGCTGAAAACTCATTTTTGTAGTGTTCTGATGAGACTTCTTATTACTGATAACTTATGTTTTATGAGTTCTTGTGAAAATTCTGGTTACTGATAACTCATGTTTCTTGTTCTCTAGTGGGACCTCTGGTTACTGATAACACATGTTTAAAGTGTTCTGGTGACACTTTCGATTACTAATATCTCATCTTTGGAGTTCTCTGGTGGGACTTCTTGTTACTAAAAACTCATGTTTGTAATCTTATTCTGGTAATTCTTGATACTTATAACCCATGTTTGTGGTGATATGGTGGCACTTTTGGTAACTGAAAAATTATGTTAAAATGTTCTGGTGAGACTACTCATTGCTGATAACTCATGTTATGGTGTTATTCTGGTGAAATTTCTGCTTACTTATAACCCCTGTTTGTAGTTCTCTGGTGGGACTTCTGGTAACTGAAAACTCATATTTGTAGTGTTCTGGTGAGACTTCTGGTTATTTATAACTAATGTTTGGCGTTCTCTGGTGGGACTTCTGGTTATTGAAAACTCATACTTGTAGTGTTCTAGTGAGACAAAAGGTAAGGAGGTATACAGTGAAGGATCAGAAATAGGATAACTGTGTGCTGAGCAGTTGATCTGAACTCAATTGGTTAGCTTTCCAAACACACCACAAATATTACAAGGTATCTAAATCTAGATAATACAAGTGAGAATAACTATAAGTTAGAATAAAAATATAAATAGCGTAAGTGTGTTTATGAGATTTTGGTTTTCTATGTTTGTATAGAAAGTGTTCTGCTAAGAACCACTCAACAATAACAAACCGTTATGTCACATTTTACATTCTGATTCACAGTGTTATTAATTCATAACAAGTTAATGTAGAATATCCTGTTTGTTGTTAACATTATTCATACCTGTTCTACTGTTATTTAAAATGTTAATGCTGTACTTTGACTTCATCCGCTTTTTCAAACTCAGCGGGGTAAAGGCCATCATAAACAGGAGACAGAGAATAACCGATGTACAGACACCACTGTTCATGATATATATAAAACAAGTAGTGCATAATGTTCTCTGTCCAATTACATTCAAATATTGTCTGCAGCTACTTTCAAAGCCGGCCCTCATTGGTTGTTGTGCAGATCCATTTTGTAATATCATACAAGAGTAAAATACAAAGACTGTTGTTAGTAAACAACGAAGAAAATTGTACAAAATACGAGACATGAGTAATTAGTATGTGAAGAAATGAAAATTAGTTAACGAATACAATCATAGGATTTGGGATTTGGAGTTAAAACAACAGGTAGATTGTGTACTGGAGAAACTCGTCAGAATTCACATGTTAACAAACATGAAAGTCTGGATTGGTTTAAATTCTTCTTGGTGACGTCCCCTGAATGATTGTTACAAAACTAAAGAGTCTAAAATATTTCTGAATAAAACTGTTAGTATACATTTATAATTATGTTTTACTCAAAGTTTAAAATTTGATACGTGGGTTGTGCAGCCAACATCTGAAAGGTGCTCCCAAATCGGGGTAGGATAAAAAAAAAACTGTCAGTTAGAAAGATAGATAAAAGAAACAAAAAGCACACAACAATACGGTGATAGATAATTGTTTTTTTATAACTCATAAATTATGTTATAGTTCCAGGTAAGTTTGACACCTCATCATACACATGGGATTTTTCCTAACTAACAACATCCGAATTTATCTTAATTAATGCCTTGTCGGCCCGGCCTTGCCAAGTGTGTTAAGGCGTTCAACTCGTAATCTGATGGTCGCTGGTTCGAATGCCTGTCGCGCAGGACATGTTCGTTTTCTCAGCCGTGGGAGCATAATAATATTACGGTCAATCCCACTATTCGTTGGTAAACGAGTAGCCCAAGAATTGGCGGTGGATGGTGATGACTAGCTGCCTTTCCCTCTAGTCATACACAGCTCAATTAGAGACGGTTTGCACAATAGCCCTCGAGTAGCTTTGTGCGAAATTCAAAACAAAATCATAGCTTGTCCATATTTCACGAGTGAAGAAGGTAAAGTCTGCAATATTCCAAAACCGAACTCCATCTCGTAGTACGAGTTAATAAAATATTGGATTGTTCATGAAAATAGTCAGAAAAGTTGAGTTACTCATGGTTTTCGTTTATAAAGCAAAGTTATGAAGAAACAGAACACGGACTTTAAAATATAATTATTCTCTGTATGGATAACACTGATCTGGAATTAGTACTTAAAGAAACTATACACATCAAACAGCTTCAACAAACATCAAATGTCATGTAGTCTTCATTAAAATACATATTTTAAAATATGTACAGCATCTTTTACTGTCAGTAATTTACTTTCTATATATTTTAGTTTTGTTTAAATTATCGTTATTTCAGAAATATATTTTATTTAGTTAGTTAGAAATTATGCATTTTTTATTTTCCTTTGAACACTGAAGATGAAATCTGTAAAATACTGAAAACTATTAGCTGTCTCCTGTTATATCAAAGTATTTCTTCATCTTTAATATAGTTATACTAAATTTCTTCATTTTAGTGAACGAAACCAAGCTTTGATAAATTCGTTAGCTTATCAGACTTTTCTAAAGCGACTGTTGGGTTGATTATATTTGGCTAAATGCTACACGACGGCTATATGCTATAGCCGTCAGTAATTTAGCAGTGAAAGAAAAGAGAAAAGGTACCTAATGATTACCAACCACTATTTTACAAAGGAACTGTTGGACTGATTGTAACAACATACCGCCCAGTCACGTGTTATAAAGGAAAGCATGTTTGGTGAAGTAAATGTTGTATCAAACACTTCGAACAAAACATCGACAGAACAGACAACTTACTGAAACAGTTCAAGGTGTGCTGTACTAACCTCACGATCCTTGATACCAGTGTTCATTACATTGATGTACCATACAAGTGGAACCAATGGAACGAAGACAAATTGTTTGACGTCAACATGCCCAAAATTTAATCCCATTTTCATCATTGTAGCCACGTTGTTAACCAATACAAACAAAAATAATCAGTGTAAATTAGTCCTACCTAAAATAACAATATCCTGACTTGATACCATTTCAATATCAATAACAGTATCCTGACATTATACCACTTGAATATCAATAACAGTATCCTGACATTATACCACTTGAATATCAATAACAATATTCTGACATTATACCACTTGAATATCAATAACAATATCCCGACATTATACCACTTCAATATCAATAACAATATTTTGACATTATACCACTTGAATATCAATAACAATATCCTGACATTATAATACTTCAATACCAATAACAATATCCCGACATTATACCACTTGAATATCAATAACAATATCCTGACATTATACCACTTGAATATCAAGAACAATATCCTGACATTATACCACTTGAATATCAATAACAATATCCTGACATTCTACCACTTGAACATCAATAACAATATCCTGACATTATACCACTTCAAGATCAACAACAATATCCCGACATTATACCACTTGAATATCAATAACAATATCCTGACATTATACCACTTCCATATCAATAACAGTATCCTGACATTATACCACTTGAATATCAAGAACAATATCCTGACATTATACCACTTGAATATCAATAACAATATCCTGACATTATACCACTTGAACATCAATAACAATATCCTGACATTATACCACTTGAATATCAATAACAGTATCACGTTACAATTTGTTTTAAATATATATCTCTAACTAATTAGCTTGAGCTCAAGACAAAGCTTTTATTCATTGGTTAAAGCATCAGATTACATCTCATGTGACTGACAAGGACTGATTTGTCTGTTTGTTTTGTTGTTTTGAATTTCGCACAAAGCTACTCGAGGGCTATCTGTGCTAGCTGTCTCTAATTTAGCAGTGTAAGACTAGAGGGAAGGTTGATACTACTAATGTTGCTACTTTTATGTTATGTTTTATTTCTAGTAATTCTGAGGACTCAATGATCATTACCAATGTTCATGTGTAAAACAAGTTGAGTTGTGGTCATTGAAGTGATCAATAGAAATCTAAATAATTCATAACACCAGAACATTTTGTGAATTTCTGTGTTACTACTCCTAAAAAATATAATTGCTTATAAAGTAAAAAAAAAGCAAATATGTTTTTTTTATATTTTCCCATAGTTTTTTTAGATTTATACAGTCAGTCAGTCATGCCCCGGTATGGCCAGGTGGTTTAGGTACTTGGTTCTTCATCTGAAGTCGCGGATTCTAATCCCTGTCGCACCAAACATACTCGCCCTTTCAGCGGTGGGGACGTTATACAGTGTCAGTCAATCCTACTATTTGATGGCAAAAGAGTAGTCCAAGAGTTGGCAGTAGGTTGTGATGACTTGTAGCATTCAATCTAGTCGTACACCGCTAACTTAGGGACGGCTAGCGCAGACTCGTGTTGCTTTGTACGAAATTCAAAACAAACTTCAATAGTCACTCATATGTTTTTATTTCATCAAATTTCAAATTATGTTTTTACTAAAGCTAAGCTTGTGAATCAAAACAAATAGCGACTAATATCTACAGGTTTTGTGAAGTATTGTTAGAAGGAACCTCAGTGAGATAGCACATAAGAAAATAAACCCAAACTACCTACTATGAGAACCGTAATAATTGTCCTGTAACGATCCATACGTCGTGTGTTTTTTCGTACCGTTTACAACATGGCGTATTCAGGAACCGAGCCGTGATTATTGGCCAGGAAGTTATAAATAGTAACGGAAAATATGGAAATAAAATACTGGCGCATCCTTCTTGAGGACAAAAACAGAACATCCTAATACAGTTCTTACTTTGTTAAGGCATCACATACCCAAGTAAAGTAGAACTTGTTTTCCTTTAACTCAGTATTTAAAAAAAATCATGATCATTGGATCAATTTCACCAGATTTAATCTACAAAATAGATTTTGAGTTCTACCGGAATTATTAATTATTCTGACATATTCACGTAAGTAGATCTTGAAGCAGTGATAGGTAACTCTATGTGGCCAGTGTATAGCACAATTGTGACCTGCTCTATGTGGCCAGTGTATAGCACAACTGTGACCTGCTCTATGTGGCCAGTGTATAGCACAACTGTGACCTGCTCGAGTTTAGGAATCAACTTTTCCCATCATTTATTTTTTTCGAAAATTTGGCAATCAGCAATTGCACTGCCTTACGTCATCTCTAACGCCGCGCGCTTCTTCATTGCCCCAGTCTCCGCCTATTTTGTAACGTCAGTCTGGTTTACATGTTTGTTTTCGAATAAGCGTTATTTGCATGCGCTTGCAAACATGTTTTTATTGTGAAACTTTCAAGTGTTTAGATATATTTTGTTTTAATCCCATAATAGGGATAAGTGTACAATTATAAAACAAAAGAATCCAGATAATGGTGAACACTCAGAAAATAAAGACAGTTTAATTTATTCTGTCATGAGTGACGAAGGGAGAACGATGCGTGACTTGAAAAACGTGAAACGAAAATTTAATGAAAGTTGAAATTTGTAGTGATTGAAGTAAATAATTCGATAGTGTATCTTTTGTGTGACATCGTTTTAAGGAATAATAAAGTGTACAATATTAAGCAAAACTTTAACAATATTCACAAAAAAATTGTTGTAAAATTTCCAGTTGATAGCAAAAATCGTAGGAATAAAATTAGCCGTCTGAAAGCGCAACTGAATGAAGGCGTAAAATATTTTTATTATCGATAGAACTAGTTACATTATCTAACTATAAAATAACTTGGATTCTACCTCAAAAATTCATTTTCTGATGCCGAACTGGTAAAGGAAATATTGATTGTAGTCATTGAAACTCTGTTTGAGTATTATAAAACTCCATTATTAAACTTTTATTATTTATAATAAAACTGTCATACTCTGTATGTGTATTAACATATAATGTACTGAATAAAACTGTCATACTCTGTATGTGTATTAACATATAATGTACTGAATAAAACTGTCATACTCTGTATATGTATTAACATATAATGTACTGAATAAAACTGTCATACTTTGTATGTGTATTAATATATAATGTACTGAATAAAACTGTAATACTCTGTATGTGTATTAACATATAATGTACTGAATAAAACTGTCATACTCTGTATATGTATTAACATATAATGTACTGAATAAAACTGTCATACTTTGTATGTGTATTAATATATAATGTACTGAATAAAACTGTAATACTCTGTATGTGTATTAACATATAATGTACTGAATAAAACTGTCATACTCTGTATATGTATTAACATATAATGTACTGAATAAAACTGTCATACTTTGTATGTGTATTAATATATAATGTACTGAATAAAACTGTAATACTCTGTATGTGTATTAACATATAATGTACTGAATAAAACTGTCATACTCTGTATGTGTATTAATATATAATGTACTAGAGTATAATTATTATACTGTGTATTTGTTTTATGATATAAAGTACTAATGGTTAAGTATTATACTGTATATGTGTATTACGATAAAATGTGCTAGAGTATTACTACCATACAGTGTATGTGTATTATGATATAATGTACCAGATTATAAGTATCATACCATTTCTGTGTATTATGATATACGTACTGGAGTGTAAGTATTTTAGTGTGTACGTTATTATGGTATAATGTACTTTGGTATATGTATTGTACTGTGTGTGTTAAATGTTATATAATGTACTAGAGTGTAACTATTAAACTGATATGTGTATTATGATATAATGTGGTATAGGATAAGTATCATACTATTCATGTGTATTTGGAGTAAAATATACAAGTTAACACTGTTCGTAACTTTGACTACTTAAACCAGCTTTGTACCTGCTTTTATAAAACGGACTGTTTATTAATAAAAATAGGAATTATAGTGAACTACATTGTGGAGCAGACATAAGAGAGACAAACGAATAGATAGTGTTTAGAAGACAACAACATCCAATAGGATTATGGCTGGCTACGTCATTAAATAGACCAGAAACTGAACTATAAAACAATCAAACCCTTCGTGTCTGGTTTGTCATTATCTCACAGTTTGAAATGTTTACGTTACGATCTATCACTAAAACTATCGTTTCTTGGTACTCTGGAGCTGTAGGAACTCCAATGTACAGGTAAGTAAGTAGGTGATGTGTTGTGTTGACGTGAACTGTATATATAGGTGTTAACGTTTCTTGTGTGTCTTGTGCTCATATAGGTACTGACACTTTTATTGTATGTTGTGTTGTATAGATACCAACATTTCCGTTTTTTGTTCAGATAGATATTGATTATTCGAGTGTGTGTTGTGTTTATATAGATATTAAAACTTTTGTTGTATGTTGTGTTAGGTGGATACCAACATTTCCAGAATGTTTTATTTACACAAATATAAACACTTTTATATGTGTTGTGTTGTACAGATACGGATAACATAATTCCATGTGTAGGATTATCATGTATCGCCTCATTTATAATTGTTTTAAAGTCTTATAAGAAGCGTTGTGTTACATGGATATGAATATTTAGATGTAATATTACGTTTATAGGTTTTAATTATCTGTCACAGTGTAAACGGACCTTATTAATCAATAGTTAATGGTTATGTAACACCTGCATAAGTGTGTTGTGGTTTATATATAGTAACACTTTCGGTGTGGATTGTGTTTACATACATATTAACTCCGAGTGTATCTGTTTATTTATAAATATGGAGAATTCTATTGTATATTTTTGTTATTTTTAAAGACTTACATCAAGGGTTTTATTCATATATATACTAGTATTTAAATGTAATATTAGGTTTTTATATATTACGTACCACTTACACTAAACATACATATAATTAATATACAGATAAGAATTATTAAAAACATTCACCCTGAGCCAAAACTAGTGGTTAGTGTGTCCACTAATGAGGTACGATGTGGTTAACGGTGGCTCGCAATTTCAGTCGTAAACGTGTTAGGATAGTGTCCTTAATTCTTTTGTTGGTTCAAAGTGTTTGTTGTGGTGGGTCGGATGCTGCGTATAGATCACTGATATTAACTCAGTGTGAGTACAAGAAGACACTGAAGTTAAACATTATGACCCACATTCACCTCAGTTAGTGTCCAATCACATACTGATATATCTTTAGTTATCGAACACCAATGAGCTTTAAGTCCAATCAACTGTTCTGAAGAAACAATCCAAAAACTTACTTTCTTCATGAAAATTTAAATTATAAACTCGTGGGTCAAAATTTATTGCGTAAATACATTTTGAAAGCATTCTGTGAAACTCAGAAAATACCACGTGAATATAATACCATAAACTGTTCTAATAAGGTATAATGTACTGGAATATAAGTATCAAACTGTGTATGTGTATTATGATATAATGTACTGTATTAGAATTATCATACTGTGTGTATGTGTTCTATGATATAATGTATTGTATTATAACTATCGTACAGTGTCTGTGTATTAATGTATAATGTACTGCATTATAACTATCGAACTGTATGTATTTAAGCCGAATCAACTGTCCTGAAGACACAATCCAAACACTTACATTCTTCATCAAACTTGAAATAATAAACTGGAGGGTGAAAATTTATCCCGTGAATATATTACCTTAAACTGTTCTGTTAAATCGTGGATTTACCACGTGAATATGTTGCCATAAACGGTTATATTAAATTGTATGAGTATGGAGTACAGCGTATCTCAAGTGTAGTAACATATATGAAGTAAATTTTATTATAGGAAGTCACGAAACCTTTGTAAATCTGTGAAAATTGAAGATACTAAAACAAATAATAAGATAATGAAACAAATAATAAGATAATAAAACAAATAATAAGATAATGAAATAAAGCCACCTTAAAAATAGTGCAGAAATAGCGTAATAGGAAACAAGCTTAGCACGTCCTAGTTCAAGAAAAAAATATGCATAATCTGGTTAGTTATGCAAAGTTTTGTCTATCGAATTTCGAGCAAAGCTACTCGAGGGCTATCTCCGCTAACCGTCCCTAATTTAGCAGTGTAAGACTAGAGGGAAGGCAGCTAGTCATTACCACCCACCGCCAACTCTTTAGCTACTCTTTTATCAACGAATAGTGGGATTGAACGTGAGATTATAACGCCCCCACAGCTTAAAGTGCGAGCATGTTTGGTGCGACCGGGAGTCGAACGTCTTAACATTCTTGGCCATGCCGGGCCCGTTACGTAAAATAAAGATTTCTTCCCAATAATAGAGTTGCGGTTCTAACCATAATGTTGGTTTCTATCGAGTGTCACTTTTTATTTGTCGCTTACTGATAATATATCATGATACAAAGTCAAAACACGTGAAGTATGAAAACAGAAGTGCGCCCAACAAAAAATGATTTCACGTTCTACTTACACAAAGGTTGGAGCCACACTGATTGCTACACTTGTAGCACGAATAACACTTTCACAGCAAAAGATGATTTCAGCTGCTAATGTGTTGTAAATGTGACCTTAATCCTTTTGTTGGGTACAAAGTTCTTGTGGTGGTGGAGGCCTGAAGGCTATATCGAGGTTTTTAACCAGTTTACTTAGAAGTCGACACTGAGGTTAAAAATTCCAGTCTTTGAGAATGTACTTTATAAATATATTACCAGAAACCTTTCTGTGAAACCACCAACATATCTGTGAAGTGTATGGACTTAGCATATGAATACACTACCACAAGTATAGTTTATTTTATTTCATCATTTATAGACATTAAAAACACTTGTTCGTATGTCCAGGTCATGTAGGTTTCTGTTCAGAAGTGTTTACAAGACAAGTTATACTCTTATCGTGTCAAACAATATGCTTGCTGGTCACCATCACAACGCAACCGAGCTTTATTTTATTATATTGTTACACAGCATATTATGTTAATAATTCTTAGAAAATGTTGTTTTATTCATAAATATTTCTGTTGTTTTCAGACTCCTAGCAACCAATCCAGAAAAGTTTAAAATTAGCTATAATTATGGTCACGGAGACAGCGTTCTTATCGGATCTACTATTGGACAAGCTTTAAACAAAGTATCTGAGAAAAATGGTGACCAATTAGCTTTCGTTTTCTGTCATCAGGATGTTCGTCGCACCTTTCTGGAGACTAATCACGAAGTACGTTACTTGGTGACGTATTTACAGAATATTATAATTCTAACATCCAACTGTATCACACTGAATGTGTTATTAATGTATTCACAGAATATTCTAAACTTCACGTCTTGTTACATGACTTGTAAATATTGGTTATGTATTTACAGAGTATTCTAAACCTCACGTCTTATTACATGACTTGTAAATATTGGTAATATATTTACAGAGTATTCTAAACCTCACGTCTTGTTACATGATGTGTAAATATTGGTTATGTATTTACAGAGTATTCTAAGACTAACATCTTAACACACAAGTTGTAAATTTATTGGTATTGTATTTTTTAAATACATTAAACCTAATGTCTTACTTGGATGTATTTGTTCATGATTTATAAGTATATTGTTTATGTTTATCTATTTGTTCATGTATTGTTGGATATACTTCATTACAGGGGTGGCCAAATCATGGTTCTTTTTAATATAATGTGCGGTTCGCAGATTTATGTTGGTCGAGCTACTTTTTGCATTACAATTAATATAAAAGGCAAATAAAAAGTTTTATAATTATTTACCAGGTATAAACTGAGAACCCAGTGGATTAAAACGTAAGTTTAATGTTCACTGTGAGTAAATATGTTTAAGAAATTAAATCCTAATTTTAATGCTAGATTTGAATGAGGATTAAAGAAATTTCGGATCAGCAAGAATTACAGAGGAATTGTGCTGAAGAATCAGTAATCGTTCAAGCCGATGCTCACAATGCTTGTTTTAGTGGACGTGGCTTGCGATCGCATGATTGTGGCGTGTGTGGCTGTGTTGCGGACAATGATATTAGTGGAGTGTTGGTGTGATAGTGGGCGCTGCACAGTTTTGTTGCGTTGCGCATGTTGGAGCTTATTGTTTCTTTTCACTTTAATTTTTTAGAAGTATCTGTGAACATTTTGTGAAGTAAGATGGTGTCATCAAATTGCAAGAAAGGAAAGTATGAAGATGAAAGCAAAAACTTTAAGCTAAAGTGGATGGAAGATTTTACATTCATCATTAAAGGAGATAAACCTTTGTGTTTCATCTGCAATGCGTTACTCAGTCATTACAAGGCCAATAACTTGAAACGCCACCGTGACACAAATCACAAAAACTTTTCGTCTGATTGTCCATCTAAATCAGAATTACGGAATAAAAGCTAACTGTATTAAAATCATCACTAAATAAACAGCAGACACTGTTAACAACGTTTAGTAAGGAAGTTGATACAACAACTGCAGCTAGTTTTGTTATATCATGAAATATTGCTCGGACTAAACGTTTGTATTTTAACGTTGAATTCATTAAGAAGAATGTAACTGAAGTTGTTACAGTGTTAGATCTAAATAACGCAAAACTTCGGCAACTAATAGCACAGCCAGTAGCTTCACGTCACACTACAGAGAGACGTATCACTCAGATCAGTACTGATGTTGCAGGCAAAGTGATTTAAAGAATTCCCTTATATTCAGCTTACACCTTGATGAATCTACAGACAACCCACAACTGGTGGTATTTGTTTGTTATGTTTCCTCTGATGTACGTGTGAAAGAAGAAATGTTGAGCTTAGTGACGCTAAAGCAAACAGCTGTGATGTTGACATTAAACATGCACTTCACAGAACCTTAACACATGCTGATATTCCACTGGATAAACTCGTCAGTGTTGCAACAGACGGAGCACCAGCAATGGTGGGGAAAATATGCAGGATTAATTGCACTTATGAAATGATCACAGCTTTACAGAGTTCCTCCCTGTTCATTGCATTATTCACCATTAACACCAGGAAGCCAAATACTTCAAGTAAGAAGACACTATGAAATTTGTTCTTGAAACTGTCAATTTCATACATTTAAATGGGAAGATCCCACCGAGAGTTCAAAACTTTTATTGAAGAACTGGAGCTTGAAGATAAACCCAGTGATGTCTCTTGCACTGTATGATGGTTGTCAACCAGCAATGTCTTAAATAGGTTTGTGGATCTACTGGAGCCTATTATTTACTTTTCTTCAAGAAAAAAAAATATTATGAATGGATGCAAGATCTAATGTTCCTTACCGATATAATGAGTCATACACTTTATATGCAAAAACGGCTCGTTTGCGTTGAGAAAATATTTTACATAGAAGAGCGAACACTAGAGTCATACACTAACTCTCAACTTAACACTTCAGATGAAGGAAATGATTGTTTCTGATCTTAGTCAGACAATTTTTAGCTTTCAAAATAAAATAAGACATTTTTAAAGAAACATACTGTCAAGAAACTTCAGTTACTTTCCCAAGGAAAGTAAAAATATTTTCCAAGATTCTCAAAAGGAGAGTAAATACATTCCTTTATATTGAAATAAAGGAACCACAAATTGGAAGAATACAAAGATAAATTACAAGGACTGCTTGATAATACACTACACAGGTTTGAGAACTTGTAGAAAATGAAGCCTTGCTTCACCTTTCTTGTAAAAACATTCATGGTTGATGTGATCAATGATGGTTGTCCAATTCTTGAACCTCTGGTTACAGAATCATCTGTTGTGGAAATGGAATAGAACTGCAGGAGGACCTGGGTTAAAAGATGATCCACAAATTCCATTCTACAGCTGAGTTCTGGAAGCAAGTTTCAGAAACAAAATATTCTGAAGTGAAGAAAACCAGTGTGACTCATCTGAATTTTCAGCACAACATACTACTGTGAATTACTGTACTCTGTAATGAAGTTTGTGAAGTTGAAGCATTGTGCAATACTTACACATTAACACACGATGGAGCTAATCTGTACAGCCTTGACAACATATCAACCGGAATTTCAACAACTCACAACCAAGATGGAAACTCACAAGACTTATACCAGAAGTGAATAACCTGATAATTGTATCAATGTCTGTTTGTGTGAGAAAAATATTATGACTAAAATTTTGTAAGGTGGTATCTGATTAAAATAACTTTAATTTTATTGTTTTACATATTTTTCTTTATGTTTTAACAAGATATTTACTAAGACAAATATCATTAAAAATATCTGTTTTTTTACCCCTTTTATTTTTATTTTTGGTAGTCTCATTTAATAAAATGCAAACTTGTACATTTTTCTTAGATGTTTCCATAGTCCATAACTGTATTAAATACGCTCAATATAGTTAAAACAATAATCAGCCAGGATTTTAAAAACATTTGGTATATATATGTATGTACTTTGTAACTATTGAAACTAATACAGATTAACAGTTTACACACTACATACATGAATAATTATTATTACATACATGTATTTCTTAATATTTATGTAAAATATGTGTACCAAAATGTACATAAAACAATAAAAACGCGTGTTTAATATTTGTTCGTGTCTTGTGGCTTTCAAACATTTGAAGTTTATCGCATGTGGCTCTTACGTTAAGCAAGTATGGCCACCCCTGCTCTATTGTATTGGTAATGGTTTACGTGCTGTTATGTATACTGTACCTGTGTCTGTACTGGTTCATGTGTAATTAGATATAATGCTTTTATATATTTACTGGTTTATACGTTGTTATGTATGCTGTACCTGTGTCTGTACTGGTTCATGTGTAATTAGATATAATGTTTCTGTATATTTACTGGTTTATACTATACTTGTGTCTGTACTGGTTCATGTGTAATTAGATATAATGTTTCTATATGGTTACTGGTTTATACGTTGTTATGTATACTGTACCTGTGTCTGTACTGGTTCATGTGTAATTACATATAATGTTTCTATATATTTACTGGTTTATACGTTGTTATGTATACTGTACCTGTATCTGTACTGGTTCATGTGTAATTAGATGTAATGTTTCTATATATTTACTGGTTCATACGTTGTTATGTATACTGTACCTGTGTCTGTACTGGTTCATGTGTAATTACATATAATGTTTCTATATATTTACTGGTTTATACGTTGTTATGTATACTGTACCTGTGTCTGTACTGGTTCACATGTTGTAAGACATACTGCAGCTGTACCGATTTATGTGTTGTTAGATATACTGTACTTTTGGATGTACTGGTTCATGTGTTGTGAGATATACTGTACTTATGGATGTACTGGTTCATGTATTGTTAGTTATATTGTTCTTATGGATGTACTGGCTCATGTATTGTTAGATATATTGTACCTGTATCTTTACTGGTTCATGTTTTGTTAGATACACTATACTTGTATCTCTCTCTATTTGTTCATACGTAGTTAGATACACTGCAGCTGTAGATGTACTGGTTCATGTGTTGTTATATATAACTGTACCTGTGTATTTACTGATTCCCTTGTTGTTAGATGTACTGGTTCATGTGTTGTTATATATAACTGTACCTGTGTATTTACTGATTCCCTTGTTGTTAGATGTACTGGTTCATGTGTTGTTATATATAACTGTACCTGTGTATTTACTGATTCACTTGTTGTTAGATGTACTGGTTCATGTGTTGTTATATATAACTGTACCTGTGTATTTACTGATTCCCTTGTTGTTAGATGTACTGGTTCATGTGTTGTTATATATAACTGCACCTGTGTATTTACTGATTCCCTTGTTGTTAGATGTACTGGTTCATGTGTTGTTATATATAACTGTACCTGTGTATTTACTGATTCCCTTGTTGTTAGATGTACTGGTTCATGTGTTGTTATATATAACTGCACCTGGGTATTTACTGATTCCCTTGTTGTTAGATGTACTGGTTCATGTGTTGTTATATATAACTGTACCTGTGTATTTACTGATTCCCTTGTTGTTAGATGTACTGGTTCATGTGTTGTTATATATAACTGTACCTGTGTATTTACTGATTCCCTTGTTGTTAGATGTACTGGTTCATGTGTTGTTATATATAATTGTATCTGTGTATTTACTGATTCCTTTGTTGTTAGATGTACTGGTTCATGTGTTGTTATATATAACTGTACCTGTGTATTTACTGATTCACTTGTTGTTAGATGTACTGGTTCATGTGTTGTTATATATAACTGTACCTGTGTATTTACTGATTCACTTGTTGTTAGATGTACTGGTTCATGTGTTGTTATATATAACTGTACCTGTGTATTTACTGATTCCCTTGTTGTTAGATGTACTGGTTCATGTGTTGTTATATATAACTGTACCTGTGTATTTACTGATTCACTTGTTGTTAGATGTACTGGTTCATGTGTTGTTATATATAACTGTACCTGTGTATTTACTGATTCCCTTGTTGTTAGATGTACTTGTTCATGTGTTGTTATATATAACTGTACCTGTGTATTTACTGATTCCCTTGTTGTTAGATGTACTGGTTCATGTGTTGTTATATATAACTGTACCTGTGTATTTACTGATTCCCTTGTTGTTAGATGTACTGGTTCATGTGTTGTTATATATAACTGTACCTGTGTATTTACTGATTCCTTTGTTGTTAGATGTACTGGTTCATGTGTTGTTATATATAACTGTACCTGTGTATTTACTGATTCACTTGTTGTTAGATGTACTGGTTCATGTGTTGTTATATATAACTGTACCTGTGTATTTACTGATTCACTTGTTGTTAGATGTACTGGTTCATGTGTTGTTATATATAACTGTACCTGTGTATTTACTGATTCCCTTGTTGTTAGATGTACTGGTTCATGTGTTGTTATATATAACTGTACCTGTGTATTTACTGATTCACTTGTTGTTAGATGTACTGGTTCATGTGTTGTTATATATAGCTGTACCTGTGTATTTACTGATTCACTTGTTGTTAGATGTACTGGTTCATGTGTTGTTATATATAACTGTACCTGTGTATTTACTGATTCACTTGTTGTTAGATGTACTGGTTCATGTGTTGTTATATATAACTGTACCTGTGTATTTACTGATTCCCTTGTTGTTAGATGTACTGGTTCATGTGTTGTTATATATAACTGTACCTGTGTATTTACTGATTCCTTTGTTGTTAGATGTACTGGTTCATGTGTTGTTATATATAACTGTACCTGTGTATTTACTGATTCCCTTGTTGTTAGATGTACTGGTTCATGTGTTGTTATATATAACTGTACCTGTGTATTTACTGATTCCCTTGTTGTTAGATGTACTGGTTCATGTGTTGTTATATATAAGTGTACCTGTGTATTTACTGATTCCCTTGTTGTTAGATGTACTGGTTTATGTGTTGTTATATATAACTGTACCTGTGTATTTACTGATTCACTTGTTGTTAGGTGTACTGGTTCATGTGTTGTTATATATAACTGTACCTGTGTATTTACTGATTCACTTGTTCTTAGATGTACTGGTTCATGTGTTGTTATATATAACTGTACCTTTGTATTTACTGATTCACTTGTTGTTACATGTACTGGTTCATGTGTTGTTATATTTACTGGTTCACGTAATGTTAGTTTTCTGTACTTTAAACAAAATTCTCTACACCTGTAAATTCTTAAGTTCCAATGTTTGTACCACAGACTGATCAGCTGGCAGCAAGTTTCTTAGAGCTTGGACTGAGACCTGGAGAACGTCTGGCAGTTTGGAGCACCAACTGTTATGAGTGGGTTTTAACTCAGCTGGCTGCAGCTAAAGCTGGACTGATACTCGTAAGGATATTTGATATCATCTTTAACCAAAGTCATATCTTGAAATATCTATATCTTCAGAAACGCGGGACATATGAATTTAAATTTTAAATATGAAATATTGAGTAAATGTGTTTCTTCTGTAACGTGAACTAATTTCATTGTCCCCCCCAGTGGCTCAGCGGTATGTCTGCGGACTTACAAGCTAAAATCCGGGTTTAGATACTCGTGGTGGGTAGAGCACAGATAGCCCATTGTGTAGTTTTGTGCTTAATTCAAAACAACGACAAACAACAACTAATTTAATTTAAACATATACTTATGGATTTGTTAACATAAACTTACTTTTGTATGTTGTGTGTTACAATATTAACATCAACAATCGTTATCACACGAATAATAGTTAACATTAGTTTTGTGTGTTACGTTTTCTTTTCCAGGTCAACATCAACCCTGCCTTCATGCCTTCTGAACTAGAATACTGCTTAAAAAGGGTAAACTATTATATTTTGTTTGGCATAAAAACTGAAAAAGTCGTTACAACTATGGTTATGAACTTTAAATAAAACCAAACATATCAAGTGACGTGTGAACAACGTGTTAAAATAGCTATAAAAGATGATACGCAATATTTATGGTCACAGATAATAAGAGTGTATGATATTAGTTTGTGAAAGGAATTTCTGATTATTTTTGAGTATATTTAAAATTATTCAGAAAGGTTTTTGTAAATTGTGATTCTCAACCACTTTCTCGAAACTAGCTCGTGATTCGACAGTTTTCTTTATATATAAGCCCACGTTACTTCCCACAAAAATTTATATTATTATCCCTAGTTTGGAATTTATAGTTTTAAAAATGTGGCTACGTAATCATGGTCTATGAGATTATCTGGAGGTCATAACGGCCATTTTTGGCTAATAGAACGACCAACAGGTATCACACTGAAAAGGTCGTATTTTATGGTAAGGGTATCATCAGTCTCTCTGGGACATTAATTGGTTTTGCTACTTATTTTGTGATGTAGAGAAAACCCACTTGTAGGGATATATATATATATATGTAAAAATGGCTCGTTTGGGTTCAGAAAATATTTTACGAAGAGGAGCGAACAACGTTTCGACCTTCTGCGGTCATCGTCACGTTCATAAAGAAAGAAAGAGGTAACTGGCCGAAAGCTGACCACATGTTTGAAAGGGGTTGTGTAACTGAGTGTCGGAATGTAGAGGGCAGTGTTAGATGTTTGAATATATAATTTTATATTATTTATTATATTATTTTTTAACATAGGTATAAAGGTGTTCCTTTGTATTGGTTTATTTTGGGTTTAAGTTGTTGTGTAAGTAAGGCTTCTTTAATTTTGCGTTTGTTTATGTTTGTTTCTTTATTTAGTATTTTAGTGTTTTCTCTGATTATGTTGTGTATTTGACTTGCAGTGTTCGAAAACGTGTGAAGGTGACTTTTTATGTTCTTTGAATCTGGTTTCCATTTTTCTACTTGTTTCTTCAATTTAGAAGTTGTGGCAGTTATCACATTGTATTTTATAAATAGTGTTGGTGTGGTGTTTGTCAGTGTAGTTTTTACATAGTATAGACCTCAGTTTTGTGCCTGGTTTTTGAATAAATTCGGTATGAACTGAATGTCATATTTTGTTAGTAGTTTTTTGCCAAATGTTGGTTATTTTTCTGCTGATGTCGGGAATATATATTTGATATCGGCATATTTTAATGTGCCTTGTATTGTATCGTGAAGAGAAAGGGCTATTTTTTAATTAAATAATAAACTCAGAATACTATTCACTTCATTTCACCACACAGCAGAATTCACGACACCCAAATATTGGAAACTTTGTTTGACACTTTCTTAAAGTGTCACGTGAAGCACATGCTAGAAAGAAGAGATAAATATGCACTTTTTATTTGATTAACGTAACTGATTTTTAAATAAGAATACATAGTTACGTAAACAGTTCATCATGAATATCACAACTGATATTGTTGATTTAAAGAAAACAACCCAGGATATATTTGTGTGGATATGTTCACTTTGTTTACTAATAAACTACTATATTAACTTTCTACGTTCTTTACAACATTTTACTGAATTCAACTACGTTTTATGAATAAAATTAAAACACCCGAATAGATGAACAAATTGTTCTACCTTTCTAGACCTCTTGTAAAGCACTGATTGCTGGAGAGTCTTTCAGAAAACAAGCTTACTACCAACAGTTGTGTTCTGTTGTACCAGAGGTTATATCATCTAAACCAGGCCAGATTAAAAGTAGAAGGTAAGGTACAGTACAATATAGATTATAATGTTAAATCAGGCCAGATTAAAAGTAGAAGGTAAGGTACAGTACAATATAGATTATAATGTTAAATCAGGCCAGATTGAAAGTAGAAGGTAAGGTGCAGTACAATATAGATTATAATGTTAAACCAGACCAGATTGAAAGTAGAAGGTAAGGTGCAGTACAATATAGATTATAATGTTAAACCAGGCCAGATTGAAAGTAGAAGGTAAGGTGCAGTACAATATAGATTATAATGTTAAATCAGGCCAGATTGAAAGTAGAAGGTAAGGTACAGTACAATATAGATTATAATGTTAAACCAGACCAGATTGAAAGTAGAAGGTAAGGTGCAGTACAATATAGATTATAATGTTAAACCAGGCCAGATTGAAAGTAGAAGGTAAGGTGCAGTACAATATAGATTATAATGTTAAATCAGGCCAGATTGAAAGTAGAAGGTAAGGTGCAGTACAATATAGATTATAATGTTAAACCAGGCCAGATTGAAAGTAGAAGGTAAGGTGCAGTACAATATAGATTATAATGTTAAACCAGGCCAGATTAAAAGTAGAAGGTAAGGTGCAGTACAATATAGATTATAATGTTAAATCAGGCGAGGTTAAATGTAATATGTTATAAATATTGTTATAGACGTTTTACATTGTTTGAACGCATCTCTGTCATAAAAACATTGTCTTATTTATTTTCTAAATATATTTTTTTTAAAATACTGATTGTTGATATATCCTGGACTTACGTGTTATACGAAGTCAGTGATATATTTAATATTTACTAACATCATAACCATGATGTAATATACTAATGTCCATATTCATTGTTTGTTCTGTTTCAGATGTCCAGATTTACACACTGTTGTAATGTTGACAAAGAAGGACTTTCCGTAAGTGACCAAACAACTTGACCACATCATAACTGAGTTTTGGATGTTCTATACTTTTGTCAGGATGTGAAAATATTTATTTTAAAAGAAAAATCGAATGATCGTAATAAAGATATAAATAACGGTACATAAAATAGATAATAAAAACATATGGTTTTATTACCGTATTTATTAATCTTAATAATACACTTGACACAATTCATACTCTATTAGTTAATTAGTTATCACCATTAGATTACATCAAGGAACATAGGGCTGCAATCACTTGCGGATTCTTCAACAAGTATTTAATTGAGTAGGTTGTTAGCCCACTGCACCGAGCCGACCCTAATTTAACAGTATAATCCTAGAGGGAAGGCAGCTAGTCATCACCGCCCACCGCCAACTCTTGAGCTACTCTTTTACCGACAAATAGTGGGATTGACCGTAACATTATAACGCCCTCACAGCTGGGAGGGCGAGCATGCTTGGCGCAACGCGGCTCAAACCCGCGACCCTCGGATTACTAGTCGCACGCCTTACAATACTCTATCAGTAACTGTTAAATTTATTATCAATTTAGCGGAGTTTACAAGTTTGACGATATTCTACGTGCCGCAGGAAACGAGAAACTGCGAGAAGTGAAGAAGCTGGACTCGAAGATTCAGTTTGACGATCCAGCTAATATCGAATTTATATCGGTAGGAGTTGTTTGTTAAACCCAATAAAAACAGATATTTCGTATTACATTCCTTAATAACAGAAATATACGTTACTCAGACTTTCAGTATCGGGCTATAATAGAAAAAAAAGACATTCAAACTATAACTACAGTCTTGACTACTGTCTGCGCCTTCGAACTAACAGAAGTGAGTTCTTTTCAGGGAACCTCGGGTAAACCCAAGCCTGCAGCGTTTTCTCATTTTCATTTGATCAACAACGTGATTGCCGTTACCACCAGAATTATAATACCAGGAGTGGTGAGTATTGTTGTAAACTACACCTTCTCAACCATCTTGTTATACTAGGAATGGTATGTATTGTTGTAAACTGCACATTCAGAACCACCCTGTTATACCAGGAGTGGTGAGTATTGTTGTAAACTACACTCAGAATCATCCTGTCATTGCTAGGAGTTGTATGTGTTGTTTCAATTTACACCTTTACAATCACCCTGTTATACCAGGAGGGGTGAGTATTGTTATAAACATTGTTGTTGATATGGTAATCTCAATCTTTTCTATAAGTTATCAAGTTAATATACTGTTATTAGTTCAAAACTTTATCTAATGACAATAAAGGTACATAAGTCGCACTGGTTTTATAACTCACTACGTAAACTTTAGTTGGTCAGTAATGGTTAGTCTGGTCCTTTTACGATCAGTGGTTTTATAACTATGGTTCTGAACTGTATTATTAATATACTTATATACTTCATTCAGGAAAGAGTCGTTCTGGTTAAACATTTTTGGGTTAAACGTAAGATTATCATAACTATATTTGTTCCAGTTAACTTTCCATTTCTTGTGTTCTTTAAGAAATATGATGCAGTCGTTCAGTATATTATTACAGCTGGTTTATGAATAAAATTTCAGTTTGAACACACATCAGTTTAAAATTGTAGATGGTCTAATATAAAAACACATCAGATACAAAGATTGGACTATCTGACTTTGTTATAGGAAATCCTTTAGCAGTTACAGTTATATGTGGTTTTTATCTCAGAAATCAGTGGATTGTATTCCATTTCCATTATTCCATTCCTTTGGTTATGTTGGCGGTGTTATCGCAACCATTATTCACCAGAAAATAGCCGTGTTTCCTTCGTCTTTTATTAACCCTGTGGCGACATTGAAAGCCATTGAAACAGAAAGGTAAAGTTCATAAATAAAACATCTTTGCTGTTCATCTTTACAGACTGTTATTTGTTAACGATGAAATAACATCCACACGTATGGTGTTATATCTTTATCATTGGTGCTGAAACGTAACGAATGTTTACTATGGATGGTTATTTAAAAAAAAATAAAAGTCGAAGTAGACAAAATTTTAATATGTGTTTCATTGGAATGACTCAGTTTCTCCTTCCATTTTAACACAAGTATCATTTTAATCTAATGTTTATTAAAGTAACAGTAAATTATACACTTAATAACAACTGTTTTCAGTAAACTATTTTATTTTAGTGAGGCCAGAAAATAAAAAAGATAAAAAATGGAATCAGAGACATCTAACTGTCTTAAAGTTTTTAGTCTGTTTATTTTAAAACTGGTTGTGTGTCTTTAATATATATTTATATCAAGACGGATTTTTTGGGGTGTTTTAATCATATGGTTTTCACTTTTGTCATCTCTATTATTACTGTTTAGATCTCTCTCCCTTATTTTTACCATTGTTATTAATGTTGGTTGACCCAGTGTTTAACCTTTAACACAATCACACACTCTTTATTTTCCACTCTGAATACTACTGTCATGAATATAGAATCTATTTACAAATAACATCTATTATTATTTTTGTCGTCATGGTAACTGTTCTTTTTTCTTCAGACAATCTTTATTCACCTTTATTCGTGTTTAAATAGAATCACCAACAAAGAAACATTTTGTTACAGACGTTCAGCTCTTCAGAAAAACCAGATTCACATCAGTCATTCATGAGTTCTGGCTAGACGTCAACATACAAACATCTATGTTTGTCAATGATCCCTGTCTTCTGGCTAGAAGTCAGCATACAAACATCTATGTTTGTCAATGATCCCTGTCTTCTGGCTAGACGTCAGCATACAAACATCTAGGTTTGTCAATGATCCCTGTCTTCTGGCTAGACGTCAGCATACAAACATCTATGTTTGTCAACGATCCCTGTCTTCTGGCTAGAAGTCAGCATACAAACATCTAGGTTTGTGAATGATCCCTGTCTTCTGGCTAGACGTCAGCATAGAAACATCTAGGTTTGTCAATGATCCCTTTCTTCTTGGATTTTTTTATTAAAACACTTTTTTAACAGAAACTCTTATCATACTTTTAGATGCACTCTTATTGTGGGAACGTCCACCATGTTTACTGACATTGTTTATCACCCGGATGTTGATACGTTTGATCTAACCAGTCTTCAAGCGGGTAAGTGAATAGTTATAGTGTTGTATTTAATTTTATTAGTAATATATTGGAGATGAATAAGGAGCTGGCAAGTAGGATTCGTATCTGGTCCGAAGAGGGGGTACTGAATCTTTCTCTCCATATTATGGATTTTCTATCTCTTGATAAGAAACAAAATAATATAAAAACAGCTAATTGGTAAACGACTACATATACACATCCTTATTATGAAATCGCCACCACATTCAGAACTCCACTATTTCTCAGACAAATCTTTGGGGTAAATGTCTTCCTTTCTCATCCAAAAGGGATGGAGGGAAGCTCGTTGGTTCTGTCAAGAAACTACGTTGTGGTAACATCGTGGTTGAAACATTTACCCCAAAACACAGTTAACTTCTTCTAACTATTAAGGCCATTTCGAATATACCCATTGATGTTACAACACATGCTATTCTGAATTATAAGAGTAATTATTTAGACAAAGATTCATCGTAGGTATCGTCAGGCAATGTGTTTCTGCTGTGTGGTATATCTCGATTTACAAGGACAAAATAATGCCCCCTCACCAATGTCTTAATTTTGAAATTTACATTTCCATGTCCATTTGTCCCTGTCTAGTCAGGTAATCTGTATTCTAAGGTTCAGCCATACCTCCTTAAGCCTTTCTGGTGTGTTTAGTGTTGGTGATGTGGACATTCACGGGCATCACATCATGGTTCTTTGACGTGTTCTTGTTGAGGTAGCAAAGACTATGATGCTACAAGTACAAATTTGAATCACACTATGTTAACCCTAGTGGTTCCCATCCATTCTACTTTCGTTCTTACTCAACATGGGTAGAAAAAAAATGAGATGCAGCATTTTAAAATGTTTAACAACAATTCTTACTCTCAGAGTCAGTATCACCAAATCCCTCTGGTACGTATGATGCTGCACTACGTGCCACTGCTAGGGTAGGTATCATTACAGATCTTTCTGTATTGTTTGAGAGTCGTTTGCCAAACATGTGAAGAGTCATTTGCCTTTTATTGTTAAAGAAGTTGACAAGTCAACGTATGCCCCTATCTCATTCCCACTATCCCTTCCAGTGAATGTGTGGCTTCACTTTCTTCTTTTTCGGCTTTTGACTTCTGGTCGGGGCTATTTTGTTCGATCCCGAGATATAGAACGATTATTCGTTCACACCCTCAGTCGCTAAAAGCTTTATCTATTGACAGATACCTGCCCACTCAACTCAGGATCCACGGAGGAGGAGAAATAAAGATAAATGGTTTTGTCCTAATCCAAACAGTCCTCTACCTGAATAAAGATGTCCATTTTGATACAAAAGAACTGTCGAGGTTACTGTTGTAATTTGGATGACATTAAGGCTGTAATTTATTCCATCATCCTGAGTATCTTTTGACACATTTTGAAACCTCCTGATACAGTAGCCTTTGGTGTTTTTTCTAAACATCACAATGACCTGTGCATGGAGTGGTGCTACAGCTGATAATCTTCTCATTGTTTATAACCAGATCTGGCAGGGAAAATGTTTTCCTGATGCTTGACTCTTGATTATTGTTTTCCCATTCTTCGAGACTGCTCTAGGCTACCAATTTGAACTTTAACTATCACTACCACTTACAAATATTTTATTAAATTGAGAAGTGTAGTGGGAAGCACACAAGCATTAATTCGAGGAAGGTTACAGTTAAAGTAAACTTATCTGACTCTAAAACTAAGATTCATTCTTTGAATCAGTTTCAATGTAATTTATCATAATATTCTCTGTTACAATCAAGCTGTTAAATGTCTCGTGATAAAATAACAAATTTCCTTCAGCATAAATAACAAAACATTCCCTAATTTTGTTTTCCAAGACGTTACTAAATCCTTTACACAAAATCAATTTGACCATATTTGAACAAGCTTATTCAATGCTAGGAAAGATGTCAATAAGACACAGATCTTAAGCGAGAAACGTTGGGCAAGTGTGTCATAAGAGCAGTAATAGTTTTTCTCTAGCTCTTAGAGAACTGAACTTCTGTGTTCTTCCGACAATGTTGAATCCTCATCGACTTGACTTCTTGCTTCAAACTTGGGTTTTTATGTAAAACATTTTAAGTATTCTCACAATCCTCCAAACAGTATACACATCTGTCCACAAGAAGATCTAACACTTAAATGTCCCAGAACTTTCAAAACCAGAACCAAAATTACTTGTTCATTGGTTGCAGATAAATTTGGTAAATCGGCAACCTTCTTACTTGGATCCTTAGAAAACACTTTTGAAATGGATACAACAAAGTTTTGACTTATTCCTTTCTTGGCAAATTTGTGTGAGATGAAGTAAACATTTCCCATAGCTTATTCATTGCTTTAATTTTTCCATCTTTCAATAATCACTTAACACTTAAACTCTATGACAACATAGTTTTGTAATTACATACAGATTATTACTTACTTGTAACAACTGTGTTACTTTCAGCACTTATTGGAGGCTCCCCATGTTCGGTAGAGCTGTGGAAGGATATAGAAGACAAGTTGGGGGTAACAAACCTCATTGTAAGTTTCTAAACAATTAGGAGTCCATTGTTTTACAATTTGCTTACTGATGGAAGAGATTTATAAAATAGTTAATTCAGTTATGTTTAGAATGTTAAAATGAACAATTTATTTAAGAGCACTGTTAAAACAACAATAGTTATTGTTATTCATTGTTGATAAACAGAGGAGTTGAAAAATAGAATTTCAAAGTAAATAAAAGTGTTAAACATCGTTATGAATCAAAAATTAAAAGTGAAACATGAAACAAAACCCAACAACTACTGGAAGAGTAAAACAAAGTTATGTTAATCATGAAACTATATAAAATAATATTGGAAAAGTAAAACAATGTTATATTAATCATGAAACTATATAAAATAATATTGGAAAAGTAAAACAATGTTATATTAATCATGAAACTATATAAAATAATACTGAAAGAGTAAAACAATGTTATGTTAATCATGAAACTATATAAAATAATATTGGAAAAGTAAAACAATGTTATGTTAAATCATCAAACTATATAAAATAATACTGAAAGAGTAAAACAATGTTATATTAATCATGAAACTATATAAAATAATACTGAAAGAGTAAAACAATGTTATGTTAATCATGAAACTATATAAAATAATATTGGAAAAGTAAAACAATGTTATGTTAATCATCAAACTATATAAAATAATATTGGAAAAGTAAAACAATGTTATATTAATCATGAAACTATATAAAATAATATTGGAAAAGTAAAACAATGTTATATTAATCATGAAACTATATAAAATAATACTGAAAGAGTAAAACAATGTTATGTTAATCATGAAACTATATAAAATAATATTGGAAAAGTAAAACAATGTTATGGTAATCATGAAACTATATAAAATAATACTGAAAGAGTAAAACAATGTTATGGTAATCATGAAACTATATAAAATAATACTGAAAGAGTAAAACAATGTTATGGTAATCATGAAACTATATAAAATAATACTGGAAGAGTAAAACAATGTTATGGTAATCATGAAACTATATAAAATAATACTGGAAGAGTAAAACAATGTTATGTTAATCATAAAACTATATAAAATAATACTGGAGGAGTAAAACAATGTTATGTTAATCATGAAACTATATAAAATAATACTGGAAGAATAAAACAATGTTATGTTAATCATGAAACTATATAAAATAATATTGGAAGAATAAAACAATGTTATGTTAATCATGAAACTATATAAAATAATATTGGAAAAGTAAAACAATGTTATGGCAATCAAGAAACTATATAAAATAATACTGGAAGAGTAAAACAATGTTATGGTAATCATGAAACTATATAAAATAATACTGGAAGAGTAAAACAATGTTATGGTAATCATGAAACTATATAAAATAATGCTGGAAGAGTAAAACAATGTTATGGTAATCATGAAACTATATAAAATAATGCTGGAAGAGTGAAACAATGTTATGTTAATCATAAAACTACATAAAATAATACTGGAAGAGTAAAACAATGTTATGGTAATCATGAAACTATATAAAATAATACTGGAAGAGTAAAACAATGTTAAGGTAATCATGAAACTATATAAAATAATACCAGAAGAGTAAAACAATGTTATGGTAATCATGAAACTATATAAAATAATACTAGAAGAGTAAAACAATGTTATGTTAATCATAAAACTATATGAAATAATACTGGAGGAGTAAAACAATGTTATGTTAATCATGAAACTATATAAAATAATACTGGAAGAGTAAAACAATGTTATGTTAATCATGAAACTATGTAAAATAATACTGGAAGAGTAAAACAATGTTATGTTAATCATGAAACTATGTAAAATAATACTGGAAGAGTAAAACAATGTTATGGTAATCATCAAACTATATAAAATAATACTGGAAGAGTAAAACAATGTTATGGTAATCATGAAATTATATAAAATAATACCAGAAGAGTAAAACAATGTTATGTTAATCATGAAACTATGTAAAATAATACCGGAAGAGTAAAACAATGTTATGTTAATCATGAAACTATGTAAAATAATACTGGAAGAGTAAAACAATGTTATGGTAATCATCAAACTATATAAAATAATACTGGAAGAGTAAAACAATGTTATGGTAATCATGAAATTATATAAAATAATACTGGAAGAAGAGTAAAACAATGTTAAGGTAATCATGAAACTATATAAAATAATATTGGAAGAGTAAAACAATGTTATGTTAATCATGAAACTATATAAAATAATACTGGAAGAGTAAAACAATGTTATGTTAATCATGAAACTATATAAAATAATACCAGAAGAGTAAAACAATGTTATGGTAATCATGAAATTATATAAAATAATACTGGAAGAGTAAAACAATGTTATGTTAATCATGAAACTATATAAAATAATACTGGAAGAGTAAAACAATGTTATGTTAATCATAAAACTATATAAAATAATACCAGAAGAGTAAAACAATGTTATGGTAATCATGAAACTATTTTAAATAATACTGGAAGAGTAAAACAATGTTATGGTAATCATGAAACTATATAAAATAATACTGGAAGAGTAAAACAATGTTATGTTAATCATAAAACTATATAAAATAATACTGGAGGAGTAAAACAATGTTATGTTAATCATGAAACTATATAAAATAATACTGGAAGAGTAAAACAATGTTATGTTAATCATGAAACTATGTAAAATAATACTGGAAGAGTAAAACAATGTTATGTTAATCATCAAACTATATAAAATAATACTGGAAGAGTAAAACAATGTTTTGGTAATCATGAAATTATATAAAATAATACTGGAAGAGTAAAACAATGTTATGTTAATCATGAAACTATATAAAATAATACTGGAAGAGTAAAACAATGTTATGTTAATCATAAAACTATATAAAATAATACTGGAGGAGTAAAACAATGTTATGTTAATCATGAAACTATATAAAATAATACTGGAGGAGTAAAACAATGTTATGTTAATCATGAAACTATATAAAATAATACTGGAGGAGTAAAACAATGTTATGTTAATCATGAAACTATATAAAATAATACTGGAGGAGTAAAACAATGTTATGTTAATCATGAAACTATATAAAATAATACTGGAAGAGTAAAACAATGTTATGTTAATCATGAAACTATATAAAATAATACCAGAAGAGTAAAACAATGTTATGGTAATCATGAAATTATATAAAATAATACTGGAAGAGTAAAACAATGTTATGTTAATCATGAAACTATATAAAATAATACTGGAGGAGTAAAACAATGTTATGTTAATCATAAAACTATATAAAATAATACTGGAGGAGTAAAACAATGTTATGTTAATCATGAAACTATATAAAATAATACTGGAGGAGTAAAACAATGTTATGTTAATCATGAAACTATATAAAATAATACTGGAGGAGTAAAACAATGTTATGTTAATCATGAAACTATATAAAATAATACTGGAGGAGTAAAACAATGTTATGTTAATCATGAAACTATATAAAATAATACTGGAGGAGTAAAACAATGTTATGTTAATCATGAAACTATATAAAATAATACTGGAGGAGTAAAACAATGTTATGTTAATCATGAAACTATATAAAATAATACTGGAAGAGTAAAACAATGTTATGTTAATCATGAAACTATATAAAATAATACCAGAAGAGTAAAACAATGTTATGTTAATCATGAAACTATATAAAATAATACTGGAGGAGTAAAACAATGTTATGTTAATCATGAAACTATATAAAATAATACTGGAGGAGTAAAACAATGTTATGTTAATCATGAAACTATATAAAATAATACTGGAAGAGTAAAACAATGTTATGTTAATCATGAAACTATATAAAATAATACTGAAAGAGTAAAACAATGTTATGGTAATTATATGGCTGATATTTAGATATGGAGGAACTGCAGTGCCCCGAGAAAACCCACCTTCACAGGAGAGGCGCCAAAAGTTTTACCTGTTCTGTGCATGGATCTGACAAAAAAACATATAAATATACACATGAATTCACCTTATCTGTGAATTTATGTATTTTGTTGAGCGATTTGTAATTATTGAAATATGTTATATGGTGAAATGTATTTTGTAGGTGCACTTTACTATAACACTACTACAGTCCACCGCCCTGCCAACTGTTGTGTGTGAAACTCAACTCAAACTAAAACTAACGTGGCAGGAATTTAGTTTAGAGAGAGAGAAATCAGAAGAGTTATCTCTGCAACTGGGGTGTTCAGGAAAGGTGTGGTTCCTCTTCGTCCCTTTTCGTGAATTGTTATTAGGAATAGTTTTTTTTTACATTCTTTTTTGGGTGGAGGATGTCATTCTAAATGCTGTCTTGGGTGGAGGCAAAGGCAGCACTGGAAAGAATGGCCGGGTCCCATCTCGAAAGGAAGAAGTCAGGTAAATATGAACATGGATACAATTCAATTCAATTCAAACGACCCAAGTCAGGGTCTGGCAATAAAGTTGCCTGGGCTGGGATCTAGAAATCCAGTGCCTAAGTATTTGCTGTGAAGGTTGCTGTTGTGTGTGAAGGTGTTGTTGTTGGTCTTTTTATAGTGAGTGTCCTAGCAGATGGTGGAAGCATGTTATGATTGGTTGGATTTCAGTATATTTGATTGGGGGAGAGATTTCCTGTAGATTCATCCAATAACAGCCATAGGTTACTCACCTGTAATCCGAAATCTATGTTTAATGAAGATTTAAAGGTTTTAATATAAAAAACGTTTCTTTAATTTTTCTTGTCTTCCAGAATTTGTCTGTTTCGATTATTCTAATTTTCTCCCAGTTTATTCTTTGCCCAGTCGTCAAACAAGGTTATGGTAATCATGATACAATGTAAAATAATACTGTAAGAGTAAAATACAGTTATTCTAATCACAAAACTGTATATAATAATGCTGGAAGAGTAAAACAAGGTGATGGTAATCATAAAGCTATGTAAAATAATACTATAAGAAACACAGTTATTCTAATCATCAAACTGAATATAATAATACTGGAAGAGTAAAACAAAGTTAATTTAATGATGAAACATTATGAAATAATACATCGATTAAAAAGCACAAAGACATGTAGAATAGTGAACGTTCAGATTTATCCGTCATTATCACTTTATTTCTTGTTCACAATATAAATAGAAAATATTAACCTTCATGAAAGTGAACATGTTTAAATGTTTTAAGATAAAAGCATCATTTGTCTATTTTTATTAACAATTTACAATATTTTATTTGCTGAAATTGTTTACTTTCTGATATAATTTTATTATTTTACACTATTTAGGTATTTCTTGGTTTCTTACCTTGAAGTTGATAATTAAATTTCTCTTCTAAACATCAGTCATAAGAGTAACTTTAACCGAATTCAACAAACATTCTTTGTAGAGATATTAGACAAGTTCAAACACTGATCATCTTTCTTGAGTTTCATCAGTTCCAAATGATTTAAAGAAACTATTAATTCAGTGAATTACATTAATGTATTGTATCTGTCACAAGGAGAGGTAAACTGATTAAACCCATCGTATTATAAGGACCTTCTGAGAATATTCGTATAAACTTGTTCTGATATGAATTCTAAGCAGTTGTTGCGCCTGATTCTTGAGTATTTGGAAAATTAGGGCTACATTTAGTGTTAACTTGTAAAGGGTAGACATGTGGTATCAGTAATCAACGGTATAGAATTTCAACCATTTCTTAAAAAACTTTGTCACAGAAATCACCACCATCTTTTCTTGCCCACAGACTTTATACGGAACAACAGAAAATAGCCCGGTAAGTTGTTCAACACGTGCAGAAGAAAGACCGGAAAAGAAATACCACACAGTTGGAACACCACTTGACCATGTTGAGGTACCTGTACGGTATTAGAGCACATGCTATAGTTGTAATGAATATACTAGGTACTATCATGTAAGGTGTACCATAAATTATAGAAAGTAAGGCTGTAGTTAATGTGTTATATACATTAACCATGTAAGGTGTACCATAGTAAGAGTTCACATGTTCATGCTAAACGTGTGTTGTACTTTTAAAATCTATAAATTTGTCCTCAGGTTAAAATAGTGGACAATGATGGACGAATAGTTCCGGTCAACAAAGAAGGAGAACTGTGTACACGTGATCGTTTCTCGTTCTTGGGATACTGGGATGACAAGGAACAAACTGGTCAAGTCTTTGATGATGCACATTGGTATCACACTGGGTAAGACATAACTAACTAGGATTTGTCCACTTCATGTCCACTCTCATCCTTCAACTTTCTTCTTGTAACTATTATTACCGGCTAGGAACTGTTACTGGTTTTTGGATTGTTTTCTTCAAGAAAACATCTTGTCCGCGTTCGGAATTCATTTATTTATCTGGTTAAGTTTGCTAAAAAATACGTTTCCTGATAGGCCTAGTTTCACAAATACATTTCTACATAAATTCCAACTTAATGAGTGACACTGAACTAACTCTGTACTCTTAATTTGTTCTTGTACTTTACGTTTCTAGGTCATGACAGAATGATGACTGACAATCCAATATCTAAATTATAAAATTAAAAATGAAACTTACATCGTTATTAATAATTCTACGTTTAAAATATGTGTTTCAAATATATTGTCATAACAGACGAAGGTGTTAAATGATTCTATATATTAATAACACAATATGACACAGAGATATTGCTGTGATGGATGAAGATGGCTACATCAGTATCGTTGGTACATTTAAAGACATGATCAATAGGGGAGGAGAATGCATGTATCCTCAGGAAGTGGAAGAGTTCCTCCTCAGTCATCCAAATGTCGCTGAAGCTCAGGTGAGATTTCTTAGAAGGACTTGTACTCTTCAAACTTTAGACTCCGGCATGACTAGATGGTTGTAGTTATAGACTCGTAATCCGCGATTTGAATCGCTGTCACACCAAACATTCTGCCCCTTTCAGCCGCGAGGACGTTATAATGTGACGGTTATCCATTTGTTGATAATAGGAGCAGCCAAAGAGTTGTCAGTGAGTGGTGATGCCTAGGTGCCCACCCTCTAGTATTACACTGCTAAAACAGAAGTGGCTCGTGCAGAGAGTCCTCCTGTAGCTTTGTTCAAATTTTGTTTTAGTTATTTAACATGACGGCCTTAAACTTTTAATGTATTTGAAGCATGAAAACTAGTAAGCCTAATACTAGTACAAAAAGTAAAGTTAACATTAATTTGTATTATACATTCAAAACTAAGCGACTATGTACTGTTATTTTTACGTAATAATTTGTATTATGCATTCAAAACTAAGCGACTATGTAGTGTTATTTTCACGTAATAATTTGTATTATGCATTCAAAACTAAGCGACTATGTAGTGTTATTTTCACGTAATAATATGTATTGTACATTCAAAACTAAGTGACTACGTACTGTTATTTTCACATAATAATTTGTATTATGCATTCAAAACTAAGCGACTATGTAGTGTTATTTTCACGTAATAATATGTATTATACATTCAAAACTAATACCGTCCTGTGTGACGTTTGGGATATCCATAAGTGTTGCGTGAATCATATTACTAAAGTCAGGATGTTGAATTGTGGGTAAAGCTTAAGAATTGCACTGACGTTATTATTAAATTTGTTACTTATAGTATCAGTTTTAATATTACATGTACTATGCTGTTGAACGTACTACGTTGATCTGACAGAATACATAATATTTATTTTAGGTTGTTGGAGTTCCAGACCAACGAATGGGAGAAGTTGCTTGTGCTTGGGTGAAACTAAAACCTGGATCAACGGTAACAGAAACCGAACTGCGGGAATATTGCAAGGGAAAAGTTAGTATTGTGTTAATATAACACCAGTTGTTATCACTTTGCTCACCTAATAATAATGTAGCCCAGTAAGAAGCTATTAACACAGAGCTTACCTAATCTTATATTAACACAATAGCTAGTTGATGTTAACATCATATCAACTGAATGTAAACAGAAAATAATACAGACCATGATACCATCAGTTACAAAGTGTTCGTTAAGTGGTTACAGCGACAGATATTTTACTGGTCTAAAAATGGATTACACTGTGATTACTAACGTTCCTTGTTCTGATGCGACTTGGATGATGCTCGTAAAGGTTTGTTTACAATAATTCCAGGATGTGGCTCATAGTGATAGTCCTAGTACAACACTGATAAGGAATTATCCACACTTGATACTTCGACAACAATTAGCTGTCACTTCTATTGTGTTTCTTAACCACTACAACACAGAAGGGGATGATGACCTTTTAGTAAATTTGTTTGTTACCACTAAAATATAATTAGAACCCCCAGGGATGGGAAAAGGAGGCTAAATGCCTATGCAGCTCATTACAGAGATTGTGAGGATCTCCCCCACAGATTACTTCACTATGTTAAATCAGTAAAGGATGTAAATTGGATTATTTTGTTACTGTACGTCCACGAAAGGGTCGTAGTTTCGGCAAACTCCGAGTTTAATTTAAAAGAAAAAAAATTTCACATAAAGTTCTAAGATGTCAACAGTTGTTTAATTCACGCTTTCTTTTGTGCACTCTTGTTTGGTATGTAACATCTGTAATATGTTATAAAATAACAATACAGAAAATGACAAATGGGATAGATCGAGGTAGTACTTGCATAAATAGACTTCTAGGTAAAACGTTCGTCAAGGGAAATAACATTTAGATTATGTACAAAGAGAATAATACTTTGAAACACCCAGGAATACTGGAAACCAATAGAACTAAAAAATTATGAGTTCTGATATTCAACAAAAAGCTTCCTGGACAAAGAGTTTTCGGAGAAAAAATTATGGACATGAAATGATCTTTTCACACGTCTTATTCTGAGCGACAGTGGACAAACAAAGTGTCCTATTCTGAGCTACAGTGGGCATACTAAGTGTCTTATTTTGAGCTACTGTAGGGTATAAAAGTGTCTTATTTTGAGCTACTGTAGGGTATAAAAGTGTCTTATTCTTAGCTACTGTGGACTTACTAAGTGTCTTATTCTGAGCTACTGTGGACATACTAAGTGTCTTATTCTGTGCTACAGTGGGCATACTGAGTGTCTTATTCTGTGCTACAGTGGGCATACTAAGTGTCTTATTCTGTGCTACAGTGGGCATACTGAGTGTCTTATTCTGAGCTACAGTGGACATACTAATTATTTTCGAGAAACGTTTCTACTTATCTGATATTCTTACATCACAAACTATCGCGTTTGATCTGTATTTTGTCATCATAATATTTTATTCTGACTTATATTGTTTCGTTATGACTTTTGTCCTTTATTTTTTAATGACCTTGCATGTATATCTGTTAAATAATGACTTTGTTTTTGGTTTCAGATCAGCAACTTTAAGATTCCTCGGTACATCGTGTTGGTTGAAGACTTTCCAAAAACGTCGACAGGAAAGATAGTAAAATATAAAATAAAAGAAACAATGAGAGAAAACCTTAAGTATATGAAGTGAGTTGATTGTAATGTATTATTGTGAAAGTTTATAATTCCATAAACCTTTGTAATGTTAACTATAATATTCTATCTGTATTGCTTCTATTATATACATATGAGTAATAAACAAATATTAACGTGTTTTTTTCAGTGAGTCATTTCTAAATCGAAAAATCACTAAATTATTTTATTTAAATCCATTAAATATAATTTTTTAGTCATTTCTAATTCGAAAATCGAGTAAAATATTCTGTTAATTTTCTTTAATTTTGTAAAAAAAATAAAAGTTGTTTAGAAGTAAAACATAATTCAAAACATACACGTTTACTGGTGGATCAAACTGTAAACATTTTTGTGTCATATGTTAATATAAAAATAAAAGGCACGAAGTTATGAAACTCCAATGTACATGGTAACTTTAGTCATAACTAATAAAAAACAATATAAAGGCCATTTGTATAACGAAATATTCACTCACACTGTAAAGTGGTTAGATTGTTTAATGAAATATTGATTCATACTGTACGGTGTTTTGCTTGTATAGTGAAATACTGAATCATAGTGTAAAGTGTTTAATATACTTTAGTTTAACAGTGAAATATTGATTCACATTACAAGGTGTTTAGTTTAATAATGATATTTTGACTCACTGTGAGGTGTGTAATTTAGTTTATATCAGCTCACATAACACCAACCAACACTTGTGATGATTGTCACATTATATCAACTCACATAACACCAACCAACACTTGTTCTGGTTGTCACATTATATCAACTCACATAACACCAACCAATACTTGTGATGATTGTCACATTATATCAACTCACATAACACCAACCAACACTTGTTCTGGTTGTCACATTATATCAGCTCACATAACACCAACCAACACTTGTTCTGGTTGTCACATTATATCAGCTCACATAACACCAACCAATACTTGTGATGATTGTCACATTATATCAACTCACATAACACCAACCAACACTTGTGATGATTGTCACATTATATCAACTCACATAACACCAACCAACACTTGTTCTGGTTGTCACATTATATCAGCTCACATAACACCAAACAACACTTGTTCTGGTTGTCACATTATATCAACTCACATAACACCAACCAACACTTGTTCTGGTTGTCACATTATATCAGCTCACATAACACCAACCAATACTTGTGATGATTGTCACATTATATCAACTCACATAACACCAACCAACACTTGTGATGATTGTCACATTATATCAACTCACATAACACCAACCAACACTTGTTCTGGTTGTCACATTATATCAGCTCACATAACACCAAACAACACTTGTTCTGGTTGTCACATTATATCAGCTCACATAACACCAACCAATACTTGTGCTGACTCACATTATATCAGCTCACATAACACCAAACAACACTTGTGCTGGTTGTCACATTATATCAGCTCACATAACACCAAACAACACTTGTTCTGGTTGTCACATTATATCAACTCACATAACACCAACCAACACTTGTTCTGGTTGTCACATTATATCAGCTCACATAACACCAAACAACACTTGTTCTGGTTGTCACATTATATCAACTCACATAACACCAACCAACACTTGTTCTGGTTGTCACATTATATCAGCTCACATAACACCAAACAACACTTGTTCTGGTTGTCACATTATATCAACTCACATAACACCAAACAACACTTGTTCTGGTTGTCACATTATATCAACTCACATAACACCAACCAACACTTGTTCTGGTTGTCACATTATATCAGCTCACATAACACCAAACAACACTTGTTCTGGTTGTCACATTATATCAACTCACATAACACCAACCAACACTTGTTCTGGTTGTCACATTATATCAGCTCACATAACACCAACCAATACTTGTGATGATTGTCACATTATATCAACTCACATAACACCAACCAACACTTGTGATGATTGTCACATTATATCAACTCACATAACACCAACCAACACTTGTTCTGGTTGTCACATTATATCAGCTCACATAACACCAAACAACACTTGTTCTGGTTGTCACATTATATCAGCTCACATAACACCAAACAACACTTGTTCTGGTTGTCACATTATATCAGCTCACATAACACCAACCAATACTTGTGCTGACTCACATTATATCAGCTCACATAACACCAAACAACACTTGTGCTGATTATCACATTATATCAACTCACATAACACCAAACAACACTTGTTCTGGTTGTCACATTATATCAGCTCACATAACACCAACCAATACTTGTGCTGACTCACATTATATCAGCTCACATAACACCAAACAACACTTGTGCTGATTATCACATTATATCAGCTCACATAATACCAAACAACACTTGTTCTGGTTGTCACATTATATCAGCTCACATAACACCAACCAATACTTTTGCTGACTCACATTATATCAGCTCACATAACACCAACCAATACTTGTGCTGACTCACATTATATCAGCTCACATAACACCAAACAACACTTGTGCTGATTATCACATTATATCAGCTCACATAATACCAAACAACACTTGTTCTGGTTGTCACATTATATCAGCTCACATAACACCAACCAATACTTGTGCTGACTCACATTATATCAGCTCACATAACACCAAACAACACTTGTGCTGATTATCACATTATATCAGCTCACATAATACCAAACAACACTTGTTCTGGTTGTCACATTATATCAGCTCACATAACACCAACCAATACTTGTGCTGACTCACATTATATCAGCTCACATAACACCAAACAACACTTGTGCTGATTATCACATTATATCAACTCACATAACACCAAACAACACTTGTTCTGGTTGTCACATTATATCAGCTCACATAACACCAACCAATACTTGTGCTGACTCACATTATATCAGCTCACATAACACCAAACAACACTTGTGCTGATTATCACATTATATCAGCTCACATAATACCAAACAACACTTGTTCTGGTTGTCACATTATATCAGCTCACATAACACCAACCAATACTTGTGCTGACTCACATTATATCAGCTCACATAACACCAACCAATACTTGTGCTGACTCACATTATATCAGCTCACATAACACCAAACAACACTTGTGCTGATTATCACATTATATCAGCTCACATAATACCAAACAACACTTGTGATGATTGTCACATTATATCAGCTCACATAACACCAACCAATACTTGTGCTGACTCACATTATATCAGCTCACATAACACCAACCAATACTTGTGCTGACTCACATTATATCAGCTCACATAACACCAAACAACACTTGTGCTGATTATCACATTATATCAGCTCACATAATACCAAACAACACTTGTGATGATTGTCACATTATATCAGCTCACATAACACCAACCAATACTTGTGCTGACTCACATTATATCAGCTCACATAACACCAACCAATACTTGTGCTGACTCACATTATATCAGCTCACATAACACCAAACAACACTTGTGCTGATTATCACATTATATCAACTCACATAACACCAAACAACACTTGTGATGATTGTCACATTATATCAGTTCACTCACTTGTACCAAACTTTATTAAACAAGGTATTACTAAATATTTCTTGAACAAAACAGTTACCAAACATTATTAAACAAGGTATAACTAAATATTTCTTGAATAAGACAGTTACCAAAATTTCTTAAAGTGTTAGAAAATATATCTTAAATAAAATAGTTGCCAAACTTATATAAACCAAGAGTTTCCAAATGTATATTAAATAACACAGTAACCGAATTCCTTAAACAGAGCTACTAAATATTTCTTAAATAAAACAGATATCAGACTTCCTTAAACAAAGAGTTACCAAATATTTCTTAAAGATTGTTTGTTTGTTTTGGAATTTCGCACAAAGCTACTCGAGGGCTATCTGTGCTAGTCGTCCCTAATTTAGCAGTGTAAGACTAGAGGGAAGGCAGCTAGTCATCACCACCCACTGCCAACTCTTGGGCTACTCTTTTACCAACGAATAGTGGGATTGACCGTCACATTATACACCCCCACGGCTGGGAGGGCAAGCATGTTTAGCGCGACCCTCGGATTACAAGCGCACGCCTTAATGCGCTCGGCCATGCCAGGCCATTTCTTAAAGAAAGTGTTATAAAATATTTCTTGAATAAAACTGTCACCAAACTAACTTAAAAAATGAATAACTAAATATTTCTTAAACAAAACAGTTAACAAACTTCCTTAAAAATAGTTGTCAACTATTTCTCAAACGAAACAGTTACCAAACGTTCTAAAACAAAGTTACTAAATATATCTTAAATGAAAGAGTTGCAACCTTCCCCAAACAAGGACTAACTAAATATACACACACATGTGGGTTTATTGCAAAACCATAAAGGTCACCTAACAATAAAAATAAGAATGAATAATTTGAAATATTGGAAGAAGCTAAAGAACAACCAAAATGTACATAAACATAAACAAGAACATGTTTACAACTACAGAAATTAACAACGTCAGTGTTCAACATATATTGTAAAGTTGAGTGCAGAGTTGAGAAGTAATTATTAAATAACAACAAGTTATGGTAATGTGAACTCAATGTGTACTTGTTTTTCTTACCATTCTGGGGAACTTTCCAGCATTTAAGTAAGCAATAATGAATGTATAAACTCTTTATAATATTACATCTTTCAAGAATTATATTTTGTCTACATATTTTATAAACTTACTTGTACAGTACCACGAAAGGTAACCTCAAGCAGCCTGTATGCTTCACAGATGATATCGCCATGTGTAACATGGAGACCTACAGCACTAACTTAAAATGTATCCTTCATTATGGGTAAAAATAATTTCTATTTCTGTTATCTTAATATTTAAGATACATTAACACCCCTGATAAACATTACCTTTCATAACTAGATAATTTCTAAAATGCACACACGTATACTTTTTTACAGTATCTGTATTTTATAAACTATATCACATCTACACATCTGTTAATCATACCATTTACATTAACGTATTAATAGCTTGTCACAAAATTCAAATAATGGTGGTGGTTTAGTTAACTCTTCCTATATGAAAACAAATAATGTAAAATTTTCCAGAAGTATACTTCTTTATTAGATGTTAATACTTACAGTTTAACTATATCAGACACAGATCATGTAACATTATAGAAATGTTTTTCTGTTTCAATGTAACATTTCTACTGATACAGTTTCTATATCCAGCTGTATCCACCTGTCAACATGTAACATTTCCAGTTTGTATATGTAATAAACACATACTGATAAAGTTTTATAAACCACATAAAAATACTTAACCTAAGTTTACACAGATATGTTATAATACATTTTTACCGCTTTCTTTATGTAGAACTTTCATAATGCCACTGAATGCCAACTCGAACTGTAATGGTAAGTGTCCCTCTTATTTTATCTCTTGCCCTAAATGGGAAGAAGAAAAAGGAGAACAATGTCTCAAGACAGTTAACAATCTCACTTGAACACTATTATTACCTGTTCTGAGCAGAACTTATGCTGCTGTAACCAGTTGTACAGTAGGAGTCCAAACAGATATTACCCAATCTCCTACACAATCTTCACCAGCAAATCTTAATGAAACACTTCCCAAAATCAACACAGTTCATGAATCAGTGTCTTTCTCTATCTCTGTCCTGACCACACCTTCCAGACATTCCCGAGCTTCACCTTCTCCAAGTCAAGATGTTTCCATGAGGTCTCCCTCTTTTGATACCCCAAAAATTAAACAATTCGTCCATACTCTTAATCATTAGTACATGTACCGATAAATTCAGACCCAGCCCTTCGAACAAGAGCAGAATCCACAGAGGGCAATAGACCAACATCCAATAAAGAAAAAAAACGCGGTCGAAAACAGAACTCTCTACTGTCTTCTCCTCTGAAAAATTACTCATGGCCACACTTATCCAATGAAACTGTTGAGGTTTCCAATCAAATGTGACTGACATCAAAAATCTGATTGCCTTTTATCATTCCATATGTCTTTCTTTGGAGAAAACATTTCTACAGCCTACAAATACAGTTACTATCCACAACTATTCATTATACCAGAACAACAGGCTATGTGTAGGACAGGGACATGGGGGAGTTTTATTGCTGGTTGATTAGCATGTGCCCACCTGGTCCTTGTCATTGACCACACTATTGGAGGCTGTAGCCATCCATGTCTCCTTGGGTTGTACCATCACTATACTTTGCTCTCTACATCTTACACCTGAAATGCATTATAATCAATCAGACCTCAATATTCTCATTGAGAACTGCCTATCACCTTTTTAATATTAGGAGATTTCAATGGGCATAATCCCCTCTGGGGTGGCCCCCATATTGATATGAGAGGATGCACTCGAGCATATGCTCCTGAACCAAAAACTGGCTCTATTCAATACTGCCTTTTACACTTATTTTCATGCACCTAGCAAGTCATTTACAGCTATAGATCTTTCTGTCTGTTCCCCTTTGCTACTCACTCACTTTTCCTGGGAGGTTAACATCAATCCACAAGGTAATGATCATTTTCCTATCATCTTACGAGAGATTGGCCGTAATCAGTACCACCTGACACATGCACTTTGGTGGAAGTTGGACCATGCCAACTGACCTTCTTTCACTACTCTCTTCAAACTGGATCCTGCCATCTTATGTAAGTCATCCACAGATGGTTGTACAGGAGCAATAACCATCAGTATTATTCAAGCTGCTACTCGATGCATCCCTAAAACCTCTACAATAACCAACAGTATTATTCAAGCTGCTACTTGATGCATCCCTAAAACCTCTACAATAACCAACAGTATTATTCAAGCTGCTACTCGATGCATCCCTGAAACCTCTACATGTTCTATAATATGGAAAACTCAGAAGCATGCTTGGGATAAATTTCAAAGATACCCCACACTTTCAAACCGCACTGCATTTTAGCAAGCCTGTGCACACACTCGTAAAGATAGACGCCAAAGCCAGAAAGAATCTTGGATTAAATACACATCCAAATCAGCCTATTCCACCATGGCAAACTACTGCCCCCAATTGTGACCTATCTTTGAGTCATCTGAGGAAAGCAGATACACCCGATTGGAAATATCGCTCTTTCTTTGCTGAAAATCTTTCATATGATCCATCCATTCCTATATATACAGATGGTCCCAAATTGGGTGATTCATTGGGGTAAGCCATGATTTGTGACAATTCAATTGTGACTCCTCCTACAGTTTCTGTTTTCACTGCCGAATTGTATGCCATCTCTCTTTCCCGAAATCATATTGAAATAATGCAATATACAAATTGTACAATATGTACGGACTCACTCAGCTGTCTATTGGCCCTGGAATCATTCCATGATAGTCACCACCCTCTTCTTATCAATATCAAAACAAACTGGCCTATCTTTCTCTCTCATCTGTCTCTGTCCAAATCTTTTGGATACCAGGTCATGTTGGTATTTGTGGGAATGAGCTGGTTAACAGAGCAGCAAAGTCTGTCTGTTCTGGATCTATCATCCCAGTACCCATTCCATACATGGACTATGGTCCAGTTATCAAATCCAGATCATACACCAGATGGTAGGCAACCTGTAATGAGCAACATAATAACAAGCTTTTTTAAAATCAAACCTTCTCTCTGTCTTTGGCCCTCTTGCTTCGGTGAGGATCGAAGAGAGGAGGTTGTTTTGGCTGCACATTGGTCACAGTTTCTTAACCTATCACTTCCTTTTATTTGGAACTGCTGCACCAATGTGTGGTCTATGTGGCACTCAGATCACAATCATGCATATTTTGTTATCATACCGTCGTTACAACCTGGAACGATGACACCATTTTAAAGAAAATTGTAAGGTAGGTTTGCTCTTGACTTTGGCCCATGTTTTGGGTGATTTCTCCCCATCTCACTCAAGTGTTTACATTTTTAAGAGCCATTGGTGTTTTACACTCAATTTAAGGTTTTTTATCAGACTATATAATATTTTAACTCAATGTCTTTTACACATTTCTATTTTTATTTTTATTTGAACCCAGAACTGGAAAGGCCAACTTCAGGTGACTGTCAGCAAGGGTGTACTTCTTGCTTCAGTCTTCCTGGCAGTTCCTAATTTTACACATTTTACTTTTTACCTTAACTGCCCTATACCTATACTGTACCACATCTTGTCTGGCACAGATAGCCTTGTAGCTTTGTGCCAATAAACACTGAATACCTACCTACCTTACACAGATGGTCACATACATCTCTTTCAAACAACTCAACAATGCTTACTCTTTAGCTTCAGACATGACAAGTTTGGATTCATCAGTTAACCAATCCATCCATGGGTTTAAAGAAGTACGATAAAATTAAATACATAACAAACAAATCAGAATCCAAATTCCTTTGTTAACTACTAGAAGTTTGATTAAGATACAAGTTAATGTTCATGTTTAAAGTTCAGTTTAATTTATTCTGAATAATAAGTAGATAGTACTGACTAACTACTTTTCTATAGAATGAACATTTTGAATATCTCAAGGTGAACAAAAGGATTGGATCATGTTTAAGATCCACAAGTATTATTTCTAAGTTTACTCTGTAAGTTATTATAATTTGTGTGGATATAAAGAAGTTCTCCATGAATTTATTCAATTTGTAACCACGTTCCACAGAGTCAAAGATCCTTTGACCATGGTTTAATCACATGGATCCATCCACAGAACAGAACTGACCAGTAACTCTCAAACAAAAGAAAAAGATTATTTTAAACCGCTTAAGAATTCATGGAATGTTGACAGAGCTGATAAAAATTAAATAAGCACAACATTTGTTTCGTTACTGAATTCAAGTAATTATTACAAGCAGTAAAATAATGTGTAATTAACTTATCAAATGATCTTTAACCCACAATTGTCTCTCTGTGCACTTGAAAAGCGGTATCTTCACATCATATAGATATGCTACTTGTTACTGTTGTTATAATGTGAAACAAGAATTACACTTTATGGTATATTTCCAGCAAGTCACTGTGTTATCACATCACAACTGATTCATAACTTGTATGTATCATTGAATGACAATATTTAAGTTGGTATAAATATCTCTTTCATGTAGATCCATTTTATTTTATTTGTTTAGTGTTACTGTTTGTTTAGTACCTGGGTCTGTGGTGGTCTTACAGAACCTGATGTATTAAGTACAAGTAATGTGATGTTAAAAAACATATCCAGTAACTGTATGTACTGTTACTTAGTTTATGTATTACACATTATTTTGGTGTGAATAAAGTTAGTATCTGGGTCTGTGGTGGTCTTACAGAACCTGATGTATTAAGTACAAGTAATGTGATGTTAAAAAACATATTCAGTAACTGTATATGTACTGTTACTTAGTTTATGTATTACACATTATTCTGGTGTGAATAGAGTTCTTAGTTTTGTGTTATCCACTGTATTATTACAACAGTTGTTAGTTTAGTAAGAAATATTACTATGTATATTACACTCTTATAAGGTAGTGACCAATTTGCTGAAACACACCATGACTATTACCAGTTTTACATTTTAGTAATGGACCTTTTCACGCAGTATTGTGATCTTTGAACTGATAGCTCTATGAACACAGGAATGGATGAAGCAGAAGTCGAAAAAATGGTCTCAACATAAGAAGAACATTGAACTGGGGTCAGAACACAAACATCTATCTTCAAGAACCATCCAAGTGTGCCAGGAAGCAGAACTACTGTCCACAATGAAGCTTTTAAATGTCATTTGTCCATGTAATAATGTGACCAAAGTTCCTGGGAGTGTATTATCTATCACCAACTCTGATTACCCAATATAAAAATCGAGGAGGCCAAGGAAAAGTCAAACAAAACAGTTTGGAATTGACAGATTCTGTGGTTAAATCAATGAAACCAACAAGATAGAGGATATGAAAACGTGAAAGTAAGCATCAGGCATGTCAACCTTTGTCATTCACAAACCTGGAGGAAGCACCTGACAAAGAGATATAAATGACTCTTTGTCGAAACTTTGTCATTCACAAACCTAGAGGAAGCACCTGACCAAGTGACATTAACAAACCCATTTCGAAACTTTGTCTATAAAAAAAATCAGTTCAGACTGTCTGTTTAGGGACAACAAACAACCAGGAACAGAAGCTAAAATGACCCATAGATTCTACAGCACTTTTGGAAATAAGGTTCTGATTTGCTCCTGACAGAAAATGGCAGAATATGGGTTTCCCTAAGAGAGGGAAAGGAACTGGAAAAGGCGATAAGGGAGAAAGAGTGTGGAAATGAAGAGAGAGTTCTACTGATAAGACTTTTAACACTCAAGATTGGTGGGGAAAGTTCTCTAAAAATGGACATTCTTGTATTGCTTGGTCCCCATAGGTCCTGTACATAATCAAGTTATGAGATGACTCCACTCAAGACTCCAGTGACTAAGACAGGCTTCCAAAATAAATTGATGTAAAAAAGAAACCAATGTAAATGTGTAAATATCTTGAAGACAAGAGGAATAAACAAATCCATGTCAAAAGTGAATTCTGCCCAACAACACTAGAGCTAAGGAAAACACGTGTGATAATGTACATAACAGTGAATGGCCACTTTCCTAAAAACTCTCAGGAGAATAATAAGGAGGTTACATAAAAGGGAGATTAAAGATAAACAAAGATGGGAATACTGGGCACATGCAGTATCTAGGTGTTAAACCTAAACTGGAATTAAGAAATCCAACTGCGAAGAATACAAAACAGAATTCGAATCCCAGTGATATGCCAAAGCATGACCATGGTAAGATATCAGACTAAAGAGGGTAACAAGCTGTTCAGTAAAAACATGTAAGTAACGCAACAAAAGACAGTTTATACAACACAGAAAATGAGAATAAGACATAAAAATCCTGTCTGTGTCTTCATCTTCTTGTCCAACATCCCTAAGGTAAGAAACAAAGACCGAGGGTCTGAAGAATCCGCAAACTTCAAGAACAATTCCATATCTCTGTAAAAAAGTGTCAAAACTTTTCTGCCAATAATGTTCACTTGTGATCACAGCAACAGATAGGTTATCTGAGGCAGCAGTTGTAGTTGAAGAAGTCATAACAATAAAATGCAAATTCATAGTTTAATCTGAAATGAGTATATAACGCAAGATAAAAAATCTTAGTAAACAACAAAAAAATTCAAATCGCATATAACTGTTTTCAGACTATTAAAGTTGGAAGTTAAACAACAAAACTAAGTTCAAATCTATGAACAAAGTTAAGTGAAATTTAAAAACTCACAGCATGGCAAAAAGTAAATCTAAACACTAACAAAAATGATGTGTTATTTAAAAAACAAATGCATGGTAAAAATACACATGTTATGTGTGTGAATAATAAGTATTCCCCTAAGAACTGCTTATTTCTAAATAAATACAACGTGAACTATAATTAAATATTTCCATAGTAAATATTCATGTTTTGACTTAAATCACAAACAATTTGTCTTGACTATGAAATTGTTATTTCATGAATTAATACTGTTTGGAACACTTGCAGATTTTATAATATTGTTACATCAATTGTAGATAGTTTTGAAGTTAAATGTTTACCTTTAGCTGTTATTTGTACATAAATCATCTTACGAGTAATAAGGACAGTCTTTCACATCACTTGATCATAACTCATATGAGCTACTCAAAATTCTATAGGCTTTCTAATAAACTTTGTTACTAACGTTACTAGTAGTGTAGTTATAAGTGAATTAATCCATTAATCTGTTTCTGATCTGACGAGCAAATTCTCAAAGTTTGGATCAACAACATTTAACATGAGTTGAAATCTCCTCAAACCATGTGTGTAAAATGTTTAACACAAGTACCACATTTACTGACATCTGACACAGTTTTGTTTCTCTCTATGTTTTTCTCTGTTTGTCTATTATCACACATTAATTTTTACATGTGTTTTAAAAATAAATTTCCAACAATATAAATTAAACTATGTAAAACATTTCTTTAACAATAAATATAATGAATTAATTATATTGAAGTCACATATCAGATAACATCCTTTACCATACATAAATTTCTCTACACTTTCAAAGTGGATAAAATAGGAATCTGGGATTTCAATGGTAGTACACTACATGTGTTAGTGATGTAACATTCATTAAATACATTAAATCTAGATATAAAAAACTTAGTAAGCTACCACGATAACCCACATTTATAATGAATACAGGGTGGATGAGTTCTAAAGTATTTCAATACAGGAAAGTCTGTCAACTAATTGGATAATCCAAGCTTAGCCAAAAAGATGCAGTTACACTCTGATCAGGATGAATTAACCTCACTGAACTTGGATTTTATGTTTTCTGACTTGTGTATCCTTCTGCAATTTGTAAAAGATGTAGTCAGACAGAATAAGCATACATCTTTTAGTCAGTATTTATAAACACAAAGTACTTCATATATAAACATACATACATATTTTTGTACTTTCTGTAACTGATATATTAAAATTTTATTATATTCATCTGTGAATTTCTAATTTAACTGTTTATGGATCAGGGATGGCTGTTAAGACTCAATAAGGTATGAACCAAATAAAATTATTAAATATTTGTGTCTTTAAATATACTTGATATATTTGAAAACTTTAAGTAGAACTTACCTCAGTCTTTCTCCAATATTGGAGAATTGTGTTACCTGGATTAAAATCAGTTCAAAAACCTACATAAAACAACAAGGACATTGAAGTTTTACAGATGGGATAATCACTTTAAAAAATATATGTAATTTCCAAAATCTAATTTCAACCTATCACACTCAGTTAAAATTAATTAAAACACGAGTAAAGATAGTTCATAACTTGCTGTAATACTGATTAAATGTTATCATTTACATTTAACTGTTAAGATTTTTCACAGGTTTCATACTAGTTATGACATTTCATAACTAGTTTCACGTGCTCATGACAGAACCAGCCTGAAGTACGTTTACTTTAGTTTAAAAACTAATTTCAAGGACAACAAATAACTGCCTGCAAGAAGATTCTCACATGTATTTTGAACAAATATCTTTACTAGTATGTATCAATGTGAAGTTAAATTAAAATAATGTTACTTATAAATATAAATACTGTACAATAAACAGTTTTAGAACACATTGTTTTTTACTTTATCATGTGCTTCTACCAGTGCACACACACATAGTGAAGGCTGTCATTGTACAAAATGATTTAGTGTCAGATTGACAAGTCATATGTATATAAATAGTTATTATTCTGGAGACTTTACAAACTATTGTAAATGAATAATTGTGGTTGTGGAATGAGTGACAAAGACTTCTATATTCAAGAGGTGTTACAAATTTTATGGTAAGTGTTTACAACTGATATACTTAACTGATGATTCTCAACACACAGAACAGTTATAAACTCAAATATCTATAAAGTGATGAAAACCCTAAACCCAAGTACTTTCAAAAGGTGGACCTTCCTTTTTCAGGAGCAAACAGGCAATCAAAATTAGTATCATTTGTATCAAGACTTCTAAAGCCTGTGTTTTTATGATTCAAAGTTCTATAATAATTATTTTAATGGTTGTTCAGGACTTTGTTAAAATTGTGAGTCTGTCCTCACTTTTCTCAATACCACAGTAATATGTAGAACTGTAAGTATCTGTTGATTCTGTTTAACCAGCTGTGTTCATATTATCAGAACAAAAAATTAACACTCTTAGATCCAACAATCATATAACCACAGTAATATGTAGAACTGTAAGTATCTGTTGATTCTGTTTAACCAGCTGTGTTCATATTATCAGAACAAAGAATTAACACTCTTAGATCCAACAATCATATAACCACAGTAATATGTACAACTGTAAGTATCTGTTGATTCTGTTTAACCAGCTGTGTTCATATTATCAGAACAAAAAATTAACACTCTCAGATCCAACAATCATATAACCACAGTAATATGTAGAACTGTAAGTATCTGTAGATTCTGTTTAACCAGCTGTGTTCATATTATCAGAACAAAGAATTAACACTCTCAGATCCAACAATCATATAACCACAGTAATATGTAGAACTGTAAGTATCTGTTGATTCTGTTTAACCAGCTGTGTTCATATTATCAGAACAAAGAATTAACACTCTTAGATCCAACAATCATATAACCACAGTAATATGTAGAACTGTAAGTATCTGTTGATTCTATTTAACCAGCTGTGTTCATATTATCAGAACAAAGAATTAACACTCTTAGATCCAACAATCATATAACCACAGTAATATGTAGAACTGTAAGTATCTGTTGATTCTATTTAACCAGCTGTGTTCATATTATCAGAACAAAGAATTAACACTCTTAGATCCAACAATCATATAACCACAGTAATATGTACAACTGTAAGTATCTGTTGATTCTGTTTAACCAGCTGTGTTCATATTATCAGAACAAAAAATTAACACTCTTAGATCCAACAATCATATAACCACAATAATATGTAGAACTGTAAGTATCTGTTGATTCTGTTTAACCAGCTGTGTTCATATTATCAGAACAAAAAATTAACACTCTTAGATCCAACAATCATATAACCACAGAAATATGTAGAACTGTAAGTATCTGTTGATTCTGTTTAACCAGCTGTGTTCATATTATCAGAACAAAAAATTAACACTCTTAGATCCAACAATCATATAACTACAGTAATATGTAGAACTGTAAGTATCTGTTGATTCTGTTTAACCATCTGTGTTCATATTATCAGAACAAAAAATTAACACTCTTAGATCCAACAATCATATAACCACAGTAATATGTAGAACTGTAAGTATCTGTAGATTCTGTTTAACCAGCTGTGTTCATATTATCAGAACAAAGAATTAACACTCTTAGATCCAACAATCATATAACCACAGTAATATGTACAACTGTAAGTATCCAAGCTTCACAACACTTGCATAATGTTATTTTATTCATTAGTTTATTTAGTGGATTCTGCTAATGAATTAAAGTATTGGTACTATCTTTTTTTATTAACTTTTCCTGTTTAATCAGTGTTAACTGAAAACAAGTGAGAAGTGTGCTGAATTGATAAATATAAAATGTATTGTTGAATTAGTTTAATAGTTATTTTTTAAAAATCATTTATGATTTAATCAGTTTATTTTATATTATGAGTTTGATTAAAAGGCACATAAAACTGTCTTATTTTCATACCTGGTAACAAAAGAATAAAATCTAATCATTTGAAAATCCCTAATTACTGTTCTCAAAAAAATAAAGTGTGAGTTAAAATGTTAAACTGACTCTGGTTCTTGATTTTGTTATTTAATTTTACTCATTACTCATATCACAATTAATAGTTGGTAAAATTAAAGAACACAACTACACTAAAAAAAATCACAATTAATAGTTACTATAAATATCCACTGTTCAAAAACATTATTAATTTGACAACCCTACAGATACAACTATAGTACAGAGTTGTTGGGATGTTCCAACACTAGTTTAGAAATTGTTAATGTTACATTGTACCATAAATTACTTCTCATTTTGTAATGGATAAACATTTAACACACATATGGACTCAATTCATAAAAATGAATAACTAAAAATATGAAGGAGATAAAAAAAAAATCACAGAATATAATTTAAATATTTATATGAAGATAAACACTTACCAGAACATGTTTAAAACAACTTAATGTTCTCAGAAATCAACATATATTAAACAATTGTGTTCAGAATTATTGCACATTTCTACTATCAACAAGTTATGCCAATGTTAACCCAACATATTGATTTTCTTACCATCTTAGAGAAATTTCAAGCATTTAAGCAAGAAACAAAAATAGTATAATCTCTTTATAAAAAAAGATTTTCCAGAACTACATTTTGATTGCATAGTTTACACACTTCCTGGACCATACAGGTGTTAACAACTCTCCAAACACAGTTCGTGTTATCTTTCATTTCCATGTCTCCAGTAGAAAACTGAGCATATTCTAACCAGAGGTACAACAGATGATCAAAGAGTAAAAAACACTAAATTAATTAATTTTACAACAACTTATTATGAAGTTTAATGTTTTTAAAATATATCCTCCATTATTCCTAAAATAATTACTATTTATGTTAATATTTCAGATACAATAACACCCCTTACAATCATTATCTTTAATAGACAAATAATTTCTCAAATTCATACACACATGCTCTTTTATGTGTATCTTTTGTAAATGTATACAACTGTTAATCATTGTTGTTTACGGTATATTACATTAAAAAGTTACTTATAAAATTCAAATAAAGTGTGATACTCTAGATTAAAACTGCTAAACATTTTTCTGAATAAAATATTCAATGTGCTATTTCTCTAAAAGTATGCATTTTTATCAGTATGAGACATAACGTCCACAACACCTACTGAGAACATCCAACAATGGTGCTTGGTTGACCCTAGCCCAAGTGGACCAGCTGGATGACCCTTTGGGTCTACCCTAAGACTGCCCATCTACAGAAATTCAAGGTTAAAGTGGTGTGTTGACCCCTCAACCACCAGGATCCTCTCCTCCCCTTCATGAGTCATCACACACAGCAAACATGTGGGTGGATGTTAAGATCCCAGAAAAGATAAACTGAAAGTACAGAACCTTCTCTTGGAGGTCCCTTTACCACATACAGGAGTCCATCTTAAGGGGGCTTGTTTTTGAATAATGCAATTTGTGACTGCACTGTTATTAATGTAATACAGTATATAATACCATAAATATGGCTTTTTCACTTTTCTATAACGTTTGTAATAAAATAAATATCTATAAACTTCCATTCATTCATACAACTTTTTCTGAGTACAACTTTATGTATTTATATCTGAATCACACAGTTTATATACTAATGATTCTTTTTATGTATACATAAATAGTTTTATTCTGTTCACAACTTCTTGTATTTGTGTTTTTTTATTTGAGCAATTTGTAAAACCATTATTCCTTTTAGAATGTAATAACATTTGTATTTACTATTTTGTGATATTTGTAAAATATATTATTTTCCTAAATCTCATGAATAAACTTGCTTTAAAGTTATCAACTTTAAAATGTGGTACAAGTTACTTCAATTTACATAATTAAGGAAATTCGGTATGCATAACTATGTATTGACCCACAAAATATAAATGTGAGTACAATTTCGATTTGATGAAAATTACAGTGATATTTTGACTACAATACGCTACATAAGTACATATTAAAATTTACTTATAAATATTTCAATTTTAGTTACATTTATTAAAACATAAAAAATAAATTAGAAAGACACTGGAAAACAATTATGTCAGTACATAAAGATGTTATGAAATGCTCCTACATCAGACATCCTGAGTTTTGTTTAGTCTTGTGGATGGGAGGTGGATACAATTTCAAGTATCAATCATACAATATGAAAAACTTAAAATAACCAAACCATAAAAATGATTAAAAGTAAATAGCTATCTGATTCTTACAGTCTCATCAGGAACACCCAGACAGTTTTCTTGATTAAATCTCCTGGTATGACATAATGTAGGACCAAGGCAATACAACCAAAACTTGTATTGTGGTATCTTTCTGGTTAAGCTCTTTACTATACAAATAAATATACTGTAATACAATTAACATTTTAATATAAAAACTACAAATACCAATAAAAACTATTAACTACAACTCATTCTTGTGGTTTCAAGACATTACTAATGATTCTTTGACTTCAAGTAATGTAGAAATATCTATAACTGTAAAGTATCACACCTTGTGTTGTTGTTGTTGTTTTGAATTAAGCACAATGGGCTATCTGTGCTCTGCCCACCACGGGTATCAAAACCCGGATTTTAGCGTGTAAGTCGGCAGACATACCGCTGAGCCACTGGGGGGGCCACACCTTGTGATTATTTGAAAGTTAACATTTGTAACATCATGAATGAACAAATACAAATTCTATAAAATGAAAATAAACATCATGTATAAACAAACTAATTATAAATTAATATGAAATACATGTAATATTTTGAATAACCAGAGAAAAAAGTGCTAAAAATCTAAAAGTAACACTAAAAACAATTCAACAACTTCACAAATGAAAACTAAATATAATACATTAAAATTTACTGAAGTGCAACATAATATTAATCACAAAAGTCTCTACTGAGTGTGTGATTTCAACCTATCAACTTTATAACACAAGTGAACTTAAAGTATATTTACCATCCATACACGTCAGAAGTTACATTACTATCTTCTTTTCCATCTCTCTGTTTACAGTTACAGCTTAAATTTAATCAATAAACAGAATACAAGAAGTACTGTTTACTGTTTGTTTCAAACAGATCTCAAATTCTTTCATCTGATTCATTTGACACTATCTCTGTTGCAGCTACCTTCATAAAAGGAAGACCCAGTTCTTGAATATATATATATATATGTATGTAATTAATCCAGTTAACACATCTACCTTTTAGGTATTGCATATCAAATTATAAAACATGTAAAAATTTTGGTGTATTTTAAAAAAATTATGACAATTATTTCAGAATTGATAAATTATATAACCTAAAAATGTTTCAAAAAACGTTCAATGAAGATTTCTTCACAATTGTTTATCACATCTCTGCGGAGGCATGAAATATAAAATGTATCTAATGAAAATACGTGTCTTTGATAAAGTAGTGCTCACAAACAATTGACTCTAACTGGGAATGTTTACAAGGAAAAGAAATCTAACTGATAAAAAACAGATATTTCAATTTTTCACATTTGATTTTAAGAACAGGTTGGATATATTTCTAAAAAGAAATGGACTTGAAGTACAATAGATGTTTTCAAAAGTAGCAATTACGCTCCAAAATTAAATATTCAAATACTGAGTATAATACACATTTTGAGCACCAGAGTAAATCCGATGAAAAGAGAAAATTTAGGAACTACCAGTGAACAGTATTTTAATTCTAAAACTTTCAGAACAACATTATATTGGTCACTGTTGTTGTAACTTTAAAACCAGTGAAATTGCACACAATGGTTTTATTTATTCTTCACTCATCACAATTAACCTATATTTATATCTGAATAATATGTACTGTTGATGCTATTAACTCATTCATATGTTTTAAAACAAATAAATTATGAAGCCCAAACTGTCATCAACTATTTATTTTCAGTGTTGACAACGCTAGAATTATTGATAAACTACCAAAACATTTTCTGACCAACATCATCTTAAATTACCTGACTTCTTTTTGTATTAATTATTTCTAACATGCAACATTAAAATAAAAGAACATAAGAGATTTATACTTAAATTACAATTCACTGTTGTCCAAAAACAAGTTATTCTTACATTCGAGGTTTTCAGTACAAATTTAACTGACGACTCTAATAAGGAAATCTCCGAAAATTGATTCAAAAAATAAAAGTATTGTTTGTTTGTTTTGGAATTTTGCACAAAACTACTCGAGGGCTATCTGTGCTTGCCGTCCCTAATTTAGCAGTATAAGACTAGAGGGAAAACAGCTAGTCATCACCACCCACCGCCAACTCTTGGGCTACTCTTTTACCAACGAAAAGTGGGATTGACCGTCACTTTATAACGCCCCCACGGCTGGGAGGGCGAGCATGTTTGGCGCGACTCGAGCGCAAGTCCGCGACCCTCAGATTACGAAGCCGACACCTTAACGCGCTAGGCCATGCCAGGCCTAAAAATAAAAGTAATAAAAATACCAAAGTAAAAATTACAAGTACATAAATATTTTGAAATTTATATTAGAAACTGTAAAATAAGCTATATGATTCTACATTATAAACTCACAAGTAAAAATTTCTCTCGTTTTCAATCAGAAAAAAAACAAATTGTGTGCATAAAGTTAACATTTGTGATTACATTTTTAACTATCAAACAATTCTGTTTTCTGTACAAAAAGTATTTATTAATAACCTGTTTTTACGAATATCATTGAATTAAGTTTTTTTACGATCTAATTCTATATATTCTTTTATTGCACATTAAATTAATACTCTAGTTTATAACATACATACTACTTGGATTTGTTTCCAAATATCATCAGGTGAACAAACTAACAAAAGAAAATTTCATTAAAAATGATTCTGATAAAAATTAATGTATAAATAATTCAGTGTGACTCAAAAGGTTTGGTTTGTTTTGAATTTCGCTCAAAGCTACTCGAGGGCTATCTGCGCTAACCATCCCTAATTTAGCATTGTAAGACTAGAGGGAAGGCAGCTGGTCATCATTACCCACCGAGAAATATTTCAGGCAACAAGCTAGTATTCATATTTTTTCTAGCCCAGCATGGCAAAGTGTGTTAATGCGTTCGACTTTTAATCCGAAGGTCGCGGGTTCGAATCCCGGTAGCACCAACCATGCTTGCCCTTTCAGCCGTGGAGGCGTTATAATGTGACGGTGAATCCCACTATTTGTTTGTAAAAGAGTAGCCCGAGAATTGGATGTGGGTAATAATGACTAGCTTCTTTCCCTCTAATTTTACACTGCTAAATTATGGACGGCTGGAGCAGATAGCCCTCGAGTAGCTTTGTGCGAAATATAAAAAAAAATTCATACTTTTCTTCTTTTAGTCAAAATTGTCATGGAACTTGTAACTGTAATAAAATAACTGAAAAGTGTGAACAGGAGCCTAAGAAATGCTGGGTAACACACACACTAAAAGCAGTAGTTGATACTTGACACATTTTTTGTTGCGAGTTAAATAATTCCACGTAAACAAAAACTTATAGTATTTAACTGTTGGTATAATTTACAGACCTGATGTGACTTAACAATATATAAAATTAATTCAAAATGAAATGAGAAGACCTTTTGACGTATTAACTACATTGCAAGTGTTTGACGCGAGGCCTCTTTAACACCTGAGATGACGCATGTAATGTGACTAACATATAACATATTCTCCTTTGCTTTCAATTATGCGTTCTTATAATGACCATAACATGAAAAGTATCTAAATGTTAATATAATAACTAAAAATAACCAGTTTCAAGATACAAGAAATTATATGAACCGATTTCCCAGTTTTGTTAAACCGAAATAAGTTTTCCAGAACTTAAAATTCATTATTTTTACTGCCATTTTCAATATAAAATTTTGTTCTACTGTTAGTGTGTCCACTACTATACAATCATTGATGTCTCGAGATAAAGGTTGTCAAACAGCATGCTAACAAGTGTTTGTGTTTATAATATATCTGTACATCGTTTCCAAGAAAACACTATTTTGGTTTCACAAAAGTTAACATTTTACAAACCTATTATAAATGTCTGCCATTTTTAAACGAAATGTATAATTTATGAAACTTTCTTTATAAAACCTTATATTTTTATAAATATTTTAATTCCACAAAACGTTTATTTTGTCGTATTTTCAGCCTAAAGGTAACAGGGTATCTGTTCCCATAAAAATGACACAAGTTGAAATATCCTGCAATAGCATAAAATTAGTTACTAAACCAATCACGGTTCTCAAATGTCTGTGATTTGTATGGTTAGTCAGTAACAATAACGTTATACAAACAATGCATTTTATTGGCTAATTCACTGTGATCGTTACCTGCCCCTGATATTGTTGTTTATGTATTTTTTACCAATTCAACAAAATGGAAACATAGCAATACATGAAGTAAATTATATATGTAAAAACAGCTGGTTTGTGTTGAGAAAACTTGTATGTATAGGATCGAACAACTTTTCGACCTTCTTCGGTCATTGTCAGGTTCACAAAGAAAGAAAGAGGTAACTGACTAGTAGCTGACCACATGTTTAAAGGAAGTTGTGTTACTGAGCATAGGAAAGTAGAGGGCCTGCTTAGATGTTTGATTATATTTATTAATGTTGGTATAAAGGCGTTCCTTTGTTTTGGTTTATTTTGGGCTTGAGTTGTTGTATAAGTAAGGGTTCTTTAATTTTGCGTTTATTTATGTTTGTTTCTTTATTTAGTATTTGAGTGTTTTCTATGGTTATGTTATGTTTATTTGATTTGCAGTGTTAGAAAACGTGTGAATGTGACTTTTTATGTTCTTTGAATCTGGTTTCCATTTTGCTACTTGTTTCTCCAATATAGAAGTCGTGACAGTTATCACATTGTATTTTATAAATAATGTTGGTGTGTGTTTGTCAGTGTAGTTCTTACATAGTATAGACCTCAGTTTTGTGCCTGGTTTTTGAATAAATTTAGTGTTAACTGGAATGTTATATTTTGTTACTAGTTTTTGCCAAATGTTGGTTATTTGTTTGCTGATGTCAGGAATATATGGTATACAGCAGTATATGGTTTCGTGATTTTTTGATTTGTGACATATTTTTACTTTTGTTGGTTGATTTTGCTTTCTGTCTAGGTGTGTGCGTATAATGTTTTCTACGGTTTGTGGAGGAAACTTATTATCGCCCCCCAGAGGCTCAGCGGTATGTCTGCGGACTTACACACTAACAACCGGGTTTCGATACCCGTGGTGGGCAGAGCACAGATAGCCCATTGTGCAGCTTTGTGCAATCAAAGCTCACGATCACGTTCACAATCAAACGAAAAAAAGGAAACTTATTGATGTTGATGAAGTTTTGTTTTATTGATGTTGATGAAGTTTTGTTTTATTTTGTTGATGAAGTTTTGTTTTATTGATGTTGATGAAGTTTTGTTTTATTTTGTTGATGAAGTTTTGTTTTATTTTGTCTAATTCGTTGTTTAATTTTATCTTTTATGGCTGTTTTTATTTAGTTTCTTAGTGTGTTGAGTTTTTGTTTTGTTTCATTAACTGAATTTAATTGATCTTCATTTATAAGAACACTCTGATTAAGTGCATCTGGTCTGCTGTAAAGACCACATGTCTGCAGCTTTTCTCTTGCCAGTACCAGCGATCCAATGGTTGTTTCGTCCTTTTGGTGTAGTGTTCTCTCCCACGTTCACTGAGATTGGTTACTTCGCAGTAATGTGTATCTTACTGTTTTATAGGAAAATTAAACCTTTACTTTCTTCAGAATTCGCCACAAGATATTTACTCTAATATTAAATCTATGTAAAGAACGTAACCTAAGAAACTTAAGATGTATTTTGTACATCAACTACTTCTGTTATTAAGAGTGTCAGTTTCACTTACATCATAAGTGTCTAAAATACTCTTGGATCACAAAAGGTTGGACTAACCAATCACATTGAATAACCTTCAATGACCACAACTTTGGTTTTTACACATTTGGTATTTGCCTTTTCTCTTCTGGGAGCCACACTACTACTGGAAATAGTAAGGTTGTCCGTAAACACAGCTTGATATGGTAAGTTAAAACATTCATATTAGTAAACAATCAACATGAGACTGACATTAATACACCTCCTTCTAGATCCTTCAGACATGTTAAAGAAAGACAAAAAACACAAAATAGCATTAAGTCTTTTTCTCAATAGGATTTTTTAGAGATTGATAAAAGACGCGAGAATCCAAAACGTACAGTTAACTCTGAGCTGGTCATCGCTGTTAACAATATGAAGTAATTGGATACTTTTATAACAAAGAGGAAAAACTGTAAACATGTTTATTTGGTTATAAACAGACAGATTTAACTGTTTTATCTCATGATATACATAAGATGAATATCATTTTGTACTATTAGTGACAACACTGTTATCTTTACATCGTTACTAAAATACACGAGGAACATATAACCGGTAGTATTATATACCAGATTGTTTTATATACCAGTTGAGGTGATTGTTTACCATATTTCTTTTCAGGAGTTCTAGATCTGGCTAATAAATAATACGTTTCTAAACATTTGAACACAGTGATAAATTAATCGACCTACATTACATTGTACTTGTTTATCAGTCTAATTGTATGGTTTGATTCTGATAAAGTGCATTATGCAATGTATTTATCCAAGTCTCTGATTGTTTCTTTTTATTTAGCAATCAAATTTTAAGACATAAAATGCTCAGCTGAACGGATTTCTTGTATTCGAACTCCATGTTTTCCACTGGATATGTATAGTTGTTAGCGACACCTGATATGACCTAGTGATTAAGGTGCTTGTCTCGTAATCTAAAAATGACAGGATCGAAACCAATCTGCAAACATGTTTACCATTTCTACCTTGAAAGCATTAAAAATGTGACGTCCAATCCCACTTTAGTGTGTCGCTTCAAGAATTAGGAACGACTAAAGGAGACATCTGTGGAAGAAAATCAGAAAAAAAAACCACCTATTAATAACCCATGATATATTCATGGTAGAAAAATTGAAAGTTTCTAGTTATACTTTGCTTTGTTTTTTTGGATTTAAAGCAAAACAAAAACAAATCTTCAAAAAATGATTCATTGGTAAAAGATTATTTCGAAATCAATAAGCATATGTTTAATACATAAAATACATAAAAGTATAAAAACAAAGAAAACCACAAATGTTTTAAGATTAGATTAAAGTAAACAAATAGATGCTACTAAAAAACAAGCATTTAAAGTTGAAAGGTTTACACAGTTTACTAGAAGTGATAAAAACAAACTGTAAGATTGTGTGATACTCGTGGTTTTTTAAACTATGCTTTATAGAGACCTTGAAATCAGGGGCGTAAATCCTGAGGGTATAAACCCCCTTCATTTTAGGAAGGGGTTATGGTGCATACAATCATCACCTCCCTACAGTTTGGTCTGTTGAACTGTTTTATTGCATCACAAGCCTACAAATTGTGTTTGTTCTTGTGATTCCCGTGTTCTTACCAATCGAATTACATAGTTAGGCCGAGATGTAGGCTTTTTCAGTTGCCGAAATGTACATCTTTAACATAGGCGTGCTTCTGAGCTTTTCGATCTCAGCGATAGTTCGAAGTATCAGTCAGTAGGCCTAAGTATACATGCAAGTATCGTTACAACAAGATTACTCTGTGACTGCATGTTTACATCTTTCAGGTTCATGTAATCAGAGATTACCAATTTACAAATTGTACAGTCCACATAAGTGGTTGCAAAAGTCATCCCACCCATCGGGTGTAAAGAATCTACACCCCTGGATGACAGTAACAGGCAACGTAATTATTTTTTTATAAATCAGACACATATAACTAATTAATACTGAATGACTAACGAGCTCTTAAGTTAAAACTGTAATGTACTTTATTAATGTCTAACTCGCTTTATTGTATACGGTTGAAATTGCTTTTTAAAATTGGAAAATCATTCAAAACAATGAAAAAAAAGAATGTTACGTTACGTCAGACTTTCCATCTAAACAAGAATAACAAATTTTGAAAAACTTGGATTAACAACATGAGCTATAAGAATACAACTATGGAGTTAATATATGAGGATAATTTTGCAGAGGCCTTTCGTTGACTCTAATACTATGCTATATGTATTTTCACAAACCAACAGACTTTTCCGTGTGTGTGCAGCCTCATAAAACTGTTAGCATTATGCATAATAAACTGTGGAAGTCTCTTAAGATGTTTTAAAATGCTTATAATTTAATAACATTTATGACCCATGAATTTTCCAGCTTCCAAGCAAACTTGGTATTTTAACTGTTTTTCTTAACTTTTAAATTGAAATACATGTTTTTGATAATTTTCATAAATTTAGGTATATGTTATCTTAACAGGAGAACGTTGTTCATGGAAATTGTTTAATTGTTTTTGCTCTAGATCTTCTCGGCCTGGCATGGCCGAGCGCGTAAATCGTGTGACTCGTAATCTGAGGGTCGCGAGTTCGCGCCCGCGTCGCACTAAACATGCTCGCCCTCTCAGCCGTGGGGGTGTATAATGTGACGGTCAATCCCACTATTCGTTGGTAAAAGAGTAGCCTAAGAGTTGGCGGTTGGTGGTGATGACTAGCTGCCTTCCCTCTAGTCTTACACTGCTAAATTAGGGATGGCTAGCACAGATAGCCCTCGAGTAGCTTTGTGCGAAATTCCAAAAACAAAACAAATCTAGATTTTCTCTCTTGTTTTGGGTTATTTGTCTGTGGTATCGTCTTCACCTCCTAGAGGCAAATATTTTGAAAAGCTAAACATATTGTTATAAGTTATCTTTTTTTATTGTAAGTCACTTATTACACAGATTTGGTATGACTTTAATATAAAAAACTTTAATAGAGTAGGCCTAGAAAGTTTCAGGTTTTTGTTACATTTTTAGCAAATTAGAGAAGTTGGTCACAAATACGAGATTCAGCGACGTTAGCTGTGCTGTTGTACGATTAGGGTTATTGTTATGTTAATGTGGTACATTTAGTTAGCGTTTCTGTAAATACAGCCCACAGGTTATTAAGTTTGTACGAATTTCAAAGCTAAAAATAAACTAATTAATTATTGTTACGTGGAATGAACCTTTAATTATATCAACTCTATAATTTAAAAGAACTCGCGAACGAATAGATAAAATTAACAACTAATAAAATTAATAGAAGTGCGAGTAATTTGAATAAAATATAACAAAACTCTAAATAAACCTGAAGTTAGTCAGAACCAAGCAATACAAAACACACTCCTTACAACAACATACAGTGTTCCCAGAACCACATCATCTTACTTCATACACATATATTCAAACATACCAACGATAATAGATAGACTACTACATAATTCAATAACGTATTTTGATAAAACTTCGATGAAGTATGAATTATTATGCGAACTAGACAGGTACACATGATGAAGATAGTCGTAAACATCTCTCCCCGATCAACATATATTTTTACACTTTGTTTGTTTGTTTGTTTTGGAATTTTGCACAAAGCTACTCGAGGGCTATCTGTGCTAGCCGTCCCTAATTTAGCAGTGTAAGACTAGAGGGAAGGCAGCTAGTCATCACCACCCACCGCCAACTATTGGGCTACTCTTTTACCTACGAATAGTGGGATTAACCGTCACATTATACACCCCCACGGCTGGGAGGGCGCGCATGTTTAGCGCGACGCGGGCGCGAACCCGCGACCCTCGGATTACGAGTGCACGCCTTAACGCGCTCGGCCATGCCAGGCCTTATTTTTACACAAAAATAAATTAAAATAAAAAAATGACAATAAATAAATATATACATATATATATAAAAGGGAAGGAAAAGAAAAACGTCCACTATCAAAGTAGACTTCCAACGAAAACAGTACAAAAAAGGATAAAAATAGGCCCGTGGAGAGAGAGGTAAAGAAGTACATATATAAACCAGGAAAAGCAAAGTAAAAACTAGAATAAATGTATAAAAAACATTTAATAAAAAGATGGCAGGAAACTAAATAAGAGAATATTAGTAAATAAAATATATCGGTGATAAAACAGTTACCTCAGTAAAGATATGTAAAGTTATTTTATGTGTTTGATCTAACGATAAACGCTAGGTTGAAACGTCATCCATTTTAAATAAACATATATAAAAAGTAAACTCTGCGATAGATTATCTTATTCTTTGATTTCTATTTCTTTTATTTTATTGTCTAGAAAAACAACTAATTTAGAAATTTGTTGATGAAATGTTTTTGGAGCTATAAAACTATTATTCTAAACCATGGGTAACCAAACTTTTTTCACAGGGGGCCAGATTGTTTGGGGAGTGAAAAGCGCGGGCCACGTGATCATTATGTTGAATACTCATGAGCCAGAACGAAAGCTCTCTGTAAAAGACTTAACACTAAGTTTAGGATGCCACATTATCCATGTGGGAGTAGCATGCAATACACACGTATAATAAAAATCAAACAGAAATACAACCAGCATTTTTATTTACCAAAAGGTTATCAAAGAAAGTGACATTACCAAAAACATCTGTCACATCGCACATAGTGAGTACATATCTGAATTTCACTAAGCCGCAAAAAATTAGTGAAATTTATGAAATTGGCGTTTAGCTTTCAAAATATCTTCAACGTTCGGTTTTGAATTGCTGCATCCAATCATTAGAATTGCTTTCAAATGTTCGTCAGTCAACCTTGATTGATGTACTGACTTCACATACTTCATTTTTGAAAATTCTTGTTTACAGACATAAGTTGTTCCGAACACTGATGACACACGAGATGTGAACTGCTTCAGCTTTGGAAAATCATCTTCAGGTATGTAGCTGTAAAATTCAGTAAGTTGTTTCTCTCTGTGTTTTACTTTCAACAAGTCATTTCCTTGTGAATCGATGACCTCCAGATGAAGGATTCTGAAAAAGGAGAATGTCACTTTGGATTCTGTCGAGATCCGAAAATCTCTCTAAAAATATTTATTTAAATCATCAGTAATCATTTCCTGAAACTCCAGGTTGACATCTTCTGTAATTCCAGCATGAAACTCATTGAAACACTGAGAATGAGAGAGGTTTCCTCCTTCCAAGTGTGCTTCAAACAATGACAGCTTTCTCCTAAATCCCTTAATGATTCTATAGAGATCACAGACAGGGATATTCTTCCCCTGAAGTTTCAAGTTTAATTCATTCGTGTGGGATGTGATGTCAACTAAAAATGACAACTTTGACAACCAGGTTGGATCCGACACAAGTGGATCGTCTCTATATTTCTATATAATAAATATATATATTTCTCTTCTCAGCTTATAAAAACGAGACAAAACTTTACCGCAGCTGAGCCACCTCACCGCCATGTGATAAGGTAAGTCACAGAAATCTGAATCAATTTCTTTAAGAAACGTCTTAAACTGGCGATGATTAAGTGCATGACCCCGAATGAAGTTCACTGCAGAAATGACTGGTTTCAGTACGCAAGAAATATCTAAGTCTTTTCTACAGAGTGCTTGCTAGTGTATGAACAGAGCGCTTAGGAGTTGAAGATCTTCCAACTGTTTCCTGATCAGTCCCACCAGACCCGTCTTTACTCCAGCCATGTTTCTTCCTCCATCAACTGTTACACCTCTAAGCTGATTCCACTGAAGGTTGTAGTCTTGCAAAGTTTTATGTTCCATAAGAATGTCTTCTCCAGTTGTTCTTCCGTGCATCCTGCAAACTGATGTCAACTCTTCCGTGATCTGAAAGTCCAAATTAACTCCACGAATGAACACGAGAAGTTGTGACGTACTCGAGAGATCAGTAGACTCATCCAGTGCCAGAGAATATCATAGGGAGTTTCGAGCTTTTTGACGTATCTGTAATGCGATGTTTTCTCCAAGTTCTTCTGCTCTCCGTCCAACTGAAGTTGCTGAAAGGCTGATACTTTCAAAGAAATTGCTTTTTCAGGACACAGCTCATTTTCTGCTTCCATCATACACTCTTTGATGAAATTGCCGCCAGTAAAAGGTTTTCCTCGCTCTACCATCCTATGCACTATTTTGTAACTTGTACGAGTGACAAATTCATTTTCAGCAAACTTTCTTGTGAAGAGATTCTTTTGAGATTCAAAAACACGTTTCATGGTTTCAAATTTCTCAGAACAGAACGTTCCTGAAAATTTCAATTATGTTGATAGATGTTTTGTTTCATAGTGACGTCGAAGACTTTATTCTTTCAAAACAGCAACACTTTCGGTGCATATCACACAAGTAGCTTTCTGGTTTCTATAAAGAAGTGCTTTTCTCCCCATTCTTCAATGAAAGCACGACACTAAGAGTCCACTTTACTTCTTTTAAAAGGAGCCATAACGATGGGTGGAAAAAACAGGATCTGAAAATGAAAAACACAGAACGCTGTGAGAAAAGTATTGTAATGGTCCAAGAACGCACAAACAAAATATATTGAAACGTACGTTTGTCACGACACTTTCCTAAGAACGAGTAATGAAAAGCGCGTAACCCGATTACTGAGAGAAATGAGCCTGCTGAAGCGGTAACTCTCGGCCGCTGAATTTACAAGACGAGTCGATAGGACGAGAGTTAAGTCTGTACTTGTTGTCGAAATCCTAATGCTTTCATAGACACGTGCCTCGATATGAATAAACGGGCAGCAAGGACGGAAGAAGAATTTTCCTTTTGGTTAAAAATGCGCGTGAAAGCCTTGTTTTATTTTATCATAACGTCTTGTGTTTGCCAGCTTAAAGCGACAATTTTGTTATGACAGTCGGACATTTGATGAAATGTCAATTTTTATTTCCAAGCGGCTAGCTGCTGGCGGGCCGGACAAAATGACCTCGAGGACCGTTGTTTGGTAATCCCTGTTCTAAAATAATAAAATTAACCATGTGTAATCTACACTAGTAACATACTCAGAATGTGAAATGGAAATATGTGTACAGAAAGAAACATAATAGTTATTTATTTACGTTACAACACACTTCAATATGTCAACATATATTTCATAAGCGAAAGACTGTCAACAACTTTATCACCTGTTTATTCCCAAAAGGCCGTTTCAACATTTGTAGATAAGAGACACTAAAACATGTGATAAGTACCTTTCGAAATTCACAAAATACAATAAAATAATACAATTAATCTGTCACAGAAGTTATAGTAGTTTATAACCTTAACTTTAATGAATGATGATTATTAAGTTGATTTGTAAAGGTTCAGTGTCAGTCATAACTTGTTACTTGTTAAGAGAATTCTGTCAGTTTATAACTGTATTGATAGTGAGTACATGCTGGTTGATAAAGTTTCAGGCCTAGCTATAATTTCTAAGTAGGGCTGTACTAGTTTATAACTGTATTGAGTTGTGGGTACGTGCTGGTTCATAAAGTTTCAGGCCTAGCTATAATTTCCAAGTAGGGCTGCACAAGTTGATAACTTATTGAGTAATGGGTACGTGATGGTTGATAAAGTTTTAGGCCTAGCTATTATTTCCAAGTAGGGCTGCACAAGTTGATAACTTATTGAGTGGTTTGCACAAAGTTCGTTGAACCAGTGTAACAACTGTTTTCGTTACACTTCTTTGACTGTCAGAAGTGTAACATCAAATTCAGTGAGATATTACATCATATAGTTACCAAAACTTTCTGAAGAATATTATAACAATATTCTGTTGTTTGTTTCATAAGTTTATATTTAGAATAAACAAAAGAACTTTGGTAACCATGAGTTATTATAAATACTTAGTTTTGAGACGTTAACCACAATATACTTAAAATATAGACGTGAGATAGTAAGACATTTTACTTTTTCAGATATAAATCAACTGAACAATATTGGTTACCATGAGGTGTTTCAGTTTTCTTATTCTATTGGTGACAACAACTGGAGGTAAATGAATGTTTTCAAAATCTAATTTAGGTTTCAAAGACTACAATTAAAACTGTACAAATTTCAACTTATCAGTAAACGAGCGAAATCGTTTAGTTCAACACTGATATTTGTTTTCTCTACTGATTATAACATGACGTCATTACCCTGTTTAAGTAATCAAAGATTATTTTATACATTCGTCACGTAAAGTCTGTAGATTTTGGCTTTATACTTCAAACAATATTTTGTAATTATGATTTATCAAGCGTAAAAAATTCAAACATGAATAAATTATTTTATAGAAGACTGTATTTCTTTTTCCCCTGCAGTATTTATATAAAGAAAGTTAACACACCTCGTTACTAGGTAAAGATATTACGTTAATAACTCAAAATTTGTTGATTTCAGTGAATTTAATCTAATATAAAATTTTATTTTTATTAATATGTTTGCAGAATAAAACAAAAACATGTTTTCAACTTGTTAATAATCTACAGTTTCGAATATTATATCACACTGAATGTAAAATGTATACAGTGAAGTATTAAATCACACTGAATGTAAAATGTATACAGTCAAGTATTAAATCACACTGAATGTAAAATGTATACAGTGAAGTCTTAAATCACACTGTATGTAAAATGTATACAGTCAAGTATTAAATCACACTGAATGTAAAATGTATACAGTCAAGTATTAAATCACACTGAATGTAAAATGTATACAGTGAAGTCTTAAATCACACTGTATGTAAAATGTATACAGTCAAGTATTATATCACACTGAATGTAAAATGTATACAGTCAAGTATTATATCACACTGAATGTAAAATGTATACAGTGAAGTCTTAAATCACACTGAATGTAAAATGTATACAGTCAAGTATTATATCACACTGAATGTAAAATGTATACAGTCAAGTATTATATCACACTGAATGTAAAATGTATACAGTCAAGTATTATATCACACTGAATGTAAAATGTATACAGTCAAGTATTAAATCACACTGAATGTAAAATGTATACAGTCAAGTATTAAATCACACTGAATGTAAAATGTATACAGTGAAGTCTTAAATCACACTGTATGTAAAATGTATACAGTCAAGTATTATATCACACTGAATGTAAAATGTATACAGTCAAGTATTATATCACAATGAATGTAAAATGTATACAGTCAAGTATTATATCACAATGAATGTAAAATGTATACAGTGAAGTCTTAAATCACACTGTATGTAAAATGTATACAGTCAAGTATTATATCACAATGAATGTAAAATGTATACAGTCAAGTATTATATCACAATGAATGTAAAATGTATACAGTGAAGTCTTAAATCACACTGTATGTAAAATGTATACAGTCAAGTATTAAATCACACTGTATGTAAAATGTATACAGTCAAGTATTAAATCACACTGTATGTAAAATGTATACAGTCAAGTATTAAATCACACTGAATGTAAAATGTATACAGTGAAGTCTTAAATCACACTGTATGTAAAATGTATACAGTCAAGTATTATATCACAATGAATGTAAAATGTATACAGTCAAATATTATATCACAATGAATGTAAAATGTATACAGTCAAGTATTATATCACACTGTATGTAAAATGTATACAGTGAAGTCTTAAATCACACTGAATGTAAAATGTATACAGTTACACCTGATCAACCGAAAAGAAAAAAACACTTAGATAATGTCTACAAGTTAAATTACCAGGGTCGCGGGTTCGAATCCCGTTACACCATACATGCTCGTCATTTCAGCCATGGGGGCGTTATAATGTGACGGTCAATCGACTATTCGTTGGTAAAAGACTTGGCGGTGGGTGGTGATGACTAGTTGCCTTCCCTCTAGCCCCCCAGTGGCTCAGCGGTATGTCTGCGGACTTGCACGCTAAAATCTGGGTTTCGATACCCGTGGTGGGCAGAGCACAGATATCCCATTGTGTAGCTTTGTGCTTATTTCAAAACAACAACAACCCTCTAGTCTTACCTTGCAAAATTTGGGACGACTAGTGCGGATAGTCCTCGCGTAGCTTTGCGCGAAATTCAAAATAAACGCCCCCAGTGGCTCAGCGGTATGTCTGCGGACTTACACGCTAAAATCCGGGTTTCGATACCCGTGGTGGGCAGAGCACAGATAGCCCATTGTGTAGCTTTGTGCTTAATTCAAAACAACAACAACAAAATCAAAATAAACAAACCGAACTGCAATTGAAAATAATAGACATCTTAAAGTGGGGTTAAAGAGTGTGTGCGCGTTTTCTTATAGCAAAGCCACATCGAGCTATTTGCTAAGACCACCGAGGGGAATCGAACGCCTGTTTTTAGCGTTGTAAATCCGTATATTTACCGCTATACTAGTGGGGCGTGCGGGGTTGAAACATAACCTAATTTACACCCACAATTGTCCAGTTTATCAGCCATATTTCTTAACAAATACGTTTTGTATTTACAGGTAGCATCACCTCAGAATTTCTTCTGTTAACATCAGTCTAACTTTTGTGGTCATAAAGTCCTGGAATTTTAAACTTGTATTTAATATTGTTATCAGACGCAATCATGCATGAGATTTCCATAAATATTTACAATAAAAGTTTAAAATAGAGTGTAAGCATAAGTTGTTTTTAACTGTTGATATACGTGAGTTATATAACGTTATTTTGTTAAGCTAAAATTTTAGTTTGAATTCAAACTTTATGTTTTCAGATTTGTTACCCGTAAATTTATAACAAGAAATATATAAATAATAGTAGCTACTTTTCGTCTGTAGATGTCGCTAGAGAGACTGAAAATATAAATGGCTGCATCGACAAACGTCTACTACACGTTAAACAAAATTCTGAATACATTTCAAGAATTGATCATCTCGTTGTTTAAACTGTAGCAAATGAAGAAAATATTTCTAGTTACAGATGTAGTCATCAGAGGTCACTTAAGTATTGAACGACGATGTGACGTAACACTGAACGACGAAACCAATAAGATAGTGGTTTTGAATGCAAGTTTGCAGGGTTAGAACTGCAGGTGCCCCCCAGTGGCTCAGCTGTATGTCTGCGCACTTACACGCTAAAATCCGGGTTTCGATACCCGTGGTGGGCAGAGCACAGATAGCCCATTATGTAGCTTTGTGCTTAATTCTAAACAACAACAAGAACCAGATACAAATGTGTTACAGGTGTTTGGCTCCATCTGTCGGGCACCAGTGTACCTGAATACCACATTTTATGAGCGACACTGGATTTCAACACCTAGAAAACAAAAAAATAATTTAGGTGGTGTCTTCAACCCGCAGATTTTGGTTTGAATGAACTTCATCTGTTATTTTTATTGGTTTAGTGAAAATATTTTGGTCTTCACATGCGATGAGAGATTCGACATGGGCCTGGAACTTCTAAAAAGTTATGGAGTTCAAGAAAACTCATTTCAAAAGATCTCAAATTTTGTTGAATTTGTTGTCTTGTAGTAATTATCCTTTATTTTACCTTCAGTACTCACGGTGGGTCAGTAATCAGTTTAAAGACCTAAAATGCTAAAATCCGGGGTTCGATTTCCCGTGGTGGACAGAGCTTATACGGCCTATTGTGTAGCTTTGTACTGATATAGCAGTAACAATAGTGTTGCTCCAAACCTTAAAACACATCCAGCTGTTTCTATTTCTGATACTTCTGTATCAATTATCACTACTTAACATTGTGAAACATCGTAATCTATGTTATCAAAAGTTTCGATTCGCATATTTCTGGTCAAAAATCTTATGAAGTTTACATTTAAAATAATTAAAATCTTACGCTATGAAATCAATACTGTATTTTAGTACCCCGCTATTACAGCGGTAAGTCTACGGATTCGCAAAACTAAAATCAGGGGCTCGATTCCCTTCCGTGGACTCACCAGATAGCCTGATGTAGCTTTGTTAAATGGAAACACACATGTTTTATTTTAATTGTGACATAAAGGTTTTTGATTAAAGTTTACAGTCACCGAATATTCTCACCCTTACAGCTTCAGGAGCGATGTAATGTCACGGTCACTCCCACTTTTTTCGGCAATAGAGTTGGTAGTCAGTCATGTTGACGTTGGGCGAGATAATAAAAAGGAAACTGATGGAAATGTTCTGAGTAAAGTCGTTCTTATAAATATTCCACTCAGAATACATACAAAAAATGAATAACATCCAATCAGACACGAAAAAATTTAAACCAATACACACAAATCAAACAAAGACACATGAGACGCAACTGAACAAATTACTACTACAAATGAAAAAAGCCAACTCAATTTCACAAACACTTTATTCCTACCTACGTAAAACCGACTCACGCACACCGCAAATATACGGCATCCCCAAACCTCATAAACCAGATTGTCCATTACGACCAATAATGTCCACATATGAATCGTTTAATTACAATCTTGGTAAATACATAGCGTGGGCATTCTCCAAATATGTAACATCAGCCAGCTCATTCATCAAAGGCTCTTTTAATTTCAAGTCTAATCTAAATCAACTTAATCATAAAGCCTTAATGGCCAGTTTCGATGTTATATCCCTCTTTACAGAAGTTCCAACCACTGAAGCCTGCAAGATAGCCTTAGAACTCTACAGCCGAGACCCTAATCCATTTATAGACATTCCCAGTAACCAGTGAGCAACCCTCATAGAACTCACCACAATAAAGACAAACTTCATGTTCAACAACCAAAACTATATACAAACAAATGGCCTAAGAATGGGCAACCCAGTATCACCAGTTCTAGCCAATATTTTTATGACACAAACTGAAACACAAGCAATTAATACAGCATTACATCCACCACTCTACTGGTACAGATATGTAGATGACACGGTTGTGGGATTCAAATCTACAGAACACACATTTAATTTTATTAGTCACATTAACTCTACACATCCCAACATTAACTTCACATGTGAACAGGAAGAAAGCAATCAAATATCATTTCTTAACCTCAAAATTATAAGAACCAACACACAACTCAAAACAGAAATCCACCGAAAAATCACCCATAATGGACTATACATTCCTTGGGACTCAGTACATAAAATAAAACAAAAACTCAACATACTAAGAAACCAGATAAACACAGCCATAAAACTATGCTCACCAGATAAAATTAACGATGAATTAGACAAAATAAAACAATACTTCATCAACATCAATAAGTTTCCTCCACAAACCGTAGAAAACATTATATGCACACACCTAGACAGAAAGCAAAATCAACAAACAAAAGTAAATATATCTCACGAATCAAAAAATCACGAAACCATATACTGCTGTACACAATATATTCTTGACATCAGCAAACAAATAACCAACATTTGGCAAAAAATAATAACAAAATATGACATTCCAGTTAATACCAAATGCATTCAAAAACCAGGCACAAAACTGAGGTCTATACTATGTAAGAACTACACTGACAAACACAACACCAACACTATTTATAAAATACAATGTGATAACTGCCACGACTTTTGTATTGGAGAAACAAGTAGAAAAATGGAAACCAGATCCAAAGAACACAAAAAGTCACCTTGACACGTTTTCGAACTCTGCAAGTCAAATAAATACAACATAAACATAGAAAACACTCAAATACCAAATAAAGAAACAAACATAAACAAACGCAAAATTAAAGAAGCCTTAGTTATACAACAACTTAAACCCAAAATAAACCAATATAAAGGAACGCCTTTATACCTATATTAATATAATAAAATAAATAAAATTATATATTCCAATATCTAACACCGCCCTCTACATTCCGAGACTCAGTTACACAACCCACTTTGAAACATGTGGTCAGCTTCCGGTCAATTACCTCTTTCTTTGTGAACCTGACGATGGCCGAAGAAGGTCGAAATGTTGTTCGCTCTTCTATGTAAAATATTCTCAACCCAAATGACCCGTTTTTTTATATATATTTCTCTACAAGTGGGTTTCTCGACATCACTGACTATCAGCCGTAAGTTGTTATACGTGAGGTTAAAATCACTACTTGTCAGTAAATAGTTTGTGTGTGATGTTGACTTGTTCTCTTACCACTAGTCTTTTACTCCAATTTGAGAGACTGTTCGTGCATGCAATTGTCTTGCAATTTTGTGCAAATGTTCAACAGACTATTTAGATTAATCTATGTTTAAGAATTTGTCATGAGGTTTCTACTTATAACAGTCGTGATCTAATATTTTACTGTGACGTTTCAGTTCAGAACAAACTTGACCTATGACTCTGTTACAAATTTTCTCTTGTTTTTCCTAATATAATAATTTTACTCTTGTAGCACAAGAACGGATATCATTATCGCAGCAATGGACAGTGAAAACTGACCACTCAAATTCACGGTTTGACCACAGTAACCATTAGGTCGTATTCCACTCATTTAACTTTAGAAGCCTTAGCCTCGGGGGCAACAAATGACAGATGTATTTATGTAGATCTGCCTACCCGTGGCCCACAACTGACAGATGTATTTATGTAGATCTGCCTAGTCAGAAGAAGCTTACTTTGAACAGTAATGATAAAAGTATGGTTCTGAGAAACGTTCTACAAGTATAATGTTAGGAAAAAGCTAACGTAATCTGTACCAGTGACAGACACACTTCGAATGAGAAAACTAACCATCTGTACACAAACACGGAGTTCTTGTGTAATTTCCTTACGTTACAAAACTCCGATAAGGCAATATTTACTGGAAAAGAAAACATTGTTATGTCATTTGATTACTAAAAATAACTGATACCAGATCAGACTTGAACGTATAAATAGCTTTCTTCAGAGTTCAAAACACAGAAGTACAAATAGAAGTGCATCATACAGGTAAGTACTGTTTGTTCACTTATATTCATCAATAAGGTTTCTGTTTAAAACCATGTTTATGTGTGATTATTTAGGTTACTACATGGTGAGTAAAACGAACTCAAAACCCCACAAATATTACATCCACTTCACTATTATAAAAGGCCTGATGGTATTTGTTTGGCTTGTTGACCCAAGCTTTGGTTATGAGCCTTTAAAGGACAAAACTGTAGTCGGTAGTTTGGTGTACGGCCAAACACAGAATGCATTAGGTAGCTGCATCACAATATTGTCTTTTGAATTTAACCTCTGGCGAAGAACTAAAGGAATCTATAACCTAAATATTTAATCACGAGAAGAAATTCCCAAATGAAGGTTTTGTTATTTAGAAATCAGAGCATGTTACATATTTCACAATAAATTGTTTGTTTATTTTGAAGTTAAGCAGAAAGCTGCACAATGGGCTGTCTGTGCTCTGCCCACAACGGGTACCTGAAACAGGTTTCTAGTGTTTTTCGTCCATAGATATACCGCTTTGTCACAGGGTGTGGGCTTTACTGTGAAAAGTATTGAAAATAAACTGAGTGCCCGAAGAGATGATAACGCTAAAATCTGGGTTTCGATACCCGTGGTGAGCACAGTGCAGATCGACCGTAGTGTTTCTTCATGTTTAACTAGAAATATATTAATTCATTTTGTTCCAGAAGAAGTAAACATGATGTAACTGTCACGCTGATTATATTTGTTAATTACAATAACAGCAAAGTAAGGCTGGAAATAAAACATATTCATGTTAAACTGTTTATTAACAACGTACTGTATCATGAAACTTCTAATACATGGAGATGATGTTTATTAAAGATACTTCATTTGTTTAATAAAAGTATCATATAAAAAAACGAGTCACTGGGGTCCTCTAGTGGGTAAACGGTAAGTCTATATTCCACCGTTGACAGAACACAGTTTATTGTATAGCTTGTGTTAAAAATAGAACATCTTATAAAACACAAATATTATACTTTCAGATATAATGATAACATTTTTCTGTAGAAAATGAACTGAAGAGACAAAATACACAATTTATGAATGTCGTGAAACCAGTTACTGAAGTTAATTTTGGTTCAACAACATGAAATGTAAATCTAACGTTTTTTTTTACTGTATTGGAAACCACTCACAAAATATTTATTAATCAACAGCTTGATAACCAAGGATGAAACTGTTGTAGCTTTGTTTGATTAATGAGTTGATTGGTTGATTTAGTGTTTTACGGCACAAACCAGCTGGACTATCTGTGTGACTAGTGAGACCTTTATATTACTTCTATACTAAAATAGGAAAAAAATATATTCAGGTAGGGCTTTAGAAGACGTGGTTTGATTTGTTTTGGATTTCACACAAATTTACACGAGGACTATCTGCACTAGCCGTCCTTAATTTAGCAATGTAAGACTAGAGGGAAGGCAGGTAGTCATTCCCACCCACCGCCAATTCTTGGGCTACTCTTTTACCAAAGAATCGTGGGATTGATTGTAACATTATAACGCCTCCACAGCTGTAAGGGCGAGCATATTGGGCGTGACTGGAATGCGAACCCGCGACCCTAGGATCAAGGGTCTAGTGCCTTAACCACCTGGCCATGCCGGGGTGAAGATGTGGTAACATGGACTGTGTCGACGTGCGAAGCTCCAAACTCCTTGTTGTTCATGTCACTTAATATCTGTATAGTGCTAAAAGCATCAGTTATTTTTACTGATTATCTCGGTGCTAACTCACAACTGATAACTTTCACAGGTCATTCGTTTTATACTGTACAACTTTAACTTTCAGTTACACATTTATTAAAATTGTCTACCAAACCATCTTTGTCATTTCTTAAGACCGTAAACGTATGATCTGAAATTGATTTTACGTAAATATTAAACATGAACATTGTAAAGAACGTTAATATAAATATTAAACATGAACATTGTAAAGAACGTTAATATAAATATTAAACATGAACATTGTAAAGAATATTAATATAAATATTAAACATGAACATTGTAAAGAACGTTAATAAAGTTTCATTATTATTATTCTGTTTTTTCAGATAACAAATATTAAAATACTGAAGGACGTTATAAATCATGAGGTGTTTCAGTTTTCTAATTATTTTAATAACGACATGGGTAGCAACTGGAGGTAAGTTTGTTTTAAATATATGATCTGATTTATATCCCAAATATGTCTTAGTGTAAACAGCTCAACAAAAAGTCAGACTGTAGACATATATGTGGAATATACCACGTTTGTAGAAAATATCTAATTTCTTTTATTTTATAACTTTATACTCAAAGCTATTTCAAGAAGATATTTCTATAATTATTGTGTCTATGTGGTTACTATAGTTTTAAGTTCATTTTAGCATATTCTAAAGGAAATTTGTTTTGACTGCTCGTCAAGCAGTGTCATTTGTATGTTGTGTTCATACGTTACGTAACACTGAGTGTACTATGGACCTGATCACACATTTTCCTTCTTAAGATAACAAAACACGTGGTCACGATTTACAATAATAAATATTACCGTGGCTAACAAATGTTTATTACTATTTTAGTCGCACGATTTGTTTAAAAAGAATCAAGTTTGTGTCTGATGTTTAGGGTTTGTCAGATTTCTAGAGTTCATACAAATAGTGAATAATAAAATATTACCAGATTTAATATTTTGATCAAACATTTACCTTAAAAACAACCTTAATATTCTACAAAGAAATAATAAAGTTATTTATTTACAATTTGCTTAAAAGAACTTTTCGTTTTACTCTCGTTTAGCGTCATTTTTTAATTAAAATTTTTCGTTTTACTTATTGTTCACAGATGTCGCTCGCACGACTGGAAATATGAACGACTACATCGACAAAGTTTTACAAAACCTCAAAGAAAATCGTGAATACATTTCCAAAATTGAACCTCTTGTTGTCGGAACTGCAGTAGATGAAAGCAAATTCCGAGTTACTGATGTTGTCGTCAGAGGTCTCTCAAGTATTGGACGACGAGGTGACGTAACATTAACAAATGACGAAGCCAATAAGAAAGTGGTATTGAATGCGAACCTTGGAGTGTCAGGGGTTACTGCTAGTGGTAGATATAGATACAGACAGAACAGATTTATTAAACTAAAGGGAAGTTTAAAAGCTAGGGTGAATGATATAGCAGTACAAATTATTCTGTCAGCTCCTTTGAACGGTGGTCAGGTGACCTTGGTTTCCGCAAAAGTTACTCGTTTTGAGGGATTTAAGATAACGAAGGTATCTGGAGCTTCGTTTCTTTTCAACTGGGTTCTAAAATATGCTGCTAACAAAATTGCAAAGAAATCAAAAGATAAAATCGTTTCTGGTATGGAGAGTTCTCTACAGAGATACCTTAAAGATGCCTTAGGTAAAGTAACCTTCCCAGGAAGCGTGTGAATGTTGTATTGAAACACAGAGGTGTTTTTAATATTATACAAACTAATGTTTAGTTTTTAATATAAATATTAGACTGTGTCTTAAATTAAAGAAAACAACAATATAGAACCAGCATATCGTGTTAATTTTTAGTTCTGGAATATATAATGAAATTTATTGTTTAAATAAATGATGAAATAAAAACGGTTTAACCAACAGTATGTTCTTCTTTCAAGATATAATAAATATTACATACACAAGGTTTCTTTACAGTTAGATAATTTTAACGTCCATAATTAAAAAAACTAATAAGAAGTGACAATTACAATATTAAAACGATGCAAGCCCAATCACAAAATAAACAAATTTAACGTTGTGTAATGAGCATAGATCATAAATTATTGATAGGTTACTTGACATCTAGAAATAGACCAATGTCCACGTGACACAGCCTGTCTATTCGTCATAAGAATGTTTGGTTTGAAATTGGTTATAAAAATTTCGGACTAAATCAGTTTTGCATTGTCGCTAGGGTCAACTTTCCACTTTATAATTTCACTTCATTATCCATTATTCCAATATAAACAAAGTGTTTTTCATTGTGGTGTAAACTAGTGATACGTGTATACATGGTGTAAACTAGTGATACGTATATACGTGGTGTAAACTAGTGACACGTATATACATGGTGTAAACTAGTGACACGTATATACGTGGTGTGAACTAGTGATACGTATATACGTGGTGTAAACTAGTGATACGCAGCTGTTTCTGGTGTTTAACTAACTCAACATACTTCTAATGAAAAAATAATATTTTTGGTTTGATATAATCACATCCATCCGGAACGTTTAAAATGCTGATTGTGCATCACATGTTTGGGTTTGTTCTCACAAATTAGGACCCCTCTATCAAACATTGTGTATACGGGCCTGATTAAAATAAGTAAAATCAATAATTTATTGTTGTTTTTATAGTAAGACTTTGTTGTACAAAATAATTTATAAACACATATAATTATTCAAATGCTACTTTAACTTACTGTCTCCGTTATCCCTAAACTAACTCTGTTTAGTGCTTGCTCGAAGTATTTAGAACTCATCTGTTGTGCTTGAGTACAACAAAACTTATTAAATTTTGTAAATTACACGATGTAACACAGATTTTGTTCCTGGATAGTATGTGTTATTTCTCAATTGCTTATGTTGTAAAAGTACAGAAAATGACCATTATTCCCTTCAAACTCTGCTTCTGTGACCTGGATAATGAAATTTAGAAATTAACCTATTTTATATGTAAAAACGGACAAATTTGTACATTTTCATTTACAGAAGGTCTGCATAACAAAATATATTTATTAACATTCACATATATTTATACTAAAGTTATACAAAAATGTTTAGAAGTGAGTTTTCCGAGAGTTGCGACTATAATGTAAATCACTTTCACGTATCAGCTTCCAAATATGTTTTCGTCATACGCTCTTTGGTAGCGATGTTCAAAGTCCAGTATATCTTGTGGAAGTGTTGGCCTTGCTCCCCTGAGTATGCTCCCATGTTCTTCTTGAATTTATCAAGATGAGCGTCAAGGATATGGACTTTCAGGGACATCCTGCAGTCCATTTTGCCATAGTTCTTTACCAGAGCCTCAACCAGTTCCACATAATATTCAGCCTTGTGATTCTCCAAGAAGCCCCAAACTACTGTGACAAAGCTGCCCCAAGATTTTTTCCCTTGCTACTGAGCTTCTTGGGGAATCCTGTGGACTTCAGGACCTTCTTTATTTGTGATCCAACGAAGCCAGCTTTGACCTTTGACCTCAGACAGCTTAGGGAAGAAGTCTTGAAGGTACTTGAAAGCTGCAGACTTCTTATCAAGAACTGTGACAAATTGTTTTGTTAGACCCAGTTTTATGTGCAATAGTGGGAACAACACTTTCTGGAGGTCCACTAATGGCTCACACTTGACATTGTGCTGCCCCACAGAGAACTCGGTCTGTTGTGGTCAGTGCTTTCAATTGTAGTGCGCTGCGGGGTCCCTGCTGTTTCCAAGGTAAAGATAACAGAGAAACTTGGTAACACATCCTTGGAGACCCATCAGGAATGTCATCATTTTGATGTCTCTGATAACCTTTCAGCCATACTCCTCATACTTCAAGGCTTCTAGTAAGGTCTTGTATTTCTCTTTGAGGTTCACCGAAAGGTATTTAAATTTTAAAGGCCTGAAATTTGTACAATGTATAATCTTGCTATTCAAGCAAGCAAAAACTATCGGTCTTGCCTTCTATAGTTTTTTTGCAGTGCTCGTGGGTAAAATGAGGTGCCCAGGGTTTGTCTTGATTCCGACAGCCATGCCAAAATGTGTCTTGTAGGCTTCGCACATTTTAACAGATGCTGTTATAGAGTAATTTTTCGCTCTTGTCTTGATAAATTAGCCACATACATAGCAGAATGTGTCTGGAGAATGCTTGCAGCTTCTTGAAGCCATCTCTGATAAAATCAGATAGGTCTGTGTGTTCACTTGGCAGCTAGAACTAAACTGTGGTGAGTGGTGAGTTCCTGTATATATATCTTACTGTGTAAAGTTCTAGAACATTCTGAAAGGTTTTTGAAAATTTTCGTAAGTTCTACAATATTGTAGAAAGTTTTCGAAAATTCTTGTAAGTTCTTGAAAATTCTCTGTAAGCTACTCACCACTGAATCTACCTGGAATGTTCTGGAAAATGGATAAATTTGAAAACTTCATTGCCCAGGTCACAAAAGCAAAGTTTGAACATAAAAATAGGTCTTTTCCATTTACTTTAGGTATAAGCAATTGGGAAACAACACTTTCTGCCCAGGAACAATAAAAAGTAACATTGTGTTATATACGAAATTCTTCAACTAAAGACTACGAAATAGATAATGTTAGAATTGAAGCATTGTTTGGAAAAGGAAAATAAAGACAAGACTGAAACCTCGATGTTTCACATAAATATAAAATTCAAAATTTTTGTATCAACTACACTAATATTTTGTTTATTTCATTTGAAACCCCTTACCGTCCCCCGCTGGTACAGCGGTATGTCACCGGATTTACATTGTTAAAATCAGGGGTTCGATTTCCCTTCGTGGACTCAACAGATATTTTCATCTGGCTTTGCTATAAGAAAAACGTAAACACACATGCGTCTCACTGAATGTTCCTAGTATCAGTAGAGGGGATAAAACAGTTTGATAGTAACATAAATTAATTAAAAAAAGAAAATCTACTTAGCCACTTCTGAATTAAAAATTATTTTAAAATGATAAATAATTTATTAACTTTCTACTGGAATAAATCAATTTTTAGCCCCTTAGGTTCACGTATTTTTAAATTTATGGTCTTCCCAAACCTGATTTCCGCTTAACAATCTATTTTTTCGACACACAAAACTAACAATTACAATCTAGGAAAATTTTTCTCATGACTGATTTCAAAATATGTTTCTGTGATTCCTTGTTTTCCAAAGTTCTGAAATGTTTCTTAAAAACTCTGAGTGTTTTTCTTATAGTAAAGCCACATCAGGATATCTGCTCATCCCACCGAAGGAAATCGAACCCCTGATTTTAGCGTTGTAAATCCGGAGACATACCGCTGTACTAGTGGGGGGTTGAAAAACTCTGAGAATTTAATCACTTTTTTCAATTAATTACAGTTGATGTAAAAGAATGTTCACTCGAGTTCACATTGTCAGTGAATGTTACCAGAATGTGATAAACACTGTCCGTGAATGTTACCAGAATGTGATAAACACTGTCAGTGAATGTTACCAGAATGTGATAAACACTGTCCGTGAATGTTACCAGAATGTGATAAACACTGTCCGTGAATGTTACCAGAATGTGATAAACACTGTCAGTGAATGTTACCAGAATGTGATAAACACTGTCCGTGAATATTACCAGAATGTGATAAACACTGTCCGTGAATATTACCAGAATGTGATAAACACTGTCCGTGAATATTACCAGAATGTGATAAACACTGTCCGTGAATGTTACCAGAATGTGATAAACACTGTCCGTGAATGTTACCAGAATGTGATAAACACTGTCCGTGAATGTTACCAGAATGTGATGAACACTGTCCGTGAATGTTACCAGAATGTGATAAACACTGTCCGTGAATATTACCAGAATGTGATAAACACTGTCCGTGAATGTTACCAGAATGTGATAAACACTGTCCGTGAATGTTACCAGAATGTGATAAACACTGTCCGTGAATGTTACCAGAATGTGATAAACACTGTCCGTGAATGTTACCAGAGTGTGATAAACACTGTCCGTGAATGTTACCAGAATGTGATAAACACTGTCCGTGAATGTTACCAGAATGTGATAAACACTGTCCGTGAATGTTACCAGAATGTGATAAACACTGTCCGTGAATGTTACCAGAATGTGATAAACACTGTCCGTGAATGTTACCAGAATGTGATAAACACTGTCCGTGAATGTTACCAGAATGTGATAAACACTGTCCGTGAATGTTACCAGAATGTGATAAACACTGTCCGTGAATGTTACCAGAATGTGATAAACACTGTCCGTGAATGTTACCAGAATGTGATAAACACTGTCTGTGAATGTTACCAGAATGTGATAAACACTGTCTGTGAATGTTACCAGAATGTGATAAACACTGTCTGTGAATGTTACCAGAATGTGATAAACACTGTCTGTGAATGTTACCAGAATGTGATAAACACTGTCTGTGAATGTTACCAGAATGTGATAAACACTGTCTGTGAATGTTACCAGAATGTGATAAACACTGTCTGTGAATGTTACCAGAATGTGATAAACACTGTCTGTGAATGTTACCAGAATGTGATAAACACTGTCTGTGAATGTTACCAGAATGTGATAAACACTGTCTGTGAATATTACCAGAATGTGATAAACACTGTCTGTGAATATTACCAGAATGTGATAAACACTGTCCGTGAATGTTACCAGAATGTGATAAGCACTGTCCGTGAATGTTACCAGAATGTGATAAGCACTGTTCGTGAATGTTACCAGAATGTGATAAACACTGTCTGTGAATGTTACCAGAATGTGAGAAGCACTGTCCGTGAATATTACCAGAATGTGATAAACACTGTCTGTGAATGTTACCAGAATGTGATAAACACTGTCCGTGAATATTACCAGAATGTGATAAACACTGTCCGTGAATGTTACCAGAATGTGATAAGCACTGTCCGTGAATGTTACCAGAATGTGATAAACACTGTCCGTGAATGTTACCAGAATGTGATAAGCACTGTCCGTGAATGTTACCAGAATGTGATAAGCACTGTTCGTGAATGTTACCAGAATGTGATAAACACTGTCCGTGAATGTTACCAGAATGTGATAAACACTGTCCGTGAATGTTACCAGAATGTGATAAACACTGTCTGTGAATGTTACCAGAATGTGATAAACACTGTCCGTGAATGTTACCAGAATGTGATAAGCACTATCCGTGAATGTTACCAGAATGTGATAAGCACTGTTCGTGAATGTTACCAGAATGTGATAAACACTGTCCGTGAATATTACCAGAATGTGATAAGCACTGTCCGTGAATGTTACCAGAATGTGATAAACACTGTCCGTGAATGTTACCAGAATGTGATAAACACTGACCGTGAATGTTACCAGAATGTGATAAACACTGTCCGTCAATGTTACCAGAATGTGATAAGCACTGTTCGTGAATGTTACCAGAATGTGATAACCACTGTCCGTGAATGTTACCAGAATGTGATAAACACTGTACGTGAATGTTACCAGAATGTGATAAACACTGTCCGTGAATATTACCAGAATGTGATGAACACTGTCCGTGAATGTTACCAGAATGTGATAAACACTGTCCGTGAATGTTACCAGAATGATTCAAATTCTCTTTTTACTTAAAAATCAACACTATAATAAAATTATTTCTCCCTGTCGTTAAATCTCTTACTTCGCAGTCTGAATGTACGAATTATATCCAAATTGAAGATGTAGGTATGAAGAACCCTGTAGTGGTTGTCAACATATTTATGACAAGAACTGAAGACACTGCTAAATAAAAGTCACTTTATACACTAACTTTTTGCTATCCATATGATGATGACATTCCATAACCTTCGATAACCTTAACACTTATTCACGTGTTTCATCACATCTAAACCAGATATTTCCAAATCTAAAATTCACGGGAGAAAAATAAGTTGATAACAAATTGTCATTTCTAAACGTTCTTCTTAAAAAGATAAACACAGGCTTTCAAATTTCCGTATTTCGTAAGAAAACTTTCAGTAGACTTTATGTTCCTGGAAATTTCCTTCATAACCACTGCCAAAAATTAGGTTTATTACAATCAATTGTTGTAAAAAATCTTAATTTTCAGTTTTGTGTACAAAACAACTTGTATCTAATCACTTCCGGTATGGCCAGAAGGTTAAGGTACTCGACTCTTAATCCGAAGGTCGCGTGTTCGAAACCCCGTCGCACCAAACATGCTCGCCCTTTCAGCCGTGGTTGCGTTATAAAGTTCGGTCAATCCCATTATTCGTTGGTAAAAGAGTAGCCCAAGAGTTGGTGTTGGGTGGTGATGACTAGCTGCCTTCCTTCTAGTCTTACTCTGCTAAAATAGGGACGGCTAGCGCAGATAACCCTCGAGTAGCTTTGTGCGAAATTCCAAAAACAACAACACCAACAACCGTAGGCACCTTCGGAAACAATTCAAAACAGGGGGTAGAGCATGTAAGTGTATGTGGGGTTTTTAACCGTGTGGACCAATGAAGTAAAAGAATATGTATTATGTTAAATTAAATTACGTTAGTGTCAGTTCTTGGGTCCCACTTAATGACTTATGTGTGCTGTTCTTAGAAAAGCTACATTTGGCTATCGGCCATACCCACTGAGGTGAATCAAAACTCTGATTTTATTTTAATAAATACGTAGGTTTACCGCCGTCATAGCTGAGGATTCTACCTAATGATGTCAAGTGAACCTGAGGATTCTACCTAATGATGTCAAGTGAACCTGACGAAACCTTGTGAATGAAATGAACAACAGTTTTACTATCTATAAAACCCGTTTTATAAACACGTCTTTACATGTAATTGTATTAATTGTGTTTACTTTCCCTTAAGCTCTAAGCAAAGTGTCTGGTCCACCACCATCACTAACTTTAGGCCTTACTGTTAATTTCTCGCTGTTTGTATTGAAATGTGGTTGATAAAGTACGATAAAGTGTTGACTGTTTAAAATTTTTGTTCAAAAAAATGAAGAATCATCTGTGTTCGTTTTTCGCTATTCACTTATTTTTATTTGTCTTCCACACATATAGTGACAACCTTCTCTCGTTGTCTTCTGCTTTCAGTGACGGAGATTATGTGATATTTTAATCGCCTACCGGTTAAAGTCGTTCATATTTAAATTTTAGGACTATTCATTGAGTTTTGGGCGTCTGTATTGAAGAGACTAATAAGGTTAATAAATATCTATCCACGTAAGAAACATTTCATACAAAAACTTCTGATGCTTTGATTGATATCTCTGTTTTATTGGCTCCATATTTCGGTCCTGTGTGTTAGGTGATTGTGAATTGGCTAGAGAAAATTGAATTCATCTTAAACCAGAACGAAAAACGTTTATGATCCCAAGTCTGAAGAATGTCTGTTCCATTCTAATAATATGATTTTACTACTGTTAACCACTGAAAGACATTCACTAGGTGTCATGGTCCCTTTGAGGTTAATTAAAAAGTCAATGAGACGGGCTTTTTATTAAAAAAAACATGTGATCGTTGAAAGGCTGACTATCTATGAGTGTTTTTCTCATACTGATGGCAATCTCTTTGACTCAAACACCCATAGATTTAAAAATATTGGAGAAGAACGAAACACGAAACTCAGTAATTCTGATTGCGTGTTTGTTTCTGAATTTTGCACAAAGTTACTCGAGGGCTACCTGTGCAAGCCGTCCCTAATTTGGCAGTGTAAGACTAGAGAAAAGTCAGCTGGTCATCACCACCCACCGCTACTCTTTTACCATCAAATAGTGGGATTGACCGTCACATTATAACGAGCATGATTGGTGCGACCGGGATATTAATTCTGATATGTTGAATCCAATCTGGATTCAAACCATGATCATTTTGTTCTTGAAGAGAAAAACCAACTTGCTAGCTTAGTAAGTGAATATAAATTTGTATTTCTCGACTTCCCTAATCAAGTAAATATCGTTGTTTGTGATATACAGGGTTGGACAAAAGAAAGTGACCATTCTTGAAAGTATTGTTAAATTTTATATCTTGTATTATATAAATGAAACTTATACGTGAACTTTTCACGGGTTCAGTTATATATTAACATAATATATATGCCTACTTGTGGCTTAGCTTTACGTCTAAGACCATTCAAGGCTAAAAAGCGGGTAGAGCATAGACAAACAATTGTTTTGTTTTGTGTGTACCTGACGCTGGGTTTGACATCCTTTTATTCCAAACACCATATTTAGTTGGATGTGAAATAGAACCCGCGACCCTCACATCAGACGTCAAGAGCACTGATCGCCTGTCCAAAGGTAGCTGGAATTGATTGATTGGTTGTTATTAAACGTAAAACGACACAGTGTTTTCCCCACCACAGTTATTAAAATCTCATATTGGACTCGTAAAACTTCAGACTTATCGCTGGTTCACGGTGAGATACAGTCTGGGAGTTATTGAAATAATTAATACTATTCAAATTTTCCACTATAATATTATTCCTCACAAGTATTAGTTTTATTAGACGTTAAATACATAACAAAATGCAATTTTTTTTTACTCATATTTCTATCAAAAATTAAAGTATACTTTTCCGAGATATTATTTGAAAATAATTCTGAATTTTTGCAGAAAATATGTTAAACAAAACTATGGAGCAGCACTGAGTGTTTTGAATCATGCGTTAGAATAGGGTAAAACATGACACATTCCCCTGTCAACAGACTTGTAACGTTCGGGGTTTTATTCCATACAACAAATAGCCTAATTTAACTTTACTATAACACATAAATATGACACGTTAAGCCTTGAGAGCCATGTATAATTAAGCCTTGTAATGAAGTTTTATTGAATGATGATGAATAAATTAAAATAATATTGAACACAAGACAATAGTTTTGTTTGTTTGTTTGTCTTGAAGTGCAGAGTTTTATAACAGGCTGTTTGTGATGTGCCCTCCGAGGGTGTCGAATCCTAGTTTTCTAGGATTGCAAGCACGTATGGAATCATAATGTGAGCCATCAAGGAAACATAATTGTTTGTATAATATATTTGGCTGTTTGTACCAGGTAGCAATATAATAATAAAATATTAAATTATCATCCATTGTAGCTACGAATGAGAAAAGGTTCTGGTTTTAATTAATATAGAGATAATTTAATCTCCTGACAGTGAAAAACAGTAATTTGACATTTTTCTGTATTTTCGTTATATGTTTTTTTGCTTTGAGTATGAAACATGAATAATTTGGTAAGTACACACATTGCATTACCATATTGTCATGAGTGCACAGTACGTGTACTTTTATGACATAAGTCATCCACAAAATGTAGAAGTCTTAAGAAATGTAACTGATTCTTGACAGAGAGACACTAGACGTATCTCCCTGAAAGTACTAGTCTGTAAAAGCTCGGGAACTTGTGACGAACCAATAGTATGTTTGCAATTAAGCACAAAGCTACGCATTGAGCTATCGGTGGTCTACCCACCACGTGTAACGAAACCCGGATTTTAGTGGTGTGTCTGGAGACATACCTCTATGCCATTGGGGAACTTTATCAATAGATTCACTACGTCATTGGTTCTCAGTTGCTACACGTGTTTATACTTTTGGTGATTTCATTAAAACTTTGAATGTAAACAGATGTGACTACACTGTTATCATTACCGTTTATTTAATAAACAACATTTATTTGTACTCCTGAATCACCTACATCAAATACTCAGTTCTGTATATTAAACAACATGTGTTGAAACTAGTTAGAGGTACAACGTATCTTGAAACTGTTAACTAGTAACAAAAGCTATATAGTTAACAATATAAATAACAAACTCGGAAGTCTTTTAGAATACCTTAAAACATTATGGATAGTAATAATTGGACCATCAAAACTTATAGATATTAAACGATACATTTATTACCGAACAGTTTTGATTTATCACTTTAGATATTAAATATTAATTAAATACTAGTCCACCATCTTTCATTATGTTGCAACTTGTTACGATAGTGTCCCCATCTTTTGGAAACTTTTGACAAATTAGTTTTAAACAGAACATCCCAAAGGAAATTAATTTTACAAAATAAGAAAAAAAATATCTGTATAAAATAACTGTTTATAATGACAACAAAATATAAGATTAATAATTATGATTACTTTAACATACAATCATTGGCTCTCAGTTATATTGTGAACAAAGTAAGAGCAACTAATCTCTTAGTAATTAAAAGTTCATGCAGAAATATCTAATGCTAAACAATTCACACACTAGTAACCCCATCTTTACTCATCCACGCAATGATATTCTGTTCGTTTGTTTTGACCGTCCCTAATTCTGCAGTGTAAGACCAGAGGGAAGGCAGCTACTCATGATCACCCATCGCCAACTTTGAGTTCACTCTATTACCAATAAACAGTGGGATTGAACGTCACATTATAACCCCCACAGTTAAAAGGACGAGCTTATTGGTACGACCGGGATTTGGTTTCTCTCGTTAATGATTTTCTTTTTAACCTCTTAAAAATCATCTTAAAATGATATAAAGATATTAGCTGATCTGTTCTTGGTAGTTAATACAAGAATGTTCCTCTTTTAAGAGCATGCTTGAAACAGTCCAGTGATCCCTTCCAGCTACATACTGAAATGTTTCGACTTACGATCTTCAGTTTTGTAAGAGATCTTTATTTAATAATGTCATTATTATTGAATAATATCATATATTGAATGTCGTTGGACCATTATTTATATTTTGTTTTCATCGTGAAACTAAAACAGTATATTTAAAAAAAAATACAATCACAAAATGAATGTCTGTATTTGAAGACATCCAATGACATTCAGCTTTTAAGATATGAACGTAAACTTTTTTCTATGCTTTGTTAAAACACCCGTTTTTAGTTGTAGAGTATACTTTTCGATATGACAACGAGAGATGTCTTTATATGTAGGGCAGGCCCCCCAGTGGCTCAGCGGTATGTCTGCGGACTTACTCGAATCCGGGTTTCGATACCCGTGGTGGGCAGAGCACAGATAGCCCATTGTGTAGCTTTGTGCTTAATTCAAAACAACAACAACATATGTAGGGCAGAATTTGTTCAAATAGTTTTCGGTTGAAACTATTGCAATACTACATTATAATACCTCAACTAATAAGCTTTTAGATTAGCCAGTAAAAGAACAGTAATAGGACAGAAAAGAGACAAGACAGACACGCAACAGAAGCGATATTTGTTTTTATCTTGACATTCCCACAGACATAATGATACTCTGATCAGCAAAGAAAGATCGAAGGTTAAAGTGGAAGATGTATAAATATAGAACATTCTTACTTGATTCATGTATTTGTACTGAGTTAAAATTTATGTTTATAGTCTACGAAGCAGAGAAAATTCATTGCGTAGCTTTGTGGTTCATGTCAGATAAATAAACGAATCATTGTGTAGCTTTGTGGTTAATGTCAGATAAATAAACGAATCATTGTGTAGCTTTGTGGTTAATGTCAGATAAATAAACGAATCATTGTGTTGCCCTGTGGTTCATGTCGGATAAATAAATAAAACTGGAAACTGCCATTTTTATTAAATAAATTTATTGAGTTTCAGTTTTTAAAAATTGAATTTTATTTTCAAAAAACAAATACTTCATTATTTCACTTATTAATAGAAAATTAACATTTTATTATACACTACAGAAAATGAAACCTTATGTGATAAAAGTACACGTACTATGGACTCATGACAATATGGTAATGCAATGTGTATACTTAACAAATTATTGCTGCTGGTTTTCTCTCGGTACTACCCCCACTATCCTGACTGTAAAAGTTGGTTTTCTCCAAATACTACCCCCCACTATCATGACTGTAAAAGTTGGGTTTCTCTAGGTACTACCCCCCACTATCCTTACTGTAAAAGTTGATTTTCTCTAGATATTATCCCCCCACTCTCCTGACTGTAAAAGTTGGATTTCTCCAGGTACTACCCTCACTATCCTGACTGGAAAAGTTGGGTTTCTCTAGGTACTACCTCCCACTATCCTGACTGTAAAAATTGGTTTTCTCTAAGTACAATCCCCCACTATCCTGACTGTAAAAGTTGGTTTTCTCTAAATACTAACCCCCACTTTCCTGACTGTAAAAGTTGGTTTTCTCTAGATACTATCCCTCCACTATCCTGACTGTAACAGTTGGTTTTCTCTAGATACTATCCCTCCACTATACTGACTGTAAAAGTTGGTTTTCTACAGATACTATACCCCCACTATCCTGACTGTAAAAGTTGGTTTTCTCTAGGTACTACCCTTCACTAATCTGAGTGTCAAAGTTGGTTTTCTCCAGGTACTACTCCCTACTATCCTGACTTTGAAAGTTGGTTTTCTCGAGACTCTATTCCCCCACTATCTAGACTGTAAAAGTTCGTTTTCTTTAGATACTATTCACCACTATCCTAACTGTAAAAGTTGGTTTTCTCTAGGTACTACACCGCACTATCCTGACTGTAAAAGTTGGTTTTCTCCAAATACTACCCCCACTATCCTGACTGTAAAAGTTGGTTCTCTCCAGATACTACCCCTTACTATCCTGACTGTAAAAGTTGGTTTTCTCCAGGTACAACCCCTTACTATCCTGACTGCAAAAGTTGGTTTTCTCCAGGTACAACCCCTTACTATCCTGACTGCAAAAGTTGGTTTTCTCTAGGTACTACCACTACTATTCTGACTGTAAAAGTTGGTTTTCTGTAGGTACTACCACTCACTATCCTGACTGTAAAAGTTGGTTTTCTCCAGATATTACCTCCCCACTATCCTGACTGTAAAAGTTGGTTTTCTCTAGGTACTACACCGCAATATCCTGACTGTAAAAGTTGATTTTCTCTAAGTACTACTTCCACTATCCTGACTGTAAAAGTTGGTTTTCTCTATATACTATCCCCCCACTATCCTGACTGTAAAAGTTGGTTCTCTCCATATACTACCCCTTACTATCCTGACTGTAAAAGTTGGTTTTCTCAAGGTACTATCCCCCCAGTACCCTGACTGTAAAAGTTGGTTTTCTCCAGGTACAACCCCTTACTATCCTGACTGTGAAAGCTGGTTTTCTCTAGAAACTATCCCCCAAGTACCCTGACTGTCAAAGTTGGTTTTCTCCAGTTACTACCCTTCACTATCCTGACAGTAAAAGTTGGTTTTCTCTAGGTACTACCCCTACTATCCTGACTGTAAAAGTTGGTTTTCTGTAGGTACTACCATTTACTATCCTGACTGCAAAAGTTGGTTTTCTCGAGATATTACCTCCCCACTATCCTGACTGTAAAAGTTGGTTTTCTCCAGATACTATACCCCCAATATCCTGACTGTAAAAGTTGGTTTTCTCTAGGTACTACCCTTCACTAATCTGAGTGTAAAAGTTGGTTTTCTCCAGGTACTACCCCCTACTATCCTGACTATGAAAGTTGGTTTTCTCTTGACTCTATTCCCCCACTATCCTGACTGTAAAAGTTGGTTTTTTCTAGGTACTACCCTCCACTATCCTGACTATAAAAGTTTGTTTTCTCGAGACTCTATTCCCCCACTATTCTGACTGTAAAAGTTTGTTTTCTCTAGGTACTACCACCCACTATCCTGACTGTAAAAGATGGTTTTCTCTAGATACTATCCCCCCACTCTCCTGACTGTAAAAGTTGGTTTTCTCTCGGTACTACCCCCCACTATCCTGACTGTAAAAGATGGTTTTCTCTAGATACTACCCTTCACTCTCCTGACTGTAAAAGTTTGTTTTCTCTAGGTACTACCCCCACTATCCTGACTGTAAAAGTTTGATTTCTGCAAGTACTACCCCCCACTACCCTGACTGTAAAAGTTTGTTTTCTCCAGGTTCTACCCCCACTATTTTGACTGTAAAAGTTGGTTTTCTCTAGATACTATCCCCCCACTATCCTGACTGTAAAAGTTGGTTTTCTCTTGGTACTATCCCCCACTTTCCTGACTTAAAAGTTGGTTTTCTCTTGGTACTACCCCCCACTATCGTGACTGTAAAAGTTGGCTTTCTCTAGGTACTACCCCCCACTACCCTGACTGTAAAAGTTGGTTTTCTCCAGGTACTATCCCCCACTATCCTGACAGTAAAAGTTAGTTTTCTCCAGGTACTACCTTACACTATCATGACAGTAAAAGTTGGTTTTCTCCAGGTACTACCCCACACTATCATGACAGTAAAAGTTTTTTTCTTTACGTACTACACCCACTATCCTGACAGTAAAAGTTGGTTTTCTCCAGGTACTATCCCCCACTATTCTGACAGTAAAAGTTGGTTTTCTCCAGGTACTACCCCCACTATCCTGACAGTATAAGTTGGTTTTCTCCAGGTACTACCCCCACTATCCTAACAGTAAAAGTTGGTTTTCTCCAGGTACTACCCCCCACTATCCTCACAGTAAAAGTTGGTTTTCTCCAGGTACTACCCCCCACTATCCTCACAGTAAAAGTTGGTTTTCTCCAGGTACTACCCCCACTATCCTGACAGTATAAGTTGGTTCTCTCCAGGTACTACCCCCACTATCCTGACAGTAAAAGTTGGTTCTCTCCAGGTACTACCCCCACTATCTTGACAGTAAAAGTTGGTTTTCTCCAGGTACTACCCCCACTATCCTGACAGTAAAAGTTGGTTTTCTCTAGGTATTACCCCCCTCTATCCTGACAGTAAAAGTTGGTTTTCTCCAGGTACTATCTCCCACTATCCTGACAGTAAAAGTTGGTTTTCTCCAGGTACTACCCCCCACTATCCTGACAGTAAAAGTTGGTTTTTGCCTGGTATTTCCCCCAATCCTTGTGTTAAAATGACTTCTTGAACTTCGGATCCTTTTGTTCCAACTCTACAAATGACCATTTTACCTACTGGTTCATATTGTTACTACCAGTTATGAAGTGTCAGTAATCATTGATTTTCATTATGATTTACTAGTTCACTTCGAATCCCTATCATACCAAACATTCTCACTTTTTCAGCCGTCGGGGCGTTATAGTGTGATGGTCATTTCCACTGTTCATTGGTAAAAGAGTAGCCCAAGAGTTGGCGATTGGTGGTGATCACTAGCTGCCTTCCCTCTATCCTTACACTGCTAAATTAGGAACGGCTCGCGCAGTTACTCCTCGTGTAGCTTTACGCGAAATAAAAACAATAAAACTTATTTATCATTCAGCTGATAGAATCAGATTTTTAATGATGATATTTTCAAACACGAACCCGTAATTTAAATTTCACGACCTTACAATTATATTCAGATTAATGATTAACTAGGGGTTGGTTACCTTCGTTTCAGCCTTGGTGTACTTCGTCATTATTGTCATTATCCTCTCAACCTCTCCTTCATTCACTCTCCAGAGCTCCTTGAGATATCTTTAGTAATGTTCGTGCCACACCCAATGACCAGATTATTCAATCTACCAAAGTCGTTTAAATAACACCATTTTCTCTTACTAGGCCTTTAATATTTTCATACATCCGACCTTTAACCCCCACACATTTCTCCCTTACTTTAAATTTTAACTTAGTTTTGCTAGTATTGGCTGTCTTTCAAGCATTTTCAGGGCTTGCAAGTGTTTCAAACAACATAGCTGCCAAGTTCTTGCATAGTATAATATAAACAGACAAGCATCAAACCGTTCTCTGTACTGACCTGATAAACGCCGTATAATAAAACCTTATTCTGACCAGCGCAAGTTCCTCAGACTTTCATTCACGGGTCAAGAAATATTCTTCAGAAATGTGTGGCTGTTTTTAAACAAACTGGTTAACAAAGAAAACTGTTTTATAAATGTACAAGGTTTCGACAAAAAGTCACTTAAAAAGTAATTCCTCGTCATGAAATTTAAATGACAGCTGGCCTGATTTATCACAGGGTCGGTACAGTTTATATTTAGAGATCATCATGGTTTGTCGCTAGGCATAACGATGTACATTAAAAACAGTTTTACTTTAAAGGATAATTACCACTCACTTTCAATTGTTTCTCAACTCAACAATAAGTGTGTTTGTATGTGATTATTTACTCAGCCCACTGCCGGGAATCGAACCCGTGATTTTAGCGTTGTAAATCCTGATACACACCGCTATACTAGCGGGAAACCCCGACAACAAAATGGTGATAAACTATGACTAAGATACCAAATATGAAAGTGATCAATTTGTTCACCTTTCTTCTTGTTTTAAATCAAGAGAATTTGACAATATTTTACCAATAACGTCAGTTTAAACCCTGATCCACTCGGTGTATTTCTTGGCAATGTGTGACGTCATTGTTTAGTCGTAATAAAATGTAATAATTTAAAACAAGGTAATTATATTGTAAGTAATGCTTTTAGTACTACTTGAAATTATATTTTATATAAAACCTGGTGTTCGTTTGAAAATCTTAGTTTTTAGAGTGGTTTGTTTTGAATTTCGTGTAAAACTACACGAGGGCTATCAGTGCTAGCCGTCCCTAATTTTGCAGTGTAAGACCAGAGGGAAGGCAGCTAGTCATCACCACCCACCGCAGACTCTTGGACTACTCTTTTACTAATGAATAGTGAGATTGACCGTAATATTATTCTGCCCCCACGGCTGAAAGGGCGAGCATATTTGGTGCGACGGGGATCGAACTCGCGATACTCGGATAACTAGTCGAATACCTTAATGAACTGGCCAAAGTGGGTCAAGTTTAGAGTGAACAGTAATTATCATTCAATAATAAACAAACGTAGGTGGCTGTAATGTTTAGAATATGCGATACAATTGGTGTCATGATGCAGAAAATTCTTGAATCATACACGAATTGCAGGAGTAAATAAAATTCGGTACAAGTAGATAAAACTTTAGTCTACTGTGGTTGTGCTGTTTCTCCTTTATGTAATTTTCAAAGCTATTGTATGATAAATTCATTTGTTATCAGCTATGGATCGATCTCAGCACTTCAGATGAATTGTGTTTTCGTATATACACACACATACACAGTTTTTCTACGTATTTCGTAGGTTTCTAATTATTTTGTTTCATATATGTTTTTCAAGCGAAGAACAACAGGAAAATTAATCTGGATAAATTAATATTTTAACAATGTACGACCCGCGATTTCATAGCATAATCGCTTTCAGTAAACGATGCACAAGCTAATAGGTCTGCCTGGTATCGTTATATTGAGGTACAGAACTTTAACAATTAACAATTTATTAATGCACCTACACTCATTATTGTCACAGCTACAAAAAACAACAACAACAACAACAACAACAAAAAAACGAAAACGAGAAACGGAAACCTTATGCAACGAAAAATGGATAATTCCCTTTATGTTGCGATTTTAAGCTGTAATGACTGATGAAAAGCCGCTCAATACACATGAAACTCCATTTACCAAGCGAAACGTCGCGGGTTCGCATCCCGGTCGCGCCAAACATGGTCGTTCTTTCAGCCTAGAGGGCGTTATATTGTGACGATTAATTCCATTATTCGTTGGCAAAAGAGAAGCCCAAGAGTTGGCGGTGGGTGGTAATGACTAGCTGCCCTTGCTCTAGTCTTACACTGCTAAATTAGGGATGGCTAACACAGATAGCCCTCGAGTAGTTTTGTGAGAAATAAAAAAAACAAAAAAGCAACAAGCGAAACGTATTTTACAAAGTAATGTTAAACCTTATAAAGTTAACAACTTACAAGACGTTAAGAAGTTTTCTTATATTGTCCATTAAAACTAACATATATTGTCCGGTTAAAACTAACATAGCTTATTCAAGATAATATCAAACAAATATCTAACCATATTTTGCACATAAAATTATCAACAAGTGGGTTTCTCGACATCACTGATTGAAATATCTAACTAGTTGGCCCGTGAAGTTCAAAAGCACCACATTAATAACAGTAAACCTCAAACCGAAATGGTCAATTATAGTGAAAAATCTTCATTTAATCAGCTCATCACCATTCTAATTGACCATTCACTTTCAGATGTTGGAATATCAACTTTGACCAAAGTTCTCAAGTATGTTTCTATACACCATCCTGACGAGTTTACCATCAAGAGATGTTAAACAATGTTTTTCGTTTAATACTTCTGCAACAATTACTCTGTTGACAAAAAAATAAATCCATCTAATAACAACAATGAGGCAATTTCGTCTTCTCTTGAAAATCCTTCTATTCTATTGTATTCAAAAGACACAACAACATATGGTCACTTAACCAACAAAAATGTCCAGGTTTAGAGCATCTTAAGGTCAAGTGTCAAGAAGAAACTGACAACCTAAATGTAACTAATAAATAAAACCTGACAATAGATAAGAAAAAAAACAGATGAACTTAAAGATAAACATGACATGAAACCTGTGGACAAAGATGGTACTATAGTGACATGGCGCGAGATCGCGAGATCCTGTGTGTAGTGAAGGCAAATCACAAAGAATTTAACAGATACATAAGAACTTCCATTAGATGCTCCAGACATAATAATAGAATAACCATGAACATTCTTCTCTTTTTTTATTAAGTAAAATGCTGCACAAAAAGTTATCTGCGCTCTGTCCACAACAGGTATCGTAACCTGGTTTCTAGTCGTGTTAGTCCGCAGGCATACCACTGTAACACTAGGTGGGGAATATTTTACATTGTACATTTAAAACTACTCAATGAATTTCCTAGACATCACTTAAACCTTAAACCCTGTACATATATTATACCTCCAGCTGTCCTACGTCCACTATAAATGCTAGTTCAACATCACGGTTTCACCACGTACGCCGTTCACACGTTTCTGACTCCGACTGCAAGTAGAAAGCTGATGAAATGTCGCGTTTTTGTGTTTAGAATCAAAACAAACATTGCTAGAAACTGCATTTTGGTACTCATGGCGGGCAGAGCACATGTTGCCAATTACTTAAGTTTGTTCCGAACTACAAACTAACGCAATCAACTTAGCTCGGAAAATCGCTGCAAAGACCGAAACATCACGTCTCTTGATGTTGACATGTCGTTCTCAAAACATCCAGGTTCCTGAGATAACCGAAAACAATTTGGGATACTTCAAAATGTTAAGAGAGACATTTAAAGATAAATCTATCATTTTGTACCAAAACAGAAAAAAACCCGAAATACTAATCATTATAAGTTAGCACATGAGATAACCATTCTTCATTGTGGTGTCAGTTAGCAGCACAACGCATGCCGTTACGTCATCATCAGTATTACTGGGCTAGGACACAACTCCGTACGTACAGTTAAACAACTGTTCATCTGTCCTTTCATGTGCCTAACTTATTGTATCATTTCTTTATATTGTAGACAACTGTACGTAGGAGAAACAGATAGGATGCTGTTTAAATAAACAGTTAACACACTCTCACATCGAGAATTGTGTCCTTGACAAACTTGTAGATAAACATTTCAATAACAACGACCATGATCTTAACTTCTTCAGGATCCTGGCTTCCTATCTTTAATTTACTCTAAAAAAAGAAAGGAAACAATAGGATGAAAATAATCTTACCCGCAGGGAATAAATAAATTTTTCCCCCTATTACTATGCCTATGTTTGTGCGCATGCGCACACACGTATAAATACATGCAAACTCGTAATGATGTTTATGCTCGAGCTAATTTGAAACTTTTTCTTGCCCCTCCATACACACACATTATTCACCTTTAATTAATTTATCAATATTTTATTTTCTCGTATACTTATTCTACATTTCATTGTTCTCACAACTCTAGCTGTGTTTTAATTTAGAAACGTGACACAGTTGCTGTTCTAAAACACCGAATTTACGTGTAAATAGTATTACTGAATTTTTTGACATACGTCAAAACATAATTCAAAGTTATTTTTGATTCGCATTTCTATTTAATGGCTATTATTTTTATTGATAATGATATATATATACACGCGCGCATGCGTACACAAACACACACACCTACGTACACACAACAGAGTGTCCCAAAAACATGTTTACACACTTTGAAGGGTTTTAACTCACTCAAACTTCGTTTTCTCACAGGTGCAACTGACTCGAAGTAATGGTAGAAACAAGACTGAGTTTTGATAAAAGGAAGTTTGTCTTAAAGTGTTACTGGAATTGTGAGAACACAGCTGAAGTGTAAAGACGGTGTTTAGAAGGGAGTTTCAGACAGATCCACCAACACGACTCACCATTACTCTTATCAGAGATAAGTTTGAAACAAATTGAACTGTTCAATACGTCCATAAAGGGCATTCTGAATAACCGCATTCGTCCAGCAACCCCACACGAGAATCAGAGCTGTTGGAAACTCTTCATCGATTTCCAGGAACAACCTGCTTGGCAAACAGTCCCTGAGACGGGAATCCCAAAATCGAACGTCTATCGCATGTTGAAATTCGTTCACTGGAAAACTTTTATTCTGGTATTAATTTATACCCTCACTGAAAATGATCCTAACTGGAGAGTTGAATTTTGTGACAGAACCTGCAGAGGGTACACAGTTTCCAAACAAGATTGTTTGGAGCCACGAGGCTACATTCAAGTTAAGTGGTTCAGTTAATCACCTCAATGGTACCTACTGAGTACCTCAGAACCCTCATGCTACGGTTGAACACCACGTAAACTTACCAGGGGCTATTGTGTCGTGTGGATTATTAGTGTTGGACTTAATTGGACCATTCCGTTTTGTAAACACAGTCACCGATCTCGTTTATCTAAACTGGCTGCAAGGATCTGTCACGAATTCCAGATCAATTTTGAGATGAGAGGAGTTTCATTTCTAGTATTTTTTGACACACCCTGTACTGTAAAAACATCAGTGTTTAATGTGTATCGTACAGAAGATTTGTCTTATGAGGTTACTTTTAAAACGTGGAAGGTTCAAAATTAACCTAATATAACAAATCCGTTTTTAAATTTTAATGTAATCGAATGTTGAAAGCACAAGAAATTCCATAACAGTTTAAAATCACCAGGGTAACCCAACCCAAAACGGCGTGAATATTAAACACATCTATTTCGCATAAGCCATTTTTCGTGATACAAGTCTTTTCCAATTTCGGTTTCCATATTGCTTCGTACACACACACAGATTTATATACATATTACATATTACTGCTATATATTACAAGCTTCCCATGAAGCTCACCAAATGTTACAGTTTATGTTTTACTCAAGTGTACAACACAAATAGCAGCAATAATGAAAAATATTACCTTATACAAAACTGAATCTAACCCTAAGTCAATAGAGATTTCTAATGTCACTTCTCAACTTTTTTAATTCCATAAACTAAATTTAACCAACTTCAGATCAGAAATTTTCATCAACAACGTTTTTCTCACTGCTAGGAACGCAACTTAACGTTTAGAAAGCAGTCAACAGTACCAGAAGAAATGAACTCTTCAATGTTCCTTTAGGAACTCTGATCGTTTACCTGCACGTGGTAATGTTCCGTTGCTAAATTTTACCAAGTGAAACTGATCATGCGTTGCTTCAGTAAGAACTGAACAGAAATTTAACAACAAAGATTGTCCAACCGTTTTGATTTTAAGAACATTTCTCTCGAGCTTAAGAAATAAAGTGGAAAACATCCGGTAGATCAAACAAGCCAACTTTACCGGAAAACAACAAATTTGACATATTGAATGGAAAATGACCGTTTAGTCAGTAACTGCAGTTACAGTGTTAATTCGCTTAAGGTTTTAATAAAACTAGGCTTAATTTCACATAGCATATTACACACAACCATTTATTTTTAATTTTCATTTAACCATTAATATAAAATATTTCATTCTTTCCAATCCGTAAGGGTTAATATACTTATTCAGGCTCGAGAACAAAATAAATATTTCGTTAACAAATCTTACTCCCCAAAAGGATTTATTCACTTAACTATCCTTTTCATGTGGCATTAGCATTAAACCTATTATCTTTTGATATGACATTATTTAAGTATTCGAAGAATTAGAAAAGTTTGTGATTACAGTACAACATTCACACTATGTTTGTGGGCTCGACAGGCCGGCTGGGACACAAAAGACAACACAATACAATTTGTTTTGAATTTCTCGCAAAGCTACAGGAGGGTTATCTACACTAGCCGTCCTTAATTTAGCAGTGTGAGACAAGAGGTAAGGCAGGTAGTCATCACCACCCACCGTCAGATCTTGGGCAATTCTTTTACCAACGAACAACGAAATTGGCTGTCATATTATAACGCCCCCTATGGCTGAAAAAGCAAGCATGTTTGATGTAACGAGGATTCAATTCCTCAACCCTCAAATGAAGGTCAAGCATTTTAACCACCTGACCAAAAGAATACAGCTTAGCGCACTATTTATGTACACCTTATGTTACAAAAACAAATAACATGACGTGAATGACTCTAGCTGGTCTGATGAATTTCGGATCAAGCGAAACGTCTTCGACAACGGATACGACAAACATCGTGTGAATTAAGTGCTATTATAGTAAACTTTTCTATTTTTTTCAAAATCCCTAAAGGAGTAGGTAAATAGTGTTAAAATGTCTTTTGACAATTTTAACAAGTTATTATCACGACTGGCTAACTTCAGAACGAGTTGACACCATAACAACTGGAAGCCTGACATAGTCTTCATTAACCTGAAGGTCCCAGGTTCTAATCTCTGTCACCGAACATGCTCGACCTTTCAGCCACGTGGTCTTGCAAAGATACGGTCAGTTCCTATAATCGTTGGTAAAAAAGAGCATCCCAAAACACTGGTAATAGGTGGTATTGAATAGCTGCTTTCTCTTCAGTCTATTACTGCTAAATTTGGGACGGCTAGTGTAGATAGCCCTCATTTGTCAAGAAAATCCAAATCATGACAATCGGGGTATTTCAAAATTGACAATTGACACTCTATATAATGAAAATGTAGAAATAACCAATTTGGTTGTTGTTTGTTGTTGTTGTTGTTTTGAATTAAGCACAAAGCTACACAATGGGCTATCTGTGCTCTGCCCACCACGGGTATCGAAACCCGGATTTTAGCGTGTAAGTCCGCAGACATACCGCTGAGCCACTGGGGGGCAATCAATTTAGTAATTCTTGAAGAAAAGCTGGCGTGCTAATTTTTTATGTTTCCTACATATTAAAATAGTTTATTTTAAATTAACTCTGAATCCAATATATATTATTGTTCGTGTTGTTGGGCTACAGTTTACTCACAGATAAATTTAGATTAGTCCATAATTTTACAATAAATAAAAGTTAAACATCTGTATTAACTGCACAAGTGATTTCTCTTTCGCAGATGACCAAATAATATTTATTCTCACTGCGATTGTTTGCTTCTTGAATTTTGCGCTACACTACGCGAGGACTAATTGCGCTGACGGACCCACATTTTAAGGAAAACATCCTCCGTCAGCTCTCAGGTCAGACTGAAAAGTAGGATAGGTAAGCCACACTTATTTGGAGTAGGATTGGTAAGCCACAGTTATTTATACACTCATGGCTCCAGAGAGCAGAGAATGAATTGTGTTTGTGCAACTGAAACGGGATGAAAACCATGAATCCACCATTGGGAATATCAAGCACTTAGCTGTAACCGACCAATTTAATTTGAAACTTTAGTTCTTTAGAGCTTTTATTTATAATAAACACAAGCGACAGCGACAGTAACAAAAAATAATACCAGAAAGATCTACAACAAAGGTGTAGTTTCATCATAATATTATTAAAAGCCCATAAGACAAAACTAAGATAATGTTTGAGTTTATCACCAGCGTATTTCAACAACGAATAAATTGTGTTCCCAAATATGAATGATGTTACCTGTTGTGTTGGTGTTGAATGATGTTACATGTTGTGTTGGTAGTGAATGATGTTGATTTCTATGTTGATGTTGACCATTATGTTGGTGTTGAATTATGTTGAGTGCTGTGTTGGTATTGAATGATGTTGACTGCTATGTTGGTGGTTAATTATTTTAAGTACTATGTTGATGTTGAATGATGCTAGCTATTGTGCTGAATGATGTTGACTGTTGTATTGATGGTGAATGTTGTCCTGGTTGTAATAATGTTGACTGTTGTATTGATGGTGAATGTTGTCCTGGTTGTAATGATGTTGACTGTTGTATTGATGGTGAATGTTGTCCTGGTTGTAATGATGTTAACTGTTGTATTGATGGTGAATGTTGTCCTGGTTGTAATAATGTTGACTGCGATGTTGATGTTGAATGATGTCGCAAATGGTTCTCCAATAATTTTGCGTTCTCATAACCTTACAAACCTGAGGAGTTCATACAATCCTGATGAGTTCATACAATCCTGATGAGTTTATACAATCTTGATGAGCTAATACAATCCTGATGAGTTCATACAATCCTGATGAGTTCATACAATCCTGATGAGTTCTTACAATCCTGATGAATTCTTACAATCCTGATGAGTTCTTAAAACCCTGATGAGTTCTTACAATCCTGATGAGTTTATACAATCTTGATGAGTTTTTACAATCCTGATGAGTTCATACAATCCTGATGAGTTCTTACAATCCTGATGAGTTCGTACAATTCTGATGAGTTTATACAATCCTGATGAGTTCATACAATCTTGATGAGTTCTTACAATCCTAATGAGTTCATACAATCCTGATGAGTTCTTACAATCCTGATGAGTTCATACAATCCTGATGAGTTCATACAATCCTGATGAGTTCTTACAATCCTGATGAGTTCATACAATCCTGATGAGTTTTTACAATCCTGATGAATTCTTACAATCCTGATGAGTTTTTACAATCCTGATGAATTCTTACAATCCTGATGAGTTCTTACAATCCTGATGAATTCTTAAAACCCTGATGAGTTCTTACAATTCTGATGAATTCATACAATCCTGATGAGTTCATACAATCTTGATGAGTTCTTACAATCCTAATGAGTTCATACAATCCTGATGAATTCTTAAAACCCTGATGAGTTCTTACAATCCTGATGAGTTTATACAATCTTGATGAGTTTTTACAATCCTGATGAATTCTTACAATCCTGATGAGTTCATACAATCTTGATGAGTTCATACAATCCTGATGAGTTCTTACAATCCTGATGAGTTCGTACAATTCTGATGAATTTATACAATCCTGATGAGTTCATACAATCTTGATGAGTTCTTACAATCCTAATGAGTTCATACAATCCTGATGAGTTCATACAATCCTGATGAGTTCATACAATTCTGATGAGTTTTTACAATCTTGATGAGTTCATACACTCCTGATGAGTTCATACAATCTTGATGAGTTCTTACAATCCTGATGAGTTCGTACAATCCTGATTAATTCATACAATCTTGATGAGTTTATACAATCTTGATGAGTTTTTACAATCCTGATGAATTCTTACAATCCTGATGAGTTCATACAATCTTGATGAGTTCATACAATCCTGATGAGTTTATACAATCTCGATGAGTTTTTACAATCCTGATGAGTTCATACAATCCTGATGAGTTCTTACAATCCTGATGAGTTCGTACAATTCTGATGAGTTTATACAATCCTGATGAGTTCATACAATCTTGATGAGTTCTTACAATCCTAATGAGTTCATACAATCCTGATGAGTTCTTACAATCCTGATGAGTTTATACAATCTCGATGAGTTTTTACAATCCTGATGAGTTCATACAATCCTGATGAGTTCTTACAATCCTGATGAGTTCGTACAATTCTGATGAGTTTATACAATCCTGATAAGTTCATACAATCTTGATGAGTTCTTACAATCCTAATGAGTTCATACAATCCTGATGAGTTCTTACAATCCTGATGAGTTCATACAATCCTGATGAGTTTTTACAATCCTGATGAATTCTTACAATCCTGATGAGTTTTTACAATCCTGATGAATTCTTACAATCCTGATGAGTTCATACAATCCTTATGAATTTATACAATCATGATGAGTTTTTACAATCCTGATGAATTCATACAATCCTGATGAGTTCTTACAATCCTGATGAGTTCATACAATCCTGATGAGTTTATACAATCTTGATGAGTTTTTACAATCCTGATGAATTCATACAATCCTGATGAGTTCATACAATCCTGATGAGTTCTTACAATCCTGATGAGTTCTTACAATCCTGATGAATTCTTACAATCCTGATGAGTTCTTAAAACCCTGATGAGTTCTTACAATCCTGATGAGTTTATACAATCTTGATGAGTTTTTACAATCCTGATGAATTCTTACAATCCTGATGAGTTCATACAATCCTGATTAGTTCTTACAATCCTGATGAGTTTATACAATCCTGATGAGTTCATACAATCCTGATGAGTTCATACAATCTTGATGAGTTCTTACAATCCTGTTGAGTTCTTACAATCCTGATGAGTTCATACAATCCTGATGAGTTCTTACAATCCTGTTGAGTTCTTACAATCCTGATGAGTTCTTACAATCCTGATGAATTCTTACAATCCTGATGAGTTCTTACAATCCTGATGAATTCTTACAATCCTGATGAGTTCTTACAATCCTGATGAGTTCATACAATCCTGATGAGTTTATACAATCTTGATGAGTTCTTACAATCCTGATGAGTTTATACAATCTTGATGAGTTTTTACAATCCTGATGAGTTCATACAATCCTGATGAGTTCTTACAATCCTGATGAGTTCGTACAATTCTGATGAGTTTATACAATCCTGATGAGTTCATACAATCCTGATGAGTTCTTACAATCCTGATGAGTTCTTACAATCCTGATGAATTCTTACAATCCTGATGAGTTCTTAAAACCCTGATGAGTTCTTACAATCCTGATGAGTTTATACAATCTTGATGAGTTTTTACAATCCTGATGAGTTCATACAATCCTGATGAGTTCTTACAATCCTGATGAGTTCGTACAATTCTGATGAGTTTATACAATCCTGATGAGTTCATACAATCTTGATGAGTTCTTACAATCCTAATGAGTTCATACAATCCTGATGAGTTCTTACAATCCTGATGAGTTCATACAATCCTGATGAGTTCATACAATCCTGATGAGTTCTTACAATCCTGATGAGTTCATACAATCCTGATGAGTTTTTACAATCCTGATGAATTCTTACAATCCTGATGAGTTTTTACAATCCTGATGAATTCTTACAATCCTGATGAGTTCTTACAATCCTGATGAATTCTTAAAACCCTGATGAGTTCTTACAATTCTGATGAATTCATACAATCCTGATGAGTTCATACAATCTTGATGAGTTCTTACAATCCTAATGAGTTCATACAATCCTGATGAATTCTTAAAACCCTGATGAGTTCTTACAATCCTGATGAGTTTATACAATCTTGATGAGTTTTTACAATCCTGATGAATTCTTACAATCCTGATGAGTTCATACAATCTTGATGAGTTCATACAATCCTGATGAGTTCTTACAATCCTGATGAGTTCGTACAATTCTGATGAATTTATACAATCCTGATGAGTTCATACAATCTTGATGAGTTCTTACAATCCTAATGAGTTCATACAATCCTGATGAGTTCATACAATCCTGATGAGTTCATACAATTCTGATGAGTTTTTACAATCTTGATGAGTTCATACACTCTTGATGAGTTCATACAATCTTGATGAGTTCTTACAATCCTGATGAGTTCGTACAATCCTGATTAATTCATACAATCTTGATGAGTTTATACAATCTTGATGAGTTTTTACAATCCTGATGAATTCTTACAATCCTGATGAGTTCATACAATCTTGATGAGTTCATACAATCCTGATGAGTTTATACAATCTCGATGAGTTTTTACAATCCTGATGAGTTCATACAATCCTGATGAGTTCTTACAATCCTGATGAGTTCGTACAATTCTGATGAGTTTATACAATCCTGATGAGTTCATACAATCTTGATGAGTTCTTACAATCCTAATGAGTTCATACAATCCTGATGAGTTCTTACAATCCTGATGAGTTTATACAATCTCGATGAGTTTTTACAATCCTGATGAGTTCATACAATCCTGATGAGTTCTTACAATCCTGATGAGTTCGTACAATTCTGATGAGTTTATACAATCCTGATGAGTTCATACAATCTTGATGAGTTCTTACAATCCTAATGAGTTCATACAATCCTGATGAGTTCTTACAATCCTGATGAGTTCATACAATCCTGATGAGTTCATACAATCCTGATGATTTCTTACAATCCTGATGAGTTCATACAATCCTGATGAGTTTTTACAATCCTGATGAATTCTTACAATCCTGATGAGTTTTTACAATCCTGATGAATTCTTACAATCCTGATGAGTTCATACAATCCTTATGAATTTATACAATCATGATGAGTTTTTACAATCCTGATGAATTCATACAATCCTGATGAGTTCTTACAATCCTGATGAGTTCATACAATCCTGATGAGTTTATACAATCTTGATGAGTTTTTACAATCCTGATGAATTCATACAATCCTGATGAGTTCATACAATCCTGATGAGTTCTTACAATCCTGATGAGTTCTTACAATCCTGATGAATTCTTACAATCCTGATGAGTTCTTAAAACCCTGATGAGTTCTTACAATCCTGATGAGTTTATACAATCTTGATGAGTTTTTACAATGCTGATGAATTCTTACAATCCTGATGAGTTCATACAATCCTGATTAGTTCTTACAATCCTGATGAGTTTATACAATCCTGATGAGTTCATACAATCCTGATGAGTTCATACAATCTTGATGAGTTCTTACAATCCTGTTGAGTTCTTACAATCCTGATGAGTTCATACAATCCTGATGAGTTCTTACAATCCTGTTGAGTTCTTACAATCCTGATGAGTTCTTACAATCCTGATGAATTCTTACAATCCTGATGAGTTCTTACAATCCTGATGAATTCTTACAATCCTGATGAGTTCTTACAATCCTGATGAGTTCATACAATCCTGATGAGTTTATACAATCTTGATGAGTTCTTACAATCCTGATGAGTTTATACAATCTTGATGAATTCTTACAATCCTGATAAGTTCATACAATCTTGATGAGTTCTTACAATCCTGATAAGTTCATACAATCTTGATGAGTTCTTACAATCCTGGTAAGTTCACTATTCTTCTTTCTTGCTGTTTTGTTACATGTCTTGAAATTTTTCATTTTTCTATTTGAAGTTAATAATCTAATAATTTAATAAACGACTTTTCCATTTTTTTCTTCGTTTTCAGCGAAGAATCTTTTTATTTTGACAAGAAATAGTTTCTGACATACAGTATGTTTAGAGGTATTTTGGATTTATTACAACAGAAATATGTGTCTATTGGATTTACACTCTTGAATTAAAAGCTTCCGTTTGTTGTCATTGATAACGTTATCATTAAGTTTTCAAGATATGTACGAATCAGTTAAAGATGTAATGGATTTTTTTTCAAGAGTGTATGAAGTACGTGATGATTCAGACGAGATTAAGATATACAAACTTGTAAATATGTAACAAAAAACTGGTGTATAATGTTCATTACCTGGTTTGTTGGTTTCAAAACAGATTAGGCTATCTGCTCTGCTCACCACCGGAAGTCGAATCAGAGATTTTAACATTGTAACTCTGTAGACTTGTCATTATCCATCAGATACGTATATTTTAAGTAAATTTGTAAACGTCGTTTTAACAATATTAATTAAACATTTAATATTAATCTCTCGTTGCTTCGATGACGAAATGGATGCATTTTGAAAGGTTCTTAATTTAATAAATATTGTGTTCTATCGTATCATTTGTCCGTTTTCTGTGTTATTAGATTAATTTTCTCCATTATGAATCCATTTCTTTCTGTAAAGATTTAGAGCTATTTGTGCTTTATCATTGTCTAGAATAATGAGAAAAATTTGTTCTTACAATATTTCCTAGAATTTGATCAAATTATAATTAAATTCATAATACTTACAGCCATTAACAAGCCTTGGATTGCATTATTAGATAATTTTATATTCCTTCTTCAAGGCTTAAATAAGTAAAGACATCGTAATGCGATTTAAACTTAATTCAGTGATTAGTTGATAAGCTTAGGTCGAAATAGTGTTTTACCCTAAAATTTATTAGTTCTATGAAGCAGCAGGCTTAGCTTTACCTTTGTTGTATTAATTGTTGGACATATCTAACAAAGTTTCCCTGAGTTATGGCTCAGGCACCACATTCTAACAATAGCTTGTTCAATACTTCAGACAGTATAGCTATGTGAAAGCTATTGTTAGTACCATTCTAACAATACCTTGTTCAACACTTCAGACAATATAGTTATGTGAAAGGTATTGTTAGTACCATTCTAACAATTCCTTGTTCAACACTTCAGACAGTATAGCTATGTGAAAGCACTTATACATAGACAGCGATATAGAATAAGTTTCTCGCCAAAACTTAAGCTACGATTATGTTTTAGGTGACAAGTACAATTAGAATTTTAGTATACCATTTATTTTATCCATAATAACTGGACTGATAAAAAGTACAAATCCAACGGTATTCAATATTGGTTCATCCATCTGTAATATAGCAAGCTATTTCTTTAGTATTCTAAACGTCCAATACCAGTTCACAGAAATTCTGTAGAAAGTGACGACCTGAATACAATCATCCTTTATCCAAAAAGTAAGCACCTAATGACAAACCTATGACCAATCTGAACGTAGTATCAACCATCATGATACTAAAGAAACAAAGCACGAATAGACTACGAGAAGATTTGACTGAAGGCAGTTGGCTTCAAACAAAAACAACCGTTAGTGTCTCAAAACTCAAAGTCTACAATCGAGTTATTCCAACAGAAGTGTCAAGTTTTGTGATGTGATTGACAATAAGATGGGTGCGCCATCTGTTGTTCCGAGAAACTAAACTAAACTAACGTGGCAGGGGTTCAGTTTAGAGAGAGAGAAATCAGAAGAGTTCTCTTTCCAACTGGGGTGTTCAGGAACTTTGTAGTTCCTCTTCGTCCCCTTTCGTGGATTGTTATTAAGATTAAGTGGTGGTTGTTTTTATTATTATTTTAATAAATGAATTATCGTTATTATTCTTCACTTCTTGGGTGGGGAATATCTCACCAAATGTTCTTTTGGGTGGAGGCAAAGGCAGCAGTGGAAAGAAAGGCCGGGATCTGTCCCGAAAGGAAAAAGTTCGGCAGATGTGAACATGAATGTAATTCATTCAAATTCAGATCAAATCAAACGGCCCGATTCTGGGTCTGGCAAAAAGGTTGTTTAGACTGGGATCTAGAAATCCAATGCCTGAAGATTTTGAAGTGGGGGGAACGGGAGTGCCCCGAGAAAACCCATTTTCACACGACAGGCGCCGAAAGTTTTGCCTGTCGTGTGCCCTGTACCTGAATAAAAAGGAATTCATGTTAATAACATATATTTTATTTATTTAGATTCTTTCTTGAGTGGATTGTTATTCTTGAAATATGTTGTAAGGTGATATGTATTTTGTTGGTGCACTTGATAATTTGTGTAGTGATGCCGTTAGTTTGTTTCTGTTTTTAGATAATATTTCAGAGAAAGTTCTGTTATTCTATCTCTTATAGTTGGTAAATTAATAATTTGGTGTAGATAATTTGTTGGCGTAAAAGATGGTAAACTGAATGCGGATTTTAATATTTTGTTTTTTTGCACTTGGATTTTTTGGAGTGTGTTGTTTGACATATTGTATGTTACTTGACATCCGTACTCTATTAGTGGACGGATGTAAGCCTTGTATATTTGTATAATGGTGTTCGGTGCGCATTTCGATTGTTTACCAGTTATAGTCTTTAGATATGAAGTCCTTTTTCTGATTGATGAGTGTATATTGTTTATGTGTTTTTTCCATGTTAGTTTTGTGTCGAAAGTGACGCCAAGGAATGTGATGTTTTTGCTCATGTTAATGGTTGTGTTTCCAAGTGATAGTTTTATTTTTTCTAGATTTTTTCTTTGCTTCTTTAGTTTCCTATAGAAGGTGATTGCTTGTGTTTTTGTTGGATTTAACACGACTCTCCACTTGTTGCTCCATGTTGAGACTTTGTTTAGTGATTCTTGTACGCGAGACATGGCCATTACTGGGTTTCTGGAGGTGCTCCAGATTGCGATGTCATCTGCGTATTGTGAATTGTGTGTGTATGTTAGATTTGGAAAAGGTATGTCAGTGACGAAAATTTTGTATAGAAGTGGAGAGAGGACTGATCCTTGGGGCACTCCTGCCGTTATATTAAATAATTTGGATATGGTTTTATTGACTTTTACTTGTGCTGTTCTATTGGTTAAAAAATTTGAAATCCATTTGACTATCGTAGGATTTATTTGTAGGTGATTTAGTTTGTATATGATGGCATTGTGCCAAACGCTGTCGAATGCTTTTTTTGACATCTAGGAATACCCCAATGGTTACTTGATTGTTGTTGTAAGCTTCGTAGATTGATTCGGTGAGTCGCGTGAGGTGATCTGTTGTTTGTCTATTTTTTCTGGAGGCATTTTGAAATTCTGGAAGGATGTTGTTTGATTCACAAAAATGTAGGAGACGGTTGGAGATAATTCTCTCCATCAGTTTGCCAAGGCAGCTTAACAGACTGATGGGGAGGAATTTATCTGGATTTGTTTTGTTAGTTTGTTTCTTGGGGATCGTTGTTATGATGGCTTTTTTCCACGTGTCATGGTAATACCCTGTCGCTAGTGAAATGTTCATGATGTTTGTGAGGTGTTGTAGTAGGAGAGTGGAACTTTTTTTGAGAATGATATTTGGTATTTGGTCATGTCCGGGGGAAGTGTTCTTCAAGTTTTTGATATTAATCTTTAGTTCGGTTATGGTTATTTTTCTATTGATTGAATTTGAGTATGCTTTTAGTGTCTTTCCGGGAAATCCTGGTGAGAATGAAGCTTGGTTTGTATTTATGTAGTTGTTGACATGGTGTTGGTGTTGTGTGTCGAAATCTACTGAGTTTAAATCGCTAAAAGCTGATTTGTAATAGTCAGCTTTCTCTACGTCCGTCCTTGCGATTTTGTTGTTATGGGTGATATGTTGTAGCATGTGATTTGTGTTTTTGTCTGAAGCAATACTCTTGAATTTTTTCCAGAATTCTTTTGGATTGTTCTTGGTTTTTCTAAGTTTTTGCAGAAGTTATGCCAATTGTTTTCTCTTACTTTTTTTATTTCTTGTTTAATTTTTGTATTTGTTCTATTGATTTCTGTTTTAATGTGTGGATCGCGTGTGACGTAGTGTATTCGTCTTAATTGTCTGCGTTTGATTATAAGTGCGTGAATTTCTGGTGTTAGAGTCCATTGAATAAGTGATTGTTTTCTTTTTGATTTAGGAATTGTGTTTTTAATGGCTTTTTTATGGCTTCTGTAATTTGATCAACATAGTTGTCTAGTTCTGTTTTGTTATTTACATGTTCAATTGGATGGGGTAGGTATGAGTCCAGAGAGGCATTAAAAGTTAGCCAGTCTGTTTTAGTGTAGGTGTAGGCGGACGGAGTCACGTACACCACAGCAGGGTGGCGCGGGTGAATCATACATGACACGGGGAAGTGGTCACTGGTGATTTCATCATTACTTTAAAGTTAGATATTCTATTAACCATGTCCTTGGGTGCGATGATGAGATCGAGTACATCGCATGAGCCGTTAGCGGCTGAAAAGTGTGTAGGTGTATTGTCATTAATTAGTGTGTAGGTGTATTGTCATTAATTAGTGTGTAGGTGTATTGTCATTAATTAAGTGCATTTTATTGCTAGAGATAAAAAATTTTAAGCATGATCCTCTCCGTGTGTCTCTGTTACCCCTTAATTCTGAATGTGGTGAATTAAAATCTCCAATAACATTTCGTTTGGGTTTACGATTAACACTTTTTTGTAGGAAGTTAATATCGATATCTTTGGTTGGTGAGCAACATATGGCTAGAATCGGAATAGTTAGCCGGTTGTTGAAGTGAATATTACAAAAAATGGTCTCATTAATGTCAGATTTAAAGGAATCTTCTATCGAGATTAGATGCGATATTTTTGTACTAAAGTAAGTTATTATACCTCTATTGTTTTCTGAGTGAGGTATGCTGTGTGAGATGAATCCGGGGATTGTGGTGTTTTGTTTCTCTGTGCAAAGTGTTTCTGAAACGATGATTATGTTGGCGTTTATCTGTTTGTTTATGTTGTATATTTCTATTCTTTTGTCTTTGAGATTTCCTTGGCAGTTGATGTGTAAGATTTTAATGTGTTGTATCATTGTGTTGTTTTATTTCCCTTGCGTGAATTTTGAGTGAAAGATGGTGTGGTTTGAGGTGAGGAAGGTTAAAGTAATAACTTGCAAGGCTGCAAACAGCCTTGAGTGACTCGTGCCTCGATTCGAATGAGGGAGATCACTCAATTCTATCAGCATTGCTAGCAAGTTTGTGGTGAAATCTGTGGGGTTAAATGCTTGTGTTGTTTTCGGGCGTGTTACGTCCGAGAATGTTGAAACAACTGTTTATAAACATCTTTAGTTTTTAAAAATCAAAATAGTCAATAAATGAACATATATATATATATGCATACTTTGACGTTATCGTCTTCAGAGTTTTATGTAATTGTCTTGTTCTCCACTGTATAATTTCATATAGTATTTTGAATTTGAGATTATAATATTCGATTACAGATGACGCTAGTTGCATAAGAACTGTTAAGGATTTTCGTTTAAAAGACCAGTATTCACGAGCGCCCGGTTGAGTTTTGTTCAGGAACAACCAACAATCAAACACTTGCAATAAATTAATACAGAAACAGTGTAATCATAATAACACTTACATATAGCTTTTTTTCTATTATTTTTGAAGCTGTATTGACCACAGACAACTTAGTGAAGAGATCCAGAACTCATTTCGTGGCTGCACGTGACAACCACCACGCAGGAGGTTAAGATATTTTCCTGCGATTGGAGGTAGCACAAACAGTTATTTTTAATCCATTACTGGGAAGGAAGTGATTGTTTTCCAGCTAAAAGTGAGGTACATGGGATCTGAGTTTTGTTAGTTTTAGGTTGGTAAACTTATGGGGCTGGAAGTTGGGGAAGAAAGTTCATTTTTATGCAGTAAGTTGAAATTAAGCTTGGCACAAATTTTATGATTTTTCAGCCACGGCAAAGCGGCGAACAAGATCGCTCTGAATATATTTACTTTTGTTGTTGTTTTTTTCAAGCATCAAATTTTAGCTTGTAACTCCGTCATCTCTTAACAGGTTTGAGGTTTAATTGCAGTAGGAGACTCAGAAGGAAAAGCACTTTCAATTGATATATTTTTACTACGGCCCCCCAGTGGCTCAGCGGTATGTCTGCGGACTTGCACGCTAAAATCCGGGTTTCGATACCCGTGGTGGGCAGAGTACAGGTAGCCCATTGTGTAGCTTTGTGCTTAATTCAAAACAACAATTTTTACTACGTTCAAGTCTAGTACGTTAATTCACCCTAATCTTGCTTAAAAGACTTTCAGTTTCTGGGTAGAGTGGTAGAAGTCCTGATGAGAAATTAAATTAAATAGGGTGTACGCCCGTTCCACCCTCGGCATAACTGGGTGTACGCCCGTTCCACGCTCGGTATAACTGGGTGTACGCACGTCCCACGCTTGGTATAACTGGGTGTACGCACGTTCCACGCCTGATATAACTGGGTGTACGCACGTCCCACGCTTGGTATAACTGGGTATACGCACGTTCCACGCTTGGTATAACTGGGTGTACGCACGTCCAACGCTTGGTATAACTGGGTGTACGCACGACCCACGCTTGGTATAACTGGCGCAATAAGAATATAATTAATGAAAGAGAAAAATTCTTACATCACTTATTCTAATTCTACCTAAAATAATTTCAAATGGCTCGGCTGTTGAGGAACCCGTCTTACAATATTATTGTTTTCTGGCTGTTGAGGAACCCGTCTTACTATATTATTGTTTTCTGGCTGTTGAGGAACCCGTCTTACTATATTATTGTTTTCTGGCTTTTGAGGAACCCGTCTTACTATATTATTGTTTTCTGGCTGTTGAGGAACTCGTCTTACTATATTATTGTTTTCTGGCTTTTGAGGAACCCGTCTTACTATATTATTGTTTTCTGGCTGTTGAGGAACCCGTCTTACTATATTACTGTTTTCTGGCTGTTGAGGAACCCGTCTTACTATATTATTGTTTTCTGGCTTTTGAGGAACCCGTCTTACTATATTATTGTTTTCTGGCTGTTGAGAAACCCGTCTTACTATATTATTATTTTCTGGCTGTTGAGGAACCCGTCTTACTATATTATTGTTGTCTGGCTGTTGAGGAACCCGTCTTACTATATTATTGTTTTCTGGCTGTTGAGGAACCCGTCTTACTATATTATTGTTTTCTGGCTGTTGAGGAACCCGTCTTACTATATTATTGTTTTCTGGCTTTTGAGGAACCCGTCTTACTATATTATTGTTTTCTGGCTGTTGAGGAACCCGTCTTACTATATTATTGTTTTCTGGCTTTTGAGGAACCCGTCTTACTATATTATTGTTTTCTGGCTTTTGAGGAACCCGTCTTACTATATTATTGTTTTCTGGCTGTTGAGGAACCCGTCTTACTATATTATAGTTTTCTGGCTGTTGAGGAACCCGTCTTACTATATTATTGTTTTCTGGCTGTTGAGGAACCCGTCTTACTATATTATTGTTTTCTGGCTGTTGAGGAACCCGTCTTACTATATTATTGTTTTCTGGCTTTTGAGGAACCCGTCTTACTATATTATTGTTTTCTGGCTGTTGAGGAACTCGTCTTACTATATTATTGTTTTCTGGCTTTTGAGGAACCCGTCTTACTATATTATTGTTTTCTGGCTGTTGAGGAACCCGTCTTACTATATTACTGTTTTCTGGCTGTTGAGGAACCCGTCTTACTATATTATTGTTTTCTGGCTTTTGAGGAACCCGTCTTACTATATTATTGTTTTCTGGCTGTTGAGAAACCCGTCTTACTATATTATTATTTTCTGGCTGTTGAGGAACCCGTCTTACTATATTATTGTTGTCTGGCTGTTGAGGAACCCGTCTTACTATATTATTGTTTTCTGGCTGTTGAGGAACCCGTCTTACTATATTATTGTTTTCTGGCTGTTGAGGAACCCGTCTTACTATATTATTGTTTTCTGGCTTTTGAGGAACCCGTCTTACTATATTATTGTTTTCTGGCTGTTGAGGAACCCGTCTTACTATATTATTGTTTTCTGGCTTTTGAGGAACCCGTCTTACTATATTATTGTTTTCTGGCTTTTGAGGAACCCGTCTTACTATATTATTGTTTTCTGGCTGTTGAGGAACCCGTCTTACTATATTATAGTTTTCTGGCTGTTGAGGAACCCGTCTTACTATATTATTGTTTTCTGGCTGTTGAGGAACCCGTCTTACTATATTATTGTTTTCTGGCTTTTGAGGAACCCGTCTTACTATATTATTGTTTTCTGGCTGTTGAGGAACCCGTCTTACTATATTATTGTTTTCTGGCTTTTGAGGAACCCGTCTTACTATATTATTGTTTTCTGGCTTTTGAGGAACCCGTCTTACTATATTATTGTTTTCTGGCTGTTGAGGAACCCGTCTTACTATATTATAGTTTTCTGGCTGTTGAGGAACCCGTCTTACTATATTATTGTTTTCTGGCTGTTGAGGAACCCGTCTTACTATATTATTGTTTTCTGGCTGTTGAGGAACCCGTCTTACTATATTATTGTTTTCTGGCTTTTGAGGAACCCGTCTTACAATATTATTGTTTTCTGGCTTTTGAGAAACCCGTCTTACTATATTATTGTTTTCTGGCTGTTGAGGAACCCGTCTTACTATATTATTGTGTTCTGGCTTTTGAGGATCCCGTCTTACTATATTATTGTTTTCTGGCTTTTGAGGAACCCGTCTTACTATATTATTGTTTTCTGGCTGTTGAGGAACCCGTCTTACTATATTATTGTTTTCTGGCTCTTGAGGAACCCGTCTTACTATATTATTGTTGTCTGGCTGTTGAGGAACCCGTCTTACTATATTATTGTTTTCTGGCTGTTGAGGAACCCGTCTTACTATATTATTGTTTTCTGGCTGTTGAGGAACCCGTCTTACTATATTATTGTTTTCTGGCTTTTGAGGAACCCGTCTTACTATATTATTGTTTTCTGGCTGTTGAGGAACCCGTCTTACTATATTATTGTTTTCTGGCTTTTGAGGAACCCGTCTTACTATATTATTGTTTTCTGGCTTTTGAGGAACCCGTCTTACTATATTATTGTTTTCTGGCTGTTGAGGAACCCGTCTTACTATATTATAGTTTTCTGGCTGTTGAGGAACCCGTCTTACTATATTATTGTTTTCTGGCTGTTGAGGAACCCGTCTTACTATATTATTGTTTTCTGGCTGTTGAGGAACCCGTCTTACTATATTATTGTTTTCTGGCTTTTGAGGAACCCGTCTTACAATATTATTGTTTTCTGGCTTTTGAGAAACCCGTCTTACTATATTATTGTTTTCTGGCTGTTGAGGAACCCGTCTTACTATATTATTGTGTTCTGGCTTTTGAGGATCCCGTCTTACTATATTATTGTTTTCTGGCTTTTGAGGAACCCGTCTTACTATATTATTGTTTTCTGGCTGTTGAGGAACCCGTCTTACTATATTATTGTTTTCTGGCTCTTGAGGAACCCGTCTTACTATATTATTGTTTTCTGGCTTTTGAGGAACATGTCTTACTATATTATTGTTTTCTGGCTGTTGAGGAACCCGTCTTACTATATTATTGTTTTCTGGCTTTTGAGGAACCCGTCTTACTATATTATTGTTTTCTGGCTGTTGAGGAACCCGTCTTACTATATTACTGTTTTCTGGCTGTTGAGGAACCCGTCTTACTATATTATTGTTTTCTGGCTTTTGAGGAACCCGTCTTACTATATTATTGTTTTCTGGCTGTTGAGGAACCCGTCTTACTATATTATTGTTTTCTGGCTGTTGAGGAACCCGTCTTATTATATTACTGTTTTCTGGCTGTTGAGGAACCCGTCTTACTATATTATTGTTTTCTGGCTTTTGAGGAACCCGTCTTACTATATTATTGTTTTCTGGCTGTTGAGGAACCCGTCTTACTATATTATTGTTTTCAGGCTTTTGAGGAACCCGTGTTACTATATTACTGTTTTCTGGCTGTTGAGGAACCCGTCTTACTATATTATTGTTTTCTGGCTGTTGAGGAACCAGTCTTACTATATTATTGTTTTCTGGCTTTTGAGGAACCCGTCTTACTATATTATTGTTTTCTGGCTGTTGAGGAACCCGTCTTACTATATTATTGTTTTCTGGCTTTTGAGAAACCCGTCTTACTATATTATTGTTTTCTGGCTGTTGAGGAACCCGTCTTACTATATTATTGTTTTCTGGCTGTTGAGGAACCCGTCTTACTATATTTTTGTTTTCTGGCTGTTGAGGAACCCGTCTTACTATATTATTGTTTTCTGGCTGTGGAGGAACCCGTCTTACTATATTATTGTTTTCTGGCTTTTGAGAAACCCGTCTTACTATATTATTGTTTTCTGGCTTTTGAGGAACCCGTCTTATTATATTATTGTTTTCTGGCTGTTGAGTAACCCGTCTTACTATTTTATTGTTTTCTGTACGACCAACATTTATCACCACCAGTGAAATGCATACCACAGGTTGTGAATTTAGACCGTTTTTACCAGCTTGTATCGCTAGTGCTGAGAATTTATTTAGATTTACATAATATCCACTCGCAGTCAACTAAGGTACTCAGTGTAAGCCAACTGGTAAATAATATTCACCGTCATCTCTTAAATAATCAAAGTGGTAGTTTACATTTTACTGTTACGATTTTGTGGCAGCGGAAACCGAACCATGGACTCTTTGATTCACATTGTAGCACACTAACCACTAGGCTACACTCGACGCAGTTTTTAAAAGAATAAAACATTCCTAAGATCTGCAATGTCGACCATTTTGAAATAAGGCCCGGCATGGCCAAATGTGTTAAGGTGTGCGACTCGTAATCTGAGGGTCGCGGATTCGCATCCCGGTCGCGCCAAACATGCTCTTCCTTTCAGCCGTGGGAGCGTTATGATGTGACGGTCAATCCCACTATTCGTTGGTAAAAGAGTAGCCCAAGAGTTGGGGGTGGGTATTAATGACTAGCTGCCTTTCCTCTAGTCTCACAATGCTAAATTAGGGACGGCTAGCACAGATAGTCCTCGAGTAGCTTTGCGTGAAATTCAAAAAACAAACAATTTTGAAATGGTAAGTTCTCAATACAATGTTGCATTCCAACACACAGCGTAAAACGTCAGAAATGACTTCTGCTGAGATTTTATTACGTTTCTTAACAGGGTGGCTCATAATGTTGTTAAACAGCTGACTCAACTCACGAGGAGAACAGTGATGACGGGAAATCATTGCAGAACATTTAGCTGCGAAAATGTTGTTGTTGACAGAAACAAAGTGTCACTCCATAGAGAGTTCAATATAACTTTAAAAATATGACAGCAATAATTCTTCCATTTTTTTTGTCGTATTTCACATATAGGCAATAATCCTGCGCAAATATTTCGCGTTATTTGCACTCGAAATCAATTACTCGAAGAAAAGAGTGGTTTATCTAACAACTAAAGCGGGGAAAACCTCGTTGTCATAGAGACACTGTTTGCTTGGTTTGTTGGCTTTTGTTTTTCTCATTTCCAACTCGACTTTAGAAAATTCTTCTTCAAGGAAACTCACCGAGTGATGAGGAAGAAGATAAGTGAAAACGATTTTTGTTGTTGTTTTGAATTAAGCACAAAGCTACACAATGGGCTATCTGTGCTCTGCCCACCACGGGTATCGAAACCCGGATTTTAGCGTGTAAGTCCGCAGACATACCGCTGAGCTACTGGGGGGGCAAGTGAAAACGAAACTGGTGAGGAACATTTTAAAGTTAAATTCACTTGTATTCTTGAAAGTTTCTTTGTAAGAGAATGAGGATTTTTTGGAGGGTAAATGGTGGATAAAATTCTGTTTTGTGAAGATGAATCCTTTTCAGTAAGCACGGCATATCCAGGTGGTTAGGGTGCTCTACTAGTAATCTTAGGGTTGGAGATTCGAATCCCCCTCACGCCAAACATGCTCGCCTTTTTAGTTGTGGAGGCACTATAATGTTACATTCAATTCCATTATTCGTTGGTAAAAGAGTAGCCCAACATTTGGCGGTGGGTGGTGATAACTAGCTGCCTACTCCTGGTCTTACACTATAAAATTAGGGACAGCCAGCGCAGATAACTTTCGTGTAGTTTTGCGCGAAATTCAAAAATACAATTTTTTGTTTGGTCATTTCTCCAATGGCTGAACAGTATGTCCCAAGGCTTGTAACGCTAAAATTCGAGTTTCGATACCAGATAGTCTAGTGTGCTTAACTAAAAACATTCAAACTTTACCGCCTTTTCCCTATAGAAAATAATAAACATCTGGAAGGTAGGAGTACCCACCCTTCAAGGACAATTAAAGAAGTAAATTTTCAAACACTGGATTAATTTTTCAATCTTTTAAAACCAAGATACGTCCTAACGAAAGCATTAATTAAACAATTTCCTTCGAAACAACTTCCTTCTTCGAATCATCAACTCTGATTTCTGTTTTGATGGACTTTGGTCACAGACGTATATTATTATACCTCAGTAATTAGCGACGTTCGACTTAACACAAAAAAGTTTCAAGTACTGAGTCAAAGTGACTCGTTCTGTAAAAGCAATTAGTCAGATTATAAGTCGTTTCTAAAGTAGTTTGAATACCGTCTTCACAGCAGAATGACTCCTAATGGGTGTCTAATCATTTTCTACTATGTAGTTAAGTCCAATGCAAAAAATACATATTCATTACAGCTCGAGAGTTTTACTGACTGTTGTTTTACTTGCATGGATTACTTGCTTATAAGACTGAAAAATATGTATCATAGAACTTGGAGATAAGTTTTGGCGAAGAATATATACTTTTCAAAACACATTTCTGTCTGAATAATTCGTGTTTATGCTCCCGTAAGAAAGTTTCTAGAAATCTTTGCACTTACGTAAGAACTCAACTGGAATAATTCTTGTTTACGCTCACTTCATCTTATCAGTTCTCCAGTTCTTGCGTTCGGTACATGCTTATGACGAAAATGGTCATGTGTAGATGATACCTAGCAGATGAAAGAGTCCGGGGATCGAGGTGTAATACCGCTCAAAATGCTCTGAAATTTCGATTGCGAGCGTGTTATAGAAATGACAACAGTGTCCATTATTTGGTTCAGATATAACTCTTGTGGTGATGAGTGCTTTATTCTGGTTGCTTTCCATCCAATCAGTTGTTTAAAATTAGGGATAATTAGGGGTTTCAGACCTAGACGTTTAATTCATGTGTGTATTAAATGTATTTTAAATTCGGTGACAAAATTCATTCATTTCAGGATTTTTCATCTTCTTTCTTTGTTATCTGATGTTTCACACTCGTCGAGTTACAACAAACAAACTGTCAACTAGTTTTAAAACAAAAACGTTACTGAACCTTTGTCAAAAGGTGTATGTGACTCGTTGGCGATAAAATTCAACAATAAACAAACAGTATACAATCCACTTGTTTTAAAATAACATATTAAAACAAGTCAAAAGAATGTATACAAATGCTGGTTATATTGTTGGTTTATTAGAGTTTATCTAGAGTTCTAAATAATAAAAAGGAAAAAGAAATTAAAATTTTAATGGAAAGTAGAGAATGTAGAATTGCTGTAAAAAAATGCACAAACAAGTGAAGACCAAACGCAACGTAAGAGTATTATCGATCGTTCTAGAATTTAAAGATAATAACAACAAATGTTCGTTGGGGTAAAAGAAACAATAAGTTGATCTAAGTAAGAGTTTTTGTTTGTTTCCAATTTACAAATTATTATTGCGTTATGACGAAGAATGAATATTACTTTCAAAATCCGCGTAGCTGAATTATTAAAAATCTATTATTAAAACTATAACAACTTTTATGATGTTTAAATTCGCAGATCTACTCTGTTATTGCAACACAGTTTGTGATAATTCACTTTAAAAATTGCTACTATATGCTCTTTAGTCTAAACTCACATGTAAGCAGTATAGATTTGTTAAGCTCAGCATGACTAAGTGATTAGGACGCTTGAGTAGCAATCCGAGGGTTGCGGGCTCGAGTCCCCGTTATGTCAAATATTCTTGCCTTTTCAGTCGTGAGGGTGCTATAATATTAGTGTCAATTCCACTATTCGTTGTTAAAAGAGTAGCCCAAGTGTTGGTGGTGGGTAGTGATGACTAACTATCCTTCCCTCTAATCTTACACTGCTAAATTAGGGACAGCTATTGCAGATAGTTCTCGTGTAGCTTTGCGCGAAATTCATAAAACGAACGAACGAACAAAAACTTAAACCTTTTACCCACAGACCACTAGCGCAGATAGCTCTCGTGTCGCTTCGCACGGAATTAAAAAACAATAACAACAAAAATTCTAGATCTACATCACTCATTTAGCTAACTTGCTTAAACTATATTTTAGACGAGTATTTATAAATAGTCTAACTGAGGTCAAGAATTTTCGACAAATTGCAAGACATTATGATGTATTAATACTCGAGACCAACTTCTATTAAGTTATTGCCTTTAAAAGTAACTAAATTTAACATTCGCACTGTATCTAACACGGACGAAAGAATGAACAAAATTATCAAACTATTTTTCATTACTTGAAGCACATATAATTAGACCTGTCAGTCTTTCTTTCTTTCTATCACGACAAAAACATTATAGTGAAAAATGTTGACGTTGTTAAGTCATAATTGGCCTTGGTTACTTGGTATTTTTTTTACAGCTTGTCAGAGTTAGCTCGGTTGTTGTTGGCTTATATAGTCAAGCGCACAGCTACACAAAGAACTGCCCGTGCTCTACCCTGGTTTCTAGCGGTATTAGTCCGCAGCATTTAAACAATGGGGTCTTCTGTTTTTATCAGAAGCACGAAAGATGAAGTTAAAAGTTATAAGACTATTTCTGACAGGCTGTTTTAGGCTTAGGATACGCCTACTGTTTGTTTTTACTATTTTTAGCCTCTGACTGATAAAACAATATTCGGTTATGACCAAAAAGTATTAACCTTAAACATCCAGGATTCTAGAAAGTTTGATAGCAGAAAGAAAATGACGTAATCTGAGGATAAGCTGAAAAACGTAACTTCCACTCGCTTCAGGTTTGATAAATCGAATTTTCTCTGACATACTTGTCTGTATAAAACAAAACAGTAAAATGTACACTAGATGACTGTTGTACATATGAAAAAAAAATCTCTCGTTTCTATTGAATGTTCATTAATATTAATTGACTGTAAGAAAACTTAAAGCCCGGTATGGTCAAGTGTGTTAAGGCATGCGCTCGTAATCTGTGGATCGCAGGTTCGCATCCGAGTCGCGCTGAACATGCTCGCCCTCCCAGCCATGGGGGCGTTATAATGTGATGGTCAATTCTACTTTTCGCTGGTAAAAGAGTAGCCCAAAAGTTGGCGGTGGGTGGTGATGACTAGCTGCCTTTCCTCTAGTCTTACACTGCTAAATGTAAAGGATTCTAGGATGACAGAAAACTCTATCATCAGGAAATGTCGAAAATTCGTTAAAATAATAATTATCATGTGAGCTGACATGAAGTTCGAAATTCAAGTTGTCTCAGAACGACTGGTTCGGGTATCATCAATAGAAGTGTTGATACCCATATCAGCTGTTGGTTCGGGTATCATCAATAGAAGTGTTAATACCCATACCAGCTGTTGGTTCGGGTATCATCAATAGAAGTGTTAATACCCATACCAGCTGTTGGTTCGGGTATCATCAATAGAAGTGTTAATACCCATACCAGCTGTTGGTTCGGGTATCATCAATAGAAGTGTTAATACCCATACCAGCTGTTCTAAGATACATGTTGATTGCAAGTGGGTTTCTCGTCATCAACAAATTCGATGAAATCTGTATTTATTTCCTCAGACTTATTTTCTTTAAAACTGGCAAAACATTTTGTCATTTTTCCAGCTTTCTTGTTGACTTGTATTGAACAAACTTGGAGACCCGTTATGGCCAAGTGGGTTGAAGCATTCGACTCGCAATTTCAGGGACGCGTGTTCGAATCCTCGTAGCACCAAACACGCTCCCAATTTTAGCCTTGGGAGCGATATATAAAGTGATGGTTAATCCCACTATTCGTTGGTAAAAGAGTAACCCAAGAGTTGGCGGTGGGTGGTGATATTTAGCTGCCTTCTCTCTTGTCTTCCACTGCTAAATTAGGGACGACTAGCACAGATAGCCCTCGAGTAGCTTTGCGCGTAATTCTAAAAACAAAACAAACTTGTCATAAGCTTTAAATAAGCTATAAAAATGGAATTAGATTCGATTAATATAAAAAATGCATTGTTTTGAAAGTTTCTGTGTTTTAGTTATATTTATCGAATGTAATTCCATTTTCATGACTAATTTCAAACCTCTTCTAGGTTTTATCATCTGATTCACATTCACCCATTATTTGTCCACCGTTTTAGACTTTCATTTTGCCAAAAGTTCTTATTTACTGACTCAATATCATAAGAATTACCTTTCAAGATAATCTAAAATGTAAAATAAATTATTACATAATTTTATATCTTTATCAAGGTTGTCTGTGTTTTGGTGTAATCATTTTAAATTATCACCACACTTTGGTTTCATGAATTCATAGCGAAAAATCGTACATCAGTGTTTTTCAAAACGTCTGGAATACTTGTATTAACGTAAACTGGTTTATGAAATATTCGTTTCGGTTTGTTTACAGAAAAAGCAGATTACGTTTCTGTAAATGTAGTTCATTCAGTAAAACATGGTTAATTTTTCAGCTTTCTTTACATTAGAACACGATTTCCTATTAACTGGTTTTCTAAAGATTTTCACAGTCTTTAAACATACGAAATTATTCAATTATATATACACATATATATATATATAACTCGTTAGTGTCTTTTCTTCTGATTCACGTATTTAGGTTAATGTATTTATCAACCCAATCAAAATGTGTGAACTCTAACACTATTGAACGTTCTTGACTTTCATTGCTAACAATAAATATATTTTTAATCAGTATGTTTCCTTGTTTGCACCTAATGGATTATCTGGGTTGTGCACACGATGGGTGTAGAAATAAAGTTTTCGATATTTAGAATCAAAGCTACATGGGGAAGTGTGAGGAAGCTGGGATATTTTAGATTTATACAGTGAAGCAAGTAACTAATCCTGGTAGCTATTTAATCACTATTATGTTCTATGGTAAAATAGGTATAATTTATTGTCATATATTTATAAAATAACACCTATTTTATAATAATTTTTAAAAAATCATTAAATCGTTACATGTACCTTTCCATTTAAATCCTCCATACGTTAATTATGGACTCATTGTCCATCTCTATATGTTATTAACGTCAAGATAAATAGATGTATTCATTATAACCATCACATTCTCTCTTGTTTAAATTATTTGTTTTGTTATCTCCATCACAACTCTACGATATACCTTTCTCAACCATTTATATCATATGATATTCTATCAATATTCATAACTTAACACCATTTATAAAGTTGAACTCACGATGAACGAGGTGTTGTGTAGTACAAAGCAGGGTTTAATTAACATGTTTTCAAACAAACATCTCTGATCAGTTAATGTCAGAACATCAGTCTTTACAAAATGATCACAATATTCTCCAACGTTTCGTATATTAAACACTCTCAGAACATCAGTCTTTACATAAAGATCACAATATTTTCCAACGTTTCGTATATTAAACACTCTCAGAACACCAGTCTTCACATAAAGATCACAATATTCTCCAATGTTTCGTATATTAAACACTCTCAGAACACCAGTCTTCACATAAAGATCACAATATTCTTCCACGTTTCGTATATTAAACTCTCTCAGAACACCAGTCTTTACATAGAGATCACAATATTCTACCACGTTTCGTTTTTTTAACTCTCTCAGAACATCAGTCTTTACATAAAGATCACAATATTCTTCCACGTTTCGTATATTAAACACTCTCAGAACACCAGTCTTCACATAAAGATCACAATATTCTACCACGTTTCGTATATTAAACTCTCTCAGAACATCAGTCTTTACATAAAGATCACAATATTCTCCAACGTTTCGTATATTAAACACTCTCAGAACACCAGTCTTCACATAAAGATCACAATATTCTTCCACGTTTCGTATATTAAACTCTCTCAGAACACCAGTCTTTACACAAAGATCACAATATTCTACCACGTTTCGTATATTAAACTCTCTCAGAACACCAGCCTTTACATAAAGATCACAATATTCTACCACGTTTCGTATATTAAACTCTCTCAGAACATCACTCTTTACATAAAGATCACAATATTCTCCAACGTTTCGTATATTAAACACTCTCAGAACACCAGTCTTCACATAAAGATCACAATATTCTTCCACGTTTCGTATATTAAACTCTCTCAGAACACCAGTCTTTACACAAAGATCACAATATTCTACCACGTTTCGTATATTAAACTCTCTCAGAACATCACTCTTTACATAAAGATCACAATATTCTCCAACGTTTCGTATATTAAACACTCTCAGAACACCAGTCTTCACATAAATATCACAATATTTTACCACGTTTCGTATATTAAACTCTCTCAGAACACCAGTCTTTACATAAATATCACAATATTCTACCACGTTTTGTATGTTAAACTCTCTCAGAACGTCAGTCTTTACACAAAGATCACAATATTCTCCAACGTTTCGTATATTAAACACTCTCAGAACACCAGTCTTCACATAAAGATCACAATATTCTTCCACGTATCGTATATTAAACACTCTCATAACATCAGTCTTTACATAAAGATAACAATATTCTACCACGTTTCTTATATTAAACTCTCTCAGAACACCAGTCTTTACATAAAGATCACAATTTTCTCCAACGTTTCCAATGTTTTATCCAAACGTTTCATTACATTTGTTGTTATCACCCGATATACGAACCTATAAGGAGAGACTCCTTTCTTTATCACCAGGTGGAACTTTTCTTGTGAAAAATATTGCGTCGTATTCTGAGCTGTTATTTTTTTGAGATTACTTAAAAGTTTATCTAAAGGATTAGTGATGCACTTATATTAATCTACAAATTTTAATTTCAATAAAGATTTTTTTCTAAACTAAACATACATATATACATATATCGTTGTTCAGAGAAGTTCAAATTCTTTATGATAGCAACCTAATTCATAGGTCAATATCTTGTCCGCTCATTTTATGAATGACTGACTGAGTTTCTTCTATTCTATTTGGTTAACTTTAGTGTCATTGCTTTCAGTTTTATTCTATACTATTGTTCTATTTCGACACGTATTTTTGATAAAGAGATTAAATTGTACGTTCAGTCTCATTCATGAGAAATTGTGAGAACATTTATTAAAAGAATAACACACTTAGTAGCACCTTAACGTTTGTTTTTACTAACACTATTATTACACTCCTAATTTTGGTGGTTAAACTAAATCCTTAGCTTTATACCAAGGATTATTACTGTTATCTTAAATGAAAAACGCATAGTTGTTATTAAATAACAAAGAATATTTTAATATATTTCTTTGCTTTCAGACATGAGTCAGATTGGGCTATTTGCTGTGTCTGCCATAAAGAAAAGGTTTTAACTTTCCAGATCCGTTATCTAAAAGTAATTCCAATTATTCATAAACAACTTTTATACATATATATATATACGCCTAATTTTCTGTAAGAAGTAAGTTTCGAAAGGAATTTTTATGAATGCTATGTGTGGTTGTAAATTACCAAAGGCCTTCTTACGTTTGTAGCATTTGTTTATTTTTATTACCATCATGATGACGTGTTACGATTATCATGTCATTCTATAAGTTTGAACCCTCACGGTATACAATAGTTTTTCCCGCATTTCTTCGTTTTCATCTGATTTAATTGTTTTCATGCCATATTCTAATTGTAAGTAATCGCAATGTTTTGTCTCAAACGAAATAATTTATACATTTAAGTTTCTGGAAGACAAATGATGAAAGGTGTCTCTTATTGACGGCGTCTTTACCTACTTGTTACAGTAGTGCATCTTATAATTAATTTTAGAATAAAGTTCCTTGCTTAAGCTACTACAATAATAACACGTATTTACTACTGGCATGATTGTATATATACGAAGGAACTCAGTATAATGAAAATATTTTTATTAGTAAACAGGGGAACTCAAAAAATGTAGATTGAAAAATCTCTCAGTGAATTTTATAGAAATAATAAAATCAAAGATGGTAGTAATGTGAATAAAGTGTCACCAGTTATTCAGAAATACAAGGACTGGAAATGACAAGGAAATTCATATGATTAATTCGCTGAAACACATGTGAAAAACACAAGAAAAGTTGCCTATAAATATAAAGAAGTTAAACAACATTGAAAAGAGTTCGAGGTTCAAATAAAATGAATCACTGATTATTTTTATATAATAGAAATAAGCGGTGATGGTTGTAAATCTCAGAAAATGTGCGAAACTTTTGAATCTGTAATTAAAGATGTTTAACTTTCACACATGTGAAAAAGATGTCGTCAGAACAACTTTCACACATGTGAAGAAGGTGTCGTCAGAACAACTTCCACACATGTGAAGAAGGTGTCGTAAAATTAAGTCTATTTTAACGATCTTTTCTACATAAATTTTTTTATCAACTGGAGTTTGGAAACTCGCGTCAAAAGACGGCTAATAAGGAAATAGAGACAGCTAACGATCACAGTTTGAAAACATGTTCACTGGATGATGTAAATAAATATAACAATGGACGATGATATTTGTTTGATATATAAGAAAAACGATCTTCCTAAAGCTGGTTAAAATATAAAAAGAATTTCAAAGTTAACGTTAAATTAAGTTTACAAAATTGAAAAATTGAGGAAAAGCAAGAAAATTGCAGGTTTTCCAAATTCACCGTTTATTACAACCCTGGTTCAGCCCATATCCATCATCGAGTACTGTCGAAACCAAGGAGGCCCGGCATGGACAGGTGGGTTAAGGCGTGCGACTCGTAATCCGAGGGTTGCGGGTTCCTATCCCCGTCGCGCCAAACATGCTCGCCCTTTCAGCCGTGGGAACGTTATAATGTGACGGTCAATCCCATTATTCGTTGGTAAAAGAGTAGCCAAAGAGTTGGCGGTGGGTGATGATGACTAGTTGCTTTTCCTCGAGTCTTACACTTCTAAATTAGGGACAGCTAGCGCAGATAGCTCTCGAGTAGCTTTGCGAAATTCCAAAACAAAAGAACAACCGAAACCATGGTTTTAACAAATGAAACGTACAATTATTTTGTATTTCCTGTTTCACCAAATAACGACGGTTTCAAGTATTAATTACGTCAACTTATAGTTGTTTTTACCTTAGGCATAAAGAAATAGATTTTTTTGTATAAGAAACTGAAAATTAGGTAACTCTGAAGTCGACTAAATTGTAAAAAAAATTACAGAGAATTTTTTCGTAAACATTTCAGTGAAATTAGTGAGCGTGAAGTAAGAGAATAATAATGGATCTTTGAAAATTTAAAATCAATCATATCAATAAAAACAATCAATTGAAATGATCGTCATACATGGAACTATCAAAAGAAAAAAGATATAAAATGAAAAGTTTGTGTTTAGTTCAAAGGTCAAGCATATTGTACGTGATGTATATGAACATAGCTGTATCCATTAGATACCAACATTTAAAATAATAAACGATCTTTTAATTATAATAAACCAGAAGAGATGAAATATGTTAAAGAGTCAACAGATAGACGAATTCCCAATTTTATATGCAAAAACGGCTCGTTTGGGTTCAGAAAATTTTTTAAATAGAAGAGCGAACAACGTTTCGACCTTCTGCAGTCATCGTTACGTTCACAAAGAAAGAGGTAACTGACCGGAAGCTGACCACATGTTTGGAAGGGGTTGTGTAACTAAGTGTCGCAATGTAGAGGGGGGGCTAGATGTTTGAATATATAATTTTATCTATAATATTAATATAGGTATAATGGCGTTCCTTTATATTGGTTTATTTTGGGTTTAAGTTGTTGTATAAGTAAGGCTTCTTTAATTTTTCGTTTGTTTATGTTTGTTTCTTTATTTAGTATTTTAGTGTTTTCTATGGTTATGTTGTGTCCATTTGACTTGCAGTGTTCGAAAACGTGTGAAGGTGACTTTTTGTGTTCTTTGAATCTGGTTTCCATTTTTCTACTTGTTTCTCCTATATAGAAGTCGTGGCAGTTATCACATTGTATTTTATAAATAATGTTGGTGTGGTGTTTGTCAGTGTAGTTCTTACATAGTATAGACCTTAGTTTTGTGCCTGGTTTTTGAAGAAATTTAGTATTAACTGGAATGTTATATTTTGTTACTAGTTTTTGCCAACATCACTGAATTCCCAATTTGTTATAAGTAGCAATCGAAAATTTGAAAAGAAGACGAATATACAGAGTTTCCACACTTTGAATGATTATAAATGCAATGTTTATCAAGATATATCTAGGTTTTATAATCCAAGTTGAAGAAAACAAGTGTTGTACCTTTTGAGTTATCGCAGATGTTCGAACTTATGACCATTCTGGTCACTGCTGATAACGTGGACAGATGAAATTGCAAACTTAACGAATCATTTCATTTAATATTCTCTTTCAATTACTTCTCTCAGCTCATTGATGATTGCAGGTTTTTGTGCTATAAATCTTATCTCTGACCAGGGGTGTAGATTTTTTACACCTGATAGTGGATGATTTTTCCAACCACTTATGTAGACTGTTCAATTTGAAAATTGGTAATCTCTGATTACAGGAACCTGAAAGCTGTAAACATGTAGTCACAGAGTAATCTTGTTGCCACGATACTTCAAGGTTTCCATGCAGGTTCGTATAAGTGAGGTGTTGTGAACAGTTTTCAAAATGTTAATAGAATAAAGATAAATGTGTCACAACTTAACTGCCACATGAATTTATTCCTGCACACTGCACATTATAAAAGATGACTATTATACTTGACAAGGTTACTAATAACTTTCATTGCATGAATTACGTTTTCAAATATAAATAAAATTAGTAATTACCCTTGATAAGTTTATATCTACTGAAAAACTGTTCATGTTGTTTGATAAAAATAATTAAAATGTCTTTGCGAACTCTTGAAAATTACACATCAATACAATGTAGCACATAATTATTCATAGTTTTCATTGAAGTAAGATTCATTTAGTCCTCTAGTCTACATGTTCCCAAACGTAGACCTCCTTTGTGATGACCTGTTTATCAATTCTTTCATAAATTCTTCTATATTTATCTTGTCGACCTCATCTTTGTGAGTGTGACAAATTGCCACATGGTTGAGGCGACACTGAGACATAGTCGACCTTAACCATGTCTTCAACCGTCTTAATGCAGAAAAGCTACGTTCATATTCGCAGCTTGATACTGGACATACAAGCAAAATTTTCATGAGAAAAAACTCTTCACTAAACATCTTCTGACTTGTTTCATACATTTTACAGTAAGTATTCTTCGCACCTTTCAGAGATACTGTTTTTGTTGTTCCTTTGAACATGGGCAACTGAAACTCGAGCCGATGTGCAGAGATTTCTGGATAGAAGTTTATAACCGAGTTTTCAATCTTGCCAGATGTGATCATGTTCTCAAGTGCCAGATATTGCCTGAAGTCATTGTTGTCTGCATTGAATCTAGTGGTCAAATGTTCTGTGACTGTGTCCACAAATTCAAAATATTGTCTTCTGTAGTAATCTCTAGCTGTTGCAGAATGGTGTGCTGAGCCATCACCTGTGATCCTTCTGGGGGTTCTGTGAATGTGTGATACTTCAATAGACACCAGATCTAGGGAAGTTACCTTATTGTCAGCTTCATCAAATATCTTGTTGTAATTTTCCTCTTTTTGAACTACCCGCAATTGCTCAACTGTCATTGCAGATGCTTCAATCATGCCAGATACTGTCACTGATTTTGCTTGGAATGCACGGTTTAGTTCCTCTAATGCAACTAATGGATGCTGAGCCATCAACAATCCTTAAACTGTCTTTCCTTTGTCAAATCTGTCCAGTAGACCTCGTGCTTTCACTGTTACATCTGATTTTTCATTTGGTAATTCAGACAAAGAATCAACAATGTCACTCTAGTGATCATTAGTACATGTAATTGCAGATAGGCGGAACAACCAGCCGTGGGGGCGTTATAATTTTGAGTCAATCCCACTATTCTTTGGCAAAGTAGCCCAAGAGTTTGCGGTGGGTGGTGATGATTAGCTGCCTTATCTCTAGCCTCACACTGCTAAATTAGGGACTGCTAGCGCAGATAGTCTTTGTGTAGCTTTGCGCGACACTAAAAAACCAAACAAAATAGACTTAAAATATTCAAATTGTAACTTGAGCGACCCTTCACATTAAAGTTAAGTGTTAGTGTTAACTTGACAGTGGAAAAATTAATAAAGAAAATAGCTTTCATTTACATTAAGTTTTGCTCAAGAACACTTCACTCGAAATACAGTTTTGATGTTTTTAATCTGCTAAAAATGTAGTAGTCAATAATGTGTCTGCTTCTTCGGAATAGGATTAAACGTCCAGGTTAAAGATGCCTGGTGCTCGGATATAGCTGCTCTCAGGTCACTGATTAAAGCGAAGACAGCCAACCGGAAGCAGCTTCTACCTAGACGGATTTAATCGACACTTTGAAACGAGTATCGAGATTGACTGTTACTTTTATAACACACATACAATTGAAATTTTGAAGCCTATTGAGAAGCATTGCTCTTCGTGATATCTCGCGTGCTCACAAGTTGTTTCCATGACGTATCCGTTCAGTCATCGCAGTTTGCCAAGCAGTTACAAAAATGAAATTGGAATTAATATTATTCCGTAACAAGATATATCGATCAGACCACCGAACATGGTGCACGTGGATTTCTGTGCAATAGGACTGTTAACAGATGCTGAAATACCGACATCTTTGTACACTAGATGGATTGTGTAGGAGATAAAAGTGAGAATCGACACGCTTTGGATTCAAAACCCAGACATTTTGCAAAGAAAACTACTTTACAGAATTATTATTAAGATAGAGCATAATTATTCGTGTGTATTTGAACTAAAACGGCGTGGTTAATCTCTAAATTCATTTGCAAACAACGCACTCCTCTATTGTGCAAATTAAGAGAGAATAATAGAAATTTAAAATTGATCAAAGAAACAATAAAATAAATTTACCGTATTTTGTATTTCAAAATTTCCTGGGAGTCTTATTGACTTATATTGTTTTTTGAATTTTCGCACAAAGCTACTCGAAGGCTATCTGTGCTAGCCGTCCCTAATTTAGCAGTGTAAGACTAGAGGGAAGGCAGCTGGTCATCACCACCCACCGCCAACTCTTGGGCTACTCTTTTACTAACGAATAGTGGGATTGAGTGTCACATTATAACGCCCCCAAATAGAAATATATATATATATATATTAAAATTATAAACGGTTCACTCAATCTTTACAACATCATTTTGCTTGTGAAGCTCATAAAGGTGTTTGAGTCGTATGCTAACAACCAAAGCACATGCTTTATGACACTTTAGGACATATCAACAAACCTATACAATTACTTTAATGAACAAGGAAACAGAAAAACAAACAAAAAATCTCTTAGAATATTTCGTCGTTTATATAGAGAAGGCTAAATTTTTCCTGTATATGACTTTTGTGTGTTTTGATTTTTTTTAATTGCAAGTTTAATGTGCGTGAGTTTGTATGTTTTGCACGTCTCACTTACACAGATTAGCCTGGTAACGAAGTTAACTGAGTCATTGAGCTACTGAAAAAAAGAACACTTTATCAGCAAAGTGGGATATTACCTTTTTTTGAAAATGCTAATTAAGTCAAAAAACATATTTTAGACGAATATAAAAGGTAACGTATAAATTTCAAGGGAAAAATAATAAAACAAAGGAACGTTCCGTTTTCTAGATTGCCGAGTTTAAAAGTGCTCTGATGTAAGAACTGACAGTAATAAAGGTCTTATATAGTTTTATATTTAGAAAAACAACGTTGTTTATTGTTCACTAGTGTATTCTTACACTTTTACTTCATTATTTTCGACATAATTATTTCTGTTTTACGGTTTTCTACGGATCTTTTTATGCAGTAAAATTAATCAGATATGTGGAAATTTTTATAAATTTAAGTTCTTGTGACTTCACCTCAAGTGACGAATCAAACTGCACGAGGGGTGGTTACAAGTTATGTTCACGATTCACAAATGGTAGTACTAACATAACTAATTATTTCGCCAGGCGTGAGCATTTCTCATTCAAGACACGTTTGGCCCGGTGGTTAAGTCACTCGACACGTAATCCGAGAGTCATGGGTTCGAATTGCCTTCGCACGAAACGAACTGGCCCTTTCAGCCGTGGAAGCGCTATAACGTGACGGTCAAACCCAATATTCGTTGGTAAAAGAGTAGCCCAAGAGTTGGCGGTGGGTGGTGATGACTAGTTGCCTTCCCTCTAGACTTAAACCGCTAAGTTAACGACACGAGCGCAGATAGTCCTCGTGTAGCTTTGTGCCAAATTCAAAAACAAATTAACAAACAAAATTTAAAACCGAGATTTTCCTTACATGTTCTAAAATAGTAGATTAGATTTTGATAATAAGAAAATTCCAGAACATTTACTTGTATGTTTTTATATCTCAAATTAACAGTTACCATAACAGTTTATCAGCACATTCAAAGCAAATATTTCCACACATAGATTGTGAAACCGTTTTTTATGAGCCAATTATCAGATACTTCACATGTTTAATATGCTAACAGTCATTTGTTTATCACTGTAATAACATGTCTTTTGTAAGATGTTTCGTGGTAACTGAACTTATTTTCACGTATTTGACAGTCAGTTTGGTAACGGATTTCAAGTGTGTTTTGTGTATCTTGTGAAATAAAGAAACTTTGCTTAACACAAATAACAAAAACTTAATGTATTAAGAAACCAAATAAACACAGCCACAAAACTATGTTTACACTATCAAAATAACGGTAAAACCAACAACATAAAACAACACTTCATCAACATCAACAATTTGTTTTTTTGAAAAAAAACCGTTGAAAGAATTATACACACTCACCGAGATCAACAACAAACAAACAACAATAAATCCCAAGATACAACAAACTACAAAACCTTACATTGCTGCATACCATACGTTCCTGACATTAGCGAAAAATTAACCAACATTTAGAAAAAAACTTATAACAAAACACAACATTCCAGTAAACACCAAGTTTATCCAGGTACAAAACTAAAGTCCACACCATGTACAAACTACACTGACAAAAACAACACAAACATTTTTTTTATAAAATACATTGTGATAACTGCCACTACTTCTATGTTGGAGAAACAAGCAGAAGAAAATGTAAACCAAATAAAAAAAACACACACACACAAAACACCTTCACACATTTTTTTAACACTGCAAATCAAATAAACACAACACAACACAATCATAGAAAACACCCAGATATTAAGTAAGAAACAAGTATAAGCAAACACAAGCCCTACTTATACAGAAGCTAAAACCAAAATAAAACCAATATAAAGAAACACCTTTGTACTTAAACTAATTAACAACCTAACATCTAACTGTAAAGCCCCCTACAATCCTGTACCGTTTATACTCTCGTTCACCAGGCATGTGCTGGAAATTCTTCCTTTGTTAACCTGAAGATGACCTAAGAAGGTCGAAATGTTGTTCAGTACTTTGTTAAAAGTAAACATCTTAACACCCATACCTGTCGCCTTAAGATACAATGGTAAGATAAATATATCATACATAAGTTAATCACTTCAACAGTACAGCTAATTAAACTAAACAATGGTAAGATAAATATATCATACATATGCTAATCAGTTCAACAATACAGAAAATTAAACTAAACAATGGTAAGATAAATGTATAATACATATGTTAATCATTTCAACAATACAGCTAATTAAACTAAATAATGGTAAGATAAATATATCATACATATGTTAATCACTTCAACAGTACAGCTAATTAAACTAAACAATGGTAAGATAAATATATCATACATAAGTTAATCAGTTCAACAATACAGCTAATTAAACTAAACAATGGTAAGATAAATATATCATACATAAGTTAATCACTTCAACAGTACAGCTAATTAAACTAAACAATGGGAAGATAAATATATCATACATAAGTTAATCAGGTCAACAATACAGCAAATTAAACTAAACAATGGTAAGATAAATATATCATACATATGTTAATCAGTTCAACAATACAGCTAATTAAATTAAACAATGGTAAGATAAATATATCATACATAAGTTAATCACTTCAACAGTACAGCTAATTAAACTAAACAATGGTAAGATAAATATATCATACATATGCTAATCAGTTCAACAATACAGAAAATTAAACTAAACAATGGTAAGATAAATGTATAATACATATGTTAATCATTTCAACAATACAGCTAATTAAACTAAATAATGGTAAGATAAATATATCATACATATGTTAATCACTTCAACAGTACAGCTAATTAAACTAAACAATGGTAAGATAAATATATCATACATATGTTAATCAGTTCAACAATACAGCTAATTAAACTAAACAATGGTAAGATAAATATATCATACATAAGTTAATCACTTCAACAGTACAGCTAATTAAACAAAACAATGGGAAGATAAATATATCATACATAAGTTAATCAGGTCAACAATACAGCAAATTAAACTAAACAATGGTAAGATAAATATATCATACATAAGTTAATCAGTTCAACAATACAGCTAATTAAACTAAACAATGGTAAGATAAATATATCATACATAAGTTAATCACTTCAACAGTACAGCTAATTAAACTAAACAATGGGAAGATAAATATATCATACATAAGTTAATCAGGTCAACAATACAGCAAATTAAACTAAACAATGGTAAGATAAATATATCATACATATGTTAATCAGTTCAACAATACAGCTAATTAAATTAAACAATGGTAAGATAAATATATCATACATAAGTTAATCACTTCAACAGTACAGCTAATTAAACTAAACAATGGAAGATAAATATATCATACATAAGTTAATCAGTTCAACAATACAGCCAATTAAACTAAACAATGGTAAGATAAATATATCATACATATGTTAATCTTTCAACAATACAGCTAATTAAACTAAACACTGGTAAGATAAATGCATAATACACATGTTAACCATTTCAACAGAACAAATAATTAAACCAAACACTGGTGAGATAAATGTATAATACATATGTTAATCATTTCAACAGTACAAATAATTAAACCAAACACTGGTAAGATAAATGTATAATAAATATGTTAATCATTTCAACAGAACAAATAATTAAACCAAACACTGGTAAGATAAATGTATAATACATATGTTAACCATTTCAACAGTACAAATAATTAAACCAAACACTGGTAAGATAAATGTATAATACATATGTTAATCATTTCAACAGTACAAATAATTAAACCAAACACTGGTAAGATAAATGTATAATACATATGTTAATCATTTCAACAGTACAAATAATTAAACTAAACACTGGTGAGATAAATGTATAATTCATATGTTAATCATTTCAACAGAACAAATAATTAAACCAAACACTGGTAAGATAAATGTATAATACATATGTTAATCATTTCAACAGTACAAATAATTAAACTAAACACTGGTAAGATAAATGTATAATACATATGTTAATCATTTCAACAGTACAAATAATTAAACTAAACACTGGTAAGATAAATGTATGATACATATGTTAATCATTTCAACAGTACAAATAATTAAACTAAACACTGGTAAGATAAATGTATAATACATATGTTAATCATTTCAACAGAACAAATAATTAAACTAAACACTGGTAAGATAAATGTATAATACATATGTTAATCATTTCAACAGTACAAATAATTAAACTAAACACTGGTAAGATAAATGTATAATACATATATTAATCATTTCTTGTGTAGTGTACATTTTTGAAGTGTAGAAAATTTGTAGTATATATTTCTATTTTGATCATCCATTTGTTATTTTAGTTGAGCTCAATTGCTAACACAGGCGTAAGTAACTCATAAATTTTGAAACTCTTTTCTGCTAGGCCTGGCATGGCCGAGCGCGTTAAGGCGTGCACTCGTAATCCGAGGGTCGCGGGTTCGCGCCCGCGTCGCACTAAAACATGCTCGCCCTCCCAGCCGTGGGGGCGTTATAATGTTACGGTCAATCCCACTATTCGTTGGTAAAAGAGTAGCCCAAGAGTTGGCGATTGGTGATGATGACTAGCTGCCTTCTCTCTAGTCTTACACTGCAAAATTAGGGACGGCTAGCACAGATAGCCCTCGAGTAGCTTTGTGCGAAATTCCAAAACAAACAAACAAACAAACAAACAAACTTTTCTGCTATATAAAAGCTTCTCGAAGATAAAGTTCCCCGGACCAGATCGGAAATGGCGTCATGTGTGTGACACCACATCTTAAACATCATTATGACGTCACTTCAGGTAAGACTTCAACAGAAAAGCCGGGAAGACTCCCGTGATCGAAGACATGGAAATTCTTTCGCGTCCTATCAACAACCTGTGAGAAGTACGTAAAAAATTACCATTTGTCCTGTGTTCGGAAATTATTACGAAAAGTTTTGTTAAAATAGGCTAAAGATACCAATTATTTGTAGATAAAAGGATGGCATTTCTTCAGAAGAAGATCACGTGTGTATACAATCACGTGGTCATCGTAGAGTTTAATATGTTATTATAAGGCACAAATACGTGACATGTTTGTTCAGTAAATGTTGTGAATTCAGGTACAATACGTAACATGTTTGTTCAGTTGTATATTGTGGATTCAAGTAAAATACGCAGCATGTTTGTTCAGTTGTATGTTGTGGATTCAGGTACAATACGTAACATCTTTGTTCAGTTGTATGTTGTGGATTCAGGTACAATACGTAACATCTTTGTTCAGTTGTATGTTGTGGATTTAGGTCAAACACACAGCATATTTGTTCAGCTGTATGTTGTGGATTCAGGTACAATACGTAACATCTTTGTTCAGTTGTATGTTGTGGATTTAGGTCAAACACACAGCATGTTTGTTCAGTTGTATGTTGTGGATTTCAGGTACAATACGTAACATGTTTGTTCAGTTGTATGTTGTGGATTCAGGTAAAACACGCAGCATATTTCTTCAGCTGTATGTTGTGGATTCAGGTACAATACGTAACATCTTTGTTCAGTTGTATGTTGTGGATTTAGGTCAAACACGCAGCATATTTGTTCAGCTGTATGTTGTGGATTCAGGTACAATACGTAGCATGCTCCTGAGAAAGGAAACCTCAGACTTGTTTTATTTATTCATCTCGTGTTATTGCCAGAATAATTGTCATTTTCAGCCTTTTTTTAAATAAATCCCTAAAATTATACATTAGCTTCAGTGCAATATATTTGATTTTGCTCTTGAATTGTTTTTGTAATAATGAAGGTTTGTGTATTTTATTAGAAAGCCACACTGGTCTGTCTGCTGTGTCCACCGAGAATTGTCGAGCCCTTGATTTCAACGTTGTAAATACAAAAACTTAATTAGACGGTATTAAGGCAAGTTAATTGGTTAGAAACTGACGGAATTTCAAATAGCGTTGAAACACCGAAGTTAAGCGGTTTGTAATGTTGGAAATCTTTTAACTTTCGTGATCAAATTCCTGTAGTTTTCCCATTAATAATCATTAATCACGGTTATAGCTTCCAACATTTATAGTGTAGTAACTATACCAAACCAACAATACAATGTATCCTCTCGCGGGTCGTCGATTTGTAAAGTCTAATACAAGTTCCAGAAATGTCAGTGGGCAAACGACACGCATGCGCAAAACGTTAACTGTTGCACTCGAAAACAGGCGGGAACTTCGCAGTACTTATTTAACACTGTAACTTAATTACATTTCTAAATACGTACAATTAACTAAAATGAACATCGATATTAAACTGCCACAGTTGAAATGAGGAACTGAATTAGCACATTAACGAGTCGTTTTAAAGAACGCAATAGGTCCAACCTTAAAAGGAGAAGTGGAATAATTCTAAACGAGACAGGCATTAATGAAGATAATTTTAATCAACTAGAGATATAAAATTTACTACCGTTTATTTTACAAGGATAATAATCAAAACTGATAAAGTGGTAAGTGATGTATATTTCACGTCACACGAAAGCGTTGTGTAACGTGAAACGTCCATTTGTGTGATTACGCCAGATGTTCGTTGTGCAGTCAGTATTTTCACCAGTAGTTTTAATAACAGCTTTCATAACTAGCGAACTCTTGAAGATTTACGTGGAAATCAGAACAATAAATCTGGAACTCGTACCTTTTACTGAGTGATATTAAGAACTGTATCTATAACAAATATGTGTTATTTATATATATTATTCGTTAACATGTACCTGGGTTAATTATATCAAGGAAATGGAAAATAAGTATTGGTTTAGAATCACATAATTACATTAATTTAACGAAATTTACTTATACACAGCTTATTAATATACGAACTTTAAATATTATTTATTTATTCTATTGAAAATATAAGTTTTGTTTATCTGAAGGAGAGGATCAAGATTTGGAGCGATTTGGTTGGAATATGAACATGATAAAGATATTATTAACTGGGATATCATGCATAGTTTGGATATCCTTGGCTTCGATGTCGTGCATATTTGGGAGTCTCTGTACCGGAATACTATTTTGAGCTGGGATATGACCATTTTGGAATATTATGCATACATGGAATGTGTTTGGTTTGGAATACCCTATGAACTTAAGATATAAATGTTTTACAATGTTCTGTACAGTTAGGGTATTTCTGACATGCTGTCGATATTCTATACAATTAGGACATTCTTGGATTTAGATGTTATAGAATCTCTACTCCGTTAGGACACGCATCAATTCGGATGTTATATTAATGAAGATATTGTGTGTGAAGACGTTGAATATAGTTTCAATTAGACCGGGTAAAAACGTGTGTGCTTGGAACATTACAGTTTGGTGTATTTTATATACACTTCAGGTAGGTTGGGATAAAGTGTATTGTAAGGATATTTCTAAGTAGACAGTCGTGAATGAGTAGGATACGTTTATATTTGGATATTGTATGTAGTTAGGGTAAGGTATTGCTCATATGTTCAAGAGATCTGCGATATGTCAGCTTATGTCTGTGTTGTCGTATTTTAAGTGGTTTGAATGTGGTCGTGTTAGAATTTTATATGTAGGTAGAAAGTGAATGCGTGTGACCGGGTTAAGATAAATTCATTTACGCATAAACACTAGTTAACAACAACGTATCTTGTTTGTTTTATTGAGTTCCAGGGTTCCTACGCGTATATTAACAAAAACACATTTCTAATTTGTTGTGTGTTGCTTTATCTAATCATAATCACTTAATTTAAGGGTTATTAATCACATTTTACGTGTAATTAGCTGATTTGAAAACAGAATTAATTGTGTTGAAGATCCAAACATAGAAATCGTTAGTGTTTTGTATTGTTTTTATCGGTGGATAAAATACATATAAATACACGTTTTGTGTATTAAACACCTTTTATAATAAACAACTTTTGCCTGATGATGTACAATAAGATCGTTCGAAACGTTATATGAAAACTGAATGTATTATTATGAGAGTCACTTAGAAGTCTAATGGAAACTTTATATGAAACCTGAATGTCTTATTATGAGGCTCACTTAGAAGTTTAATGGAAACTTTATATGAAACCTGAATGTCTTATTATGAGAGTCACTTAGAAGTCTAATGGAAACTTTATATGAAACCTGGATGTATTATTATGAGAGTCACTTAGAAGTCTAATGGAAACTTTATATGAAACCTGGATGTATTATTATGAGAGTCACTTAGAGGTCTAATGGAAACTTTATATGAAACCTGGATGTATTATTATGAGAGTCACTTAGAAGTCTAATGGAAACTTTATATGAAACCTGGATGTATTATTATGAGACTCACTTAGAAGTCTAATGGAAACTTTATATGAACCCTGAATGTATTATTATGAGACTCACTTAGAAGTCTAATGGAAACTTTATATGAAACCTGGATGTCTTATTATGAGACTCACTTAGAAGTCTAATGGAGCTGAACCGTCCGACATATAATTGTTTGATAACATTAAAGATAAATTTATTTCTCATTAGTTAATCTATGACGAAGTATTATGTTCGTAACCTTAAATAACATATTAATATTTATTAACATTTTTGTGATGAATGAGTTAATGAAATAAATAACTGTTAACTGAGTTTGTAATAATACACATCGCTATGATTACATCAAGATATTTGTATTGCAACTTAAAAAGTGTTGTGTACGATGTAAACACAGTATACATAAAACCATATTCATCCTCTGTCGTTGTGCTATACTTCTACAGCAATAAATAATAAACATACACATCACTTCATCCATCATTACTGCCCCCACTAGTACAGCAGTATGTCTGAGGAATCACACTGCTAAAACTGGGTTCCAACTCTTGTGGTGGGCACAACATAGATAGCCTATTCAATAGCTTTGTGCTTAGTTCCAAAAATCAATCAATCAATTAATTTTACGGTCCGGCAAGGTCAGGTGGTCTAAGAGCTCGAGTCGTAGTCTGCAGTTCGAGGGTTCGAATCCCCGTCACATCAAATATGCTCACACTTTCAGCCATGGGAGCGTTGTAACACTCGATCAATTTTACTATTCGTTGGTAAAAGAGTAGCCCAAGAGTGGGCGGTGGGTGGTGATGATTAGCTGCTTTCCATAGCTGCTTTCCATAGCTGCCTGGACAGCTAGAGCAGATAGTCCTCGCGTGCTTTGCACGAAATAAAAGCAGACAAATGAACTCATTGCTGTCATAACCTTGAGGTCGAGTATGTTCTTTCTGGAAGCTACTTACTTTCTCTAGCAGGGAGTCAGGCAACAATCTTCACAGGTGTCGCACGGAGCTGAAAAACAAAAAATATTGTATTCATTTTATACTTTTTTTTAGCTAGAAAAGAAAAAAGTTGCAGCATCTAAAACTGAATATTACATTTAACTAATGAAACATAATGACATGAGAACTTCTCAGAAACTGAATATATTTAACTAATGTATCATAATCACATGAGAACTTATCCAAAACTGAATATATTTAACTAATGTAACATAATCACATGGGAACTTCTCAGAAACTGAATATATTTAACTAATGTAACACAATCACATGAGAACTTCTCAGAAACTGAATATATTTAACTAATGTAACATAATCACATGAGATCTTATCCAAAACTTAATATATATTACTAATGTAACATAATCACATGAGAACTTATCCAAAACTGAATATATTTAACTAATGTAACATAATCACATGGGAACTTCTCAGAAACTGAATATATTTAACTAATGTAACATAATGACATGAGAACTTTTCAGAAACTGAATATATTTAACTAATGTAACATAATCACATGAGATCTTATCCAAAACTTAATATATATTACTAATGTAACATAATCACATGAGAACTTATCCAAAACTGAATATATTTAACTAATGTAACATAATCACATGGGAACTTCTCAGAAACTGAATATATTTAACTAATGTAACATAATCACATGAGAACTTCTCAGAAACTGAATATATTTAACTAATGTAACATAATCACATGAGATCTTATCCAAAACTTAATATATATTACTAATGTAACATAATCACATGAGAACTTATCCAAAACTGAATATATTTAACTAATGTAACATAATCACATGGGAACTTCTCAGAAACTGAATATATTTAACTAATGTAACATAATCACATGAGAACTTCTCATAAACTGAATATATTTAACTAATGTAACATAATGACATGAGAACTTCTCAGAAACTGAATATATTTAACTAATGTAACATAATCACACGAGAACTTCTCATAAACTGAATATATTTAACTAATGTAACATAATGACATGAGAACTTCTCATAAACTGAATATATTTAACTAATGTAACATAATCACATGAGAACTTCTCAGAAACTGAATATATTTAACTAATGTAACATAATCACATGAGATCTTATCCAAAACTTAATATATATTACTAATGTAACATAATCACATGAGAACTTATCCAAAACTGAATATATTTAACTAATGTAACATAATCACATGAGATCTTATCCAGAACTTAATATATTTAACTAATGTAACATAATCACATGAGAACTTTTCAGAAACTGAATATATTTAACTAATGTAACATAATCACATGAGATCTTATCCAAAACTTAATATATATTTCTAATGTAACATAATCACATGAGAACTTATCCAAAACTGAATATATTTAACTAATGTAACATAATCACATGGGAACTTCTCAGAAACTGAATATATTTAACTAATGTAATATAATGACATGAGAACTTCTCATAAACTGAATATATTAAACTAATGTAACATAGTGACATGAGAACTTCTCATAAACTGAATATATTTAACTAATGTAACATAATGACATGAGAACTTCTCATAAACTGAATATATTTAACTAATGTAACATAATGACATGAGAACTTCTCAGAAACTGAATATATTTAACTAATGTAACATAATCACATGAGATCTTATCCAAAACTTAATATATATTACTAATGTAACATAATCACATGAGAACTGATCCAAAACTGAATATATTTAACTAATGTAACATAATCACATGGGAACTTCTCAGAAACTGAATATATTTAACTAATGTAACATAATCACATGAGAACTTCTCAGAAACTGAATATATTTAACTAATGTAACATAATGACATGAGAACTTCTCAGAAACTGAATATATTTAACTAATGTAACATAATGACATGAGAACTTCTCATAAACTGAATATATTTAACTAATGTAACATAATGACATGAGAACTTCTCATAAACTGAATATATTTAACTAATGTAACATAATCACATGAGAACTTCTCATAAACTGAATATATTTAACTAATGTAACATAATCACATGAGAACTTCTCATAAACTGAATATATTTAACTAATGTATTATAATGACATGAGAACTTCTCAGAAACTGAATATATTTAACTAATGTATCATAATCACATGAGAACTTATCCAAAACTGAATATATTTAACTAATGTAACATAATCACATGGGAACTTCTCAGAAACTGAATATATTTAACTAATGTAACACAATCACATGAGAACTTCTCAGAAACTGAATATATTTAACTAATGTAACATAATCACATGAGATCTTATCCAAAACTTAATATATATTACTAATGTAACATAATCACATGAGAACTTATCCAAAACTGAATATATTTAACTAATGTAACATAATTACATGGGAACTTCTCAGAAACTGAATATATTTAACTAATGTAACATAATGACATGAGAACTTTTCAGAAACTGAATATATTTAACTAATGTAACATAATCACATGAGATCTTATCCAAAACTTAATATATATTACTAATGTAACATAATCACATGAGAACTTATCCAAAACTGAATATATTTAACTAATGTAACATAATCACATGGGAACTTCTCAGAAACTGAATATATTTAACTAATGTAACATAATCACATGAGAACTTCTCAGAAACTGAATATATTTAACTAATGTAACATAATCACATGAGATCTTATCCAAAACTTAATATATATTACTAATGTAACATAATCACATGAGAACTTATCCAAAACTGAATATATTTAACTAATGTAACATAATCACATGGGAACTTCTCAGAAACTGAATATATTTAACTAATGTAACATAATCACATGAGAACTTCTCATAAACTGAATATATTTAACTAATGTAACATAATGACATGAGAACTTCTCAGAAACTGAATATATTTAACTAATGTAACATAATCACACGAGAACTTCTCATAAACTGAATATATTTAACTAATGTAACATAATGACATGAGAACTTCTCATAAACTGAATATATTTAACTAATGTAACATAATCACATGAGAACTTCTCAGAAACTGAATATATTTAACTAATGTAACATAATCACATGAGATCTTATCCAAAACTTAATATATATTACTAATGTAACATAATCACATGAGAACTTATCCAAAACTGAATATATTAAACTAATGTAACATAGTGACATGAGAACTTCTCATAAACTGAATATATTTAACTAATGTAACATAATGACATGAGAACTTCTCATAAACTGAATATATTTAACTAATGTAACATAATGACATGAGAACTTCTCAGAAACTGAATATATTTAACTAATGTAACATAATCACATGAGATCTTATCCAAAACTTAATATATATTACTAATGTAACATAATCACATGAGAACTGATCCAAAACTGAATATATTTAACTAATGTAACATAATCACATGGGAACTTCTCAGAAACTGAATATATTTAACTAATGTAACATAATCACATGAGAACTTCTCAGAAACTGAATATATTTAACTAATGTAACATAATGACATGAGAACTTCTCAGAAACTGAATATATTTAACTAATGTAACATAATGACATGAGAACTTCTCATAAACTGAATATATTTAACTAATGTAACATAATGACATGAGAACTTCTCATAAACTGAATATATTTAACTAATGTAACATAATCACATGAGAACTTCTCATAAACTGAATATATTTAACTAATGTAACATAATCACATGAGAACTTCTCATAAACTGAATATATTTAACTAATGTATTATAATGACATGAGAACTTCTCAGAAACTGAATATATTTAACTAATGTATCATAATCACATGAGAACTTATCCAAAACTGAATATATTTAACTAATGTAACATAATCACATGGGAACTTCTCAGAAACTGAATATATTTAACTAATGTAACACAATCACATGAGAACTTCTCAGAAACTGAATATATTTAACTAATGTAACATAATCACATGAGATCTTATCCAAAACTTAATATATATTACTAATGTAACATAATCACATGAGAACTTATCCAAAACTGAATATATTTAACTAATGTAACATAATCACATGGGAACTTCTCAGAAACTGAATATATTTAACTAATGTAACATAATGACATGAGAACTTTTCAGAAACTGAATATATTTAACTAATGTAACATAATCACATGAGATCTTATCCAAAACTTAATATATATTACTAATGTAACATAATCACATGAGAACTTATCCAAAACTGAATATATTTAACTAATGTAACATAATCACATGGGAACTTCTCAGAAACTGAATATATTTAACTAATGTAACACAATCACATGAGAACTTCTCAGAAACTGAATATATTTAACTAATGTAACATAATCACATGAGATCTTATCCAAAAATTAATATATATTACAAATGTAACATAATCACATGAGAACTTATCCAAAACTGAATATATTTAACTAATGTAACATAATCACATGGGAACTTCTCAGAAACTGAATATATTTAACTAATGTAACATAATCACATGAGAACTTCTCATAAACTGAATATATTTAACTAATGTAACATAATGACATGAGAACTTCTCAGAAACTGAATATATTTAACTAATGTAACATAATCACACGAGAACTTCTCATAAACTGAATATATTTAACTAATGTAACATAATGACATGAGAACTTCTCAGAAACTGAATATATTTAACTAATGTAACATAATCACATGAGAACTTCTCAGAAACGGAATATATTTAACTAATGTAACACAATCACATGAGATCTTATCCAAAACTTAATATATATTACTAATGTAACATAATCACATGAGAACTTATCCAAAACTGAATATATTTAACTAATGTAACATAATCACATGAGAACTTATCCAAAACTGAATATATTTAACTAATGTAACATAATCACATGAGAACTTATCCAAAACTGAATATATTTAACTAATGTAACATAATCACATGAGAACTTATCCAAAACTTAATATATATTTCTAATGTAACATAATCACATGAGAACTTATCCAAAACTGAATATATTTAACTAATGTAACATAATCACATGGGAACTTCTCAGAAACTGAATATATTTAACTAATGTAATATAATGACATGAGAACTTCTCATAAACTGAATATATTAAACTAATGTAACATAATGACATGAGAACTTCTCATAAACTGAATATATTTAACTAATGTAACATAATCACATGAGAACTTCTCATAAACTGAATATATTTAACTAATGTAACATAATCACATGAGAACTTCTCAGAAACTGAATATATTTAACTAATGTAACATAATCACATGAGATCTTATCCAAAACTTAATATATATTACTAATGTAACATAATCACATGAGAACTGATCCAAAACTGAATATATTTAACTAATGTAACATAATCACATGGGAACTTCTCAGAAACTGAATATATTAACTAATGTAACATAATCACATGAGAACTTCTCAGAAACTGAATATATTTAACTAATGTAACATAATGACATGAGAACTTCTCAGAAACTGAATATATTTAACTAATGTAACATAATGACATGAGAACTTCTCATAAACTGAATATATTTAACTAATGTAACATAATGACATGAGAACTTCTCATAAACTGAATATATTTAACTAATGTAACATAATCACATGAGAACTTCTCATAAACTGAATATATTTAACTAATGTAACATAATCACATGAGAACTTCTCATAAACTGAATATATTTAACTAATGTATTATAATGACATGAGAACTTCTCAGAAACTGAATATATTTAACTAATGTAACATAATCACATGAGAACTTCTCATAAACTGAAGATATTTAACTAATGTAACATAATGACATGAGAACTTCTCATAAACTGAATATATTTAACTAATGTAACATAATCACATGAGAACTTCTCATAAACTGAATATATTTAACTAATGTAACATAATCACATGAGAACTTCTCATAAACTGAATATATTTAACTAATGTAACATAATGACATGAGAACTTTTCAGAAACTGAATATATTTAACTAATGTAACATAATCACATGAGATCTTATCCAAAACTTAATGTATATTACTAATGTAACATAATCACATGAGAACTTATCCAAAACTGAATATATTTAACTAATGTAACATAATCACATGGGAACTTCTCAGAAACTGAATATATTTAACTAATGTAACATAATGACATGAGAACTTCTCAGAAACTGAATATATTTAACTAATGTAACATAATCACATGAGATCTTATCCAAAACTTAATATATATTACTAATGTAACATAATCACATGAGAACTTATCCAAAACTGAATATATTTAACTAATGTAACATAATCACATGGGAACTTCTCAGAAACTGAATATATTTAACTAATGTAACATAATCACATGAGAACTTCTCATAAACTGAATATATTTAACTAATGTAACATAATGACATGAGAACTTCTCAGAAACTGAATATATTTAACTAATGTAACATAATGACATGAGAACTTCTCATAAACTGAATATATTTAACTAATGTAACATAATGACATGAGAACTTCTCATAAACTGAATATATTTAACTAATGTAACATAATGACATGAGAACTTCTCATAAACTGAATATATTTAACTAATGTAACATAATCACATGAGATCTTATCCAAAACTTAATATATATTACTAATGTAACATAATCACATGAGATCTTATCCAAAACTGAATATATTTAACTAATGTAATATAATGACATGAGAACTTCTCATAAACTGAATATATTTAACTAATGTAACATAATGACATGAGAACTTCTCATAAACTGAATATATTTAACTAATGTAACATAATGACATGAGAACTTTTCATAAACTGAATATATTTAACTAATGTAACATAATGACATGAGAACTTCTCATAAACTGAATATATTTAACTAATGTAACATAATGACATGAGAACTTCTCATAAACTGAATATATTTAACTAATGTAACATAATGACATGAGAACTTCTCATAAACTGAATATATTTAACTAATGTAACATAATGACATGAGAACTTCTCATAAACTGAATATATTTAACTAATGTAACATAATGACATGAGAACTTCTCATAAACTGAATATATTTAACTAATGTAACATAATGACATGAGAACTTCTCATAAACTGAATATATTTAACTAATGTAACATAATGACATGAGAACTTCTCAGAAACTGAATATATTTAACTAATGTAACATAATCACATGAGATCTTATCCAAAACTTAATATATATTACTAATGTAACATAATCACATGAGAACTTATCCAAAACTGAATATATTTAACTAATGTAACATAATCACATGGGAACTTCTCAGAAACTGAATATATTTAACTAATGTAACATAATCACATGAGAACTTCTCAGAAACTTAATATATTTAACTAATGTAATATAATCACATGAGATCTTATCCAAAACTTAATATATATTACTAATGTAACATAATCACATGAGAACTTATCCAAAACTGAATATATTTAACTAATGTAACATAATCACATGGGAACTTCTCAGAAACTGAATATATTTAACTAATGTAACATAATCACATGAGAACTTCTCAGAAACTGAATATATTTAACTAATGTAACATAATCACATGAAATCTTATCCAAAACTTAATATATATTACTAATGTAACATAATCACATGAGAACTTATCCAAAACTGAATATATTTAACTAATGTAACATAATCACATGGGAACTTCTCAGAAACTGAATATATTTAACTAATGTAACATAATGACATGAGAACTTCTCAGAAACTGAATATATTTAACTAATGTAACATAATGACATGAGAACTTCTCAGAAACTGAATATATTTAACTAATGTAACATAATGACATGAGAACTTCTCATAAACTGAATATATTTAACTAATGTAACATAATGACATGAAAACTTCTCAGAAACTGAATATATTTAACTAATGTAACATAATGACATGAGAACTTCTCAGAAACTGAATATATTTAACTAATGTAACATAATCACATGAGATCTTATCCAAAACTTAATATATATTACTAATGTAACATAATCACATGAGAACTTATCCAAAACTGAATATATTTAACTAATGTAACATAATCACATGGGAACTTCTCAGAAACTGAATATATTTAACTAATGTAACATAATCACATGAGAACTTCTCATAAACTGAATATATTTAACTAATGTAACATAATGACATGAGAACTTCTCAGAAACTGAATATATTTAACTAATGTAACATAATGACATGAGAACTTCTCATAAACTGAATATATTTAACTAATGTAACATAATGACATGAGAACTTCTCATAAACTGAATATATTTAACTAATGTAACATAATGACATGAGAACTTCTCATAAACTGAATATATTTAACTAATGTAACATAATCACATGAGATCTTATCCAAAACTTAATATATATTACTAATGTAACATAATCACATGAGAACTTATCCAAAACTGAATATATTTAACTAATGTAATATAATGACATGAGAACTTCTCATAAACTGAATATATTTAACTAATGTAACATAATGACATGAGAACTTCTCATAAACTGAATATATTTAACTAATGTAATATAATGACATGAGAACTTCTCATAAACTGAATATATTTAACTAATGTAACATAATGACATGAGAACTTCTCATAAACTGAATATATTTAACTAATGTAACATAATGACATGAGAACTTCTCATAAACTGAATATATTTAACTAATGTAACATAATGACATGAGAACTTCTCATAAACTGAATATATTTAACTAATGTAACATAATGACATGAGAACTTCTCATAAACTGAATATATTTAACTAATGTAACATAATGACATGAGAACTTCTCATAAACTGAATATATTTAACTAATGTAACATAATGACATGAGAACTTCTCATAAACTGAATATATTTAACTAATGTAACATAATGACATGAGAACTTCTCAGAAACTGAATATATTTAACTAATGTAACATAATCACATGAGATCTTATCCAAAACTTAATATATATTACTAATGTAACATAATCACATGAGAACTTATCCAAAACTGAATATATTTAACTAATGTAACATAATCACATGGGAACTTCTCAGAAACTGAATATATTTAACTAATGTAACATAATCACATGAGAACTTCTCAGAAACTTAATATATTTAACTAATGTAATATAATCACATGAGATCTTATCCAAAACTTAATATATATTACTAATGTAACATAATCACATGAGAACTTATCCAAAACTGAATATATTTAACTAATGTAACATAATCACATGGGAACTTCTCAGAAACTGAATATATTTAACTAATGTAACATAATGACATGAGAACTTCTCATAAACTGAATATATTTAACTAATGTAACATAATGACATGAGAACTTCTCAGAAACTGAATATATTTAACTAATGTAACATAATGACATGAGAACTTCTCATAAACTGAATATATTTAACTAATGTAACATAATGACATGAAAACTTCTCATAAACTGAATATATTTAACTAATGTAACATTATGACATGAGAACTTCCCAGGAACTGAATATATTTAACTAATGTAACATAATCACATGAGATCTTATCCAAAACTTAATATATATTACTAATGTAACATAATCACATGAGAACTTATCCAAAACTGAATATATTTAACTAATGTAACATAATGACATGAGAACTTCTCATAAACTGAATATATTTAACTAATGTAACATAATAACATGAGAACTTCTCATAAACTGAATATATTTAACTAATGTAACATAATGACATGAGAACTTCTCAGAAACTGAATATATTTAACTAATGTAACATAATGACATGAGAACTTCTCAGAAACTGAATATATTTAACTAATGTAACATAATCACATGAGAACTTCTCAGAAACTGAATATATTTAACTAATGTAACATAATCACATGAGATCTTATCCAAAACTTAATATATATTACTAATGTAACATAATCACATGAGAACTTATCCAAAACTGAATATATTTAACTAATGTAACATAATGACATGAGAACTTCTCATAAACTGAATATATTTAACTAATGTAACATAATCACATGAGAACTTCTCATAAACTGAATATATTTAACTAATGTAACATAATCACATGAGAACTTTTCAGAAACTTAATATATTTAACTAATGTAACATAATCACATGAGATCTTATCCAAAACTTAATATATATTACTAATGTAACATAATCACATGAGAACTTATCCAAAACTGAATATATTTAACTAATGTAACATAATCACATGGGAACTTCTCAGAAACTGAATATATTTAACTGATGTAACATAATGACATGAGAACTTCTCAGAAACTGAATATATTTAACTAATGTAACATAATCACATGAGATCTTATCCAAAACTTAATATATTTAACGAATGTAACATGATCACATGAGAACTTATCCAAAACTGAATACATTTAACTAATGTAACATAATCAGATGAGAAGTTATTTAAAAGTGAATATATTTAAGTTATGTAACATAATTAGATGAGAACTTTTCAGAAACTGAATATATTTGACTAATGTAACATAATCAGATGAGAACTTCTCTAAAACCTTCGTAAATCGTATACTGTTCATCTTACAATCGAGAATTTTCTATCAATGTTTAGAGAATATTGGGATTTTGTCAATGCAAATTTAATAGTTATAAGTTACGTGCAATTCTAAATATATATTTAACTAAAACAAACGTCTATATTATAGTAAATATATAATAGTAAATTGTTTACAGGAATGTAATACAATTTCGCGACACTACATACAATTACAAAACACTACAGCCAGATACACGACACTATGGACGATTACACGATGATACAGATAACTATTGGGAAGTATATATATAATCACAGAGCTCAACAGACTATCGCATGACACTTCAAACCATCGCAAAACTCTGTGGACAACCACAGGGTTTATAAAGTCACACGACACTATGGACAACCACAGGGTTTATAAAGTCACACGACACTATGGACAACCACAGGGTTTATAAAGTCACACAACACTATGGACAATCATGGGGTATTATAAAGAGTCACACGACACTATGAACAATCATGGAGTATTATGGACAGTAACAGAACACTATGGATAATCAAACGGCACAAGGGACAATCACACAACATTAGATCACTACAGAAAACCAAAATTATCTATAGACAATTACAGGACAATACATTCAATTTCATGGTACTTCATTCGCCCACACGACCCTGGAGAATATTGCACGAAATAAAGACAGTCAAAGGACAATACATACATGGTGGTTCTACAGACAATTGTACATTACTCTGGACAGTTATAGGAAATTATGGAAAATCACGCAACACTGTGGAAATCAAAATACAGTATCTAGAATCACGTGGCACTATAGATAATCACACGACGATGTAGAGATTCGTAGGTTTGTACAAACAATCATATGGTACTACACACGATAACGTGACGATGAAGAACAATCGCGAGACAGAACGTAGTTCTGAACTTTGTACATAAGTCAGAGAGCCAGAACATTGTGCTTGTATGCTTTAAAAAACATAAATTAATATTACAGACTGATGTTACACAACTAATGTTACGACCCTAACTGTGTTCATTGACACAGTTATTTCTGTTTCAAAACAATCTCAGAAGAATAAATGTTTTTTGTTGCTGTTTTCACCAGTTGGTTCATAAGGTCGGTCATATCGGTTTTATTTTGTTAAATAAAACGACATTCATCAAAGTTTATGAAAAACAATGTCAATATTTTTTTACTTAATTAGAATTAACATAAGAAAACAAATTACGTTTCGTATGGGGTCCATGTTTACTCAATGTACTTTACATTGGTTTATTAGGGTTTGTCACGGCGAAGTCACTCTTTGGTTCGTTCGTAGTGCCTGTTGTTGAATATTTGCTCCTAAAAACAACAACAACAAAGAAGAAACGACAAGAACTAATTAATACAGCACTAATTCCAAGTTCTTTCATTTTCATTTCTACAGTATGCAACCAACTACTCAGAGAAATGAAATCCACGAAGTCGTATCGATTGGTTTTGTTTCTTGGAGTTGGTGCTAAAGTTTCCGGCTCTTCGTCATTTATTACGCGAGATAAAGTTTCGCATTACTCTCGGGCTCAGGGTAACGTTGTTATCACGAGAAGCCGCTTTTGGGTATTGAATACGATCTCCTGAAACAAGCAAATTTGTTTCTCATTTCTACTCTAGATCAGCGGTTTCCAGACTCTTTAGTTATGAAACTCCCTTGGAGTGAGTAAAAATGTCTGAACCACCTACACCCCCACCTCAACTTATAACTTACCGTAGTAAAAACAGTAGAATACATTGGTCAATGGTGGAGATGACAACAATATACCAGTCAGTGTACAATATTCACAATGAAGTATGTTGGTGAATCAGAACTCATTGAGTAAAAACAGTAGAATACATTGGTCAATGGTGGATATGACAACAATATACCAGCCAGTGTATAATATTCACAATGAAGTATGTTGGTGAATCAGAAATTCATTGAGTAAAAACAGTAGAATACATTGGTCAATGGTAGAGATGACAACAATATACCAGTCAGTGTACAATATTCACAATGAAGTATGTTGGTGAATCAGAAATTCATTGAGTAAAAACAGTAGAATACATTGGTCAATGGTAGAGATGACAACAATATACCAGCCAGTGTACAATATTCACAATGAAGTATGTTGGTGAATCAGAAATTCATTGAGTAAAAACAGTAGAATACATTGGTCAATGGTAGAGATGACAACAATATACCAGCCAGTGTACAATATTCACAATGAAGTATGTTGGTGAATCAGAAATTCATTGAGTGAAAACAGTAGAATACATTGGTCAATGGTGGAGATGACAACAATATACCAGCCAGTGTACAATATTCACAATGAAGTATGTTGGTGAATCAGAAATTCATTGAGTGAAAACAGTAGAATACATTGGTCAATGGTAGAGATGACAACAATATACCAGCCAGTGTACAATATTCACAATGAAGTATGTTGGTGAATCAGAAACTCATTGAGTAAAAACAGTAGAATACATTGGTCAATGGTAGAGATGACAACAATATACCAGCCAGTGTATAATATTCACAATGAAGTATGTTGGTGAATCAGAAATTCATTGAGTGAAAACAGTAGAATACATTGGTCAATGGTGGAGATGACAACAATATACCAGCCAGTGTACAATATTCACAATGAAGTATGTTGGTGAATCAGAAATTCATTGAGTAAAAACAGTAGAATACATTGGTCAATGGTAGAGATGACAACAATATACCAGCCAGTGTACAATATTCACAATGAAGTATGTTGGTGAATCAACATAAGTGTTGGAGACATCTCAACAAACGATGTTTTAAACCAAAACAAAATTGATGGAATCATGACTTCCGAAAGGTACAGGATGGTTCATTCATCAGGTTGTTGAATATCCATTGAAAATAGACTCGTCACTCATCCAGGCAGTGATCCAACCTTACCTCTGTGCAGCAGATGTATTGGAACTTAACTTGTAATGAAGAAGAATCCAACGAAACACTTTTAAACATGAACGTTTATGGAATACGTAATGCCACACAAGTGGAATATCCACATTCACACGTTATAAATGAAAGCTACATTTGACGGCTCCAAAAAGACGTTCATATCCAAACGTATTTAAAACTACTGTTTTGGAACAAATACGAAGATCATATTGTGATTTTGTCGATTCACTTCTGAAATTAAAACCATCAGTCTCTAAAGAGGGTGAAACCAGTAATCGAAGTTAAGTCAGTAGAGACGAAACACTGGGTTCACTGTCCACTAAAGAATAATTCTTGCTAACAGATAACTGAGAGAAAATCAACTTCGAGCTCAAAAGGTATTATAAAACATTAACCAGTAAAGCTATCAACGTCTCTTCGACAGAAAACTTGGGAAAATAAATTAGTGTTGTTTTCAAATTTCCTTCTACGACCTCGAATATTTTTACTCAATTTAATATAACCAGAAAGAAACTGCGATTTTTAAGTTAATTGCGTGTTCTTAAAATGTTATTTTAGCAAAAATAAAAACGATAAGTTCAGTTCCGAATGTCTGAACACCCAGGATGACAGTAAAACTATATTCGTAATGAGCACAGCAAAGATAGTCTTCGAGCAGCTTTGTGCTTGATAACAAACAAACAAGCATTACGGGCACCTGTACAAACGGAACCCTACAGAAGGTTGTTTGTGCTAGTGATCATTAATCGTTGTATTTAACATATTTTGAAGAGAAATAAACATTTTCTAATCTTTTTTTTGGGGGCGGGGAAGTACTGTAGAGTTTCGATTTTTCTCTTTATATGTAACTAGGCCCGGCAGGGCTATGTGGTTAGTGCGGTTGACTAGTTATCTGAGAGTCGGGGGTTTGAATCCCCATCGCATCAAACATTCTCGCTCTTACAGCCGTGGAGCCGTTATAAGGTGACAGCCAATCCCATTAATCACTTATAAAAGAGTATCCCAAGAGTTATCAATGGGTGGTGATGACTATCTGGTTTCCCTCTAGTCTTACACTGCTAAAGTAGGGAAGGCTAACGCAGATAGTCCTCGTGTAACTTTGCGCGATCTTCTAAAATAAATAAACATATGTAACTAATTGCATCAAACTTATTCATCGCACAGAGTTTTAAATTCTTATAAATTTTACCAATACAAACTGAAATGTCTTTTGTACTTTAGAAACAAAAATGTTTACTGACAAATACAATTTTAAAAACATTAACTTTTCAGTACTACATTTAAAATTACAATAAGTCGTATTTTTGCTTTGATTAGAATACCTTTATTTATTTGTTTGTTTTTGAATTTCGCACAAAGCTACTCGAGGGCTATCTGCGCTAGCCGTCCCTAATTTAGCAGTGTAAGACCAGAGGGAAGGCAGCTTGTCACCACCACCCACCGCCAACTCTTGGGCTACTCCTGTACGAACGAATAGTGGGATTGATCGAACCATTATAACGCCCCCACAGCTGAAAGGGCGAGCATGTTTAGCGCGACTAGGATGCGAACTCGCGAACCTCGGATTACGAGTCGCACGCCTAACGCGCTCGGCCATGGCGGGCCCTTAGGTGAATAATACTTGAATGTAATTCCGTAGTAAGTAATTAAATAACCTATTTCACAACCTTTGATAAATAGTAGTATTTACTGAATTAATTTTAATATGATAATTTGTAATACAATCCTCTGTAAACCCGTTATTGTAATACTATCTTTTATGGATATGTTACAGTAAAATGGTTTTCTGTACAAACATTACAGCAATATGGTCTGCTGTAAATCAGTTACTGTAATACGGTGTTCTGTAAACACAAATTTAGATTGCTCAGTTTCAGGTTATCTTTGCACTATGTAAATCAATGGATAGATGAAACTAATTTGAATGTAGTTCTGTTTTCTTGCGACAAAAACATTTTACCATTTACTCTCTGAAGCTGTCGGTATTTATACTAACAACACTGATAACTGGAAAAATACAACAGATATAAACCTCTCGTACTTAATGAATTATTTACCAGGGTTTGGAGAGAAAGTCACAAATCAGGAACACATCCATTCATGGCGACATTGTAGCCGGGGTTTCAAACCAAGCTGGTATTAGTTTTAGTTTATTAATATATCTATTAGTTTATTAATAAAAGTATTAAATTATTGATATAGGTATTAGTTTGATATACGTGTTAAAAGTAACTTTAGGAACACAAGACGTGGTTACTAAATCTAGGTGAAAGTTTGTTATTCTCAGATCTGTCACTGGAAGAAAAGACAGCTAAAACAACAAATTCAGGTTGTCGATCTGGTTAACTGGTAGACATGAAAGTCCTTTATCTAGCTATCGAGCACCAGTAAAAATCTTTCGATGAACCAGCTGTAAACAGTAGTATAAACCAAAACTCGGTGATGTGATTATATTGGGTGAAGAATATGTGTTGATGTATTTTGTCCTCAAATTAAATGTGGCCTGAAGAATATGTATTGATGTATTTTGTCCTCAAATTAAATGTGGCCTATCTATAGAGTGTTAGTATCAAACCAAAAGAAAAAAATATATAAATACTTATTAATTAAACTAGTAACATAAAATATGTTAAGTGATTTTAACATGTCGTAGAAACCGTTCCGTCCTAGATAAACGTTTTAGTTTTTCAAATTCTTTATATCTGAAAATACTCAGGGACCGTACAAATATATGATTGTTTCATTCTTTTTCATGATATAAATCAGTCAATATTTTAATTTCATTTGTTTACAAGTCGATTAACCATTTTTTCTATTGTTTTATTACTTTACATAATGCACTCGAGTATATTGCACTCAGTTATCACCATCTAATGTGATAAACTTTCGTTTTTTAATCTACAATTAATTAATCAAGAAAAGGAGAAAAAAACTAAGATATTCGTTGATCTAGGAAACTTTTGGGTATTCTTAAATAAAAACCAAGACCGGCAGCTGCCTGATTCTCCGGTGTATCTTATAATACATATGTTACATCACCAGAGACAGCTAGAAAGTGAAAACAGTTCCATAGGAAGAATACAAGTCTCACGAGAACAAATTTCATTGGTCGATGTGACGACAGTTTCTCCCAGCGGTCACTTTAGATAATTCTTTTCTTGCCAGTTAATGATAGTGTAAACTGGTAAAATAAAAGAGAAAGATAGATAGGAAAAGTAAAATGCAACAGTTCTTTTCTTAAATAACTGATGAGATGACAAAACCAATTTAGATAAAGCAAGAGTTATTTCATTGGTTCTTTGTTTCTTACGAAACCTATTACGTAGACATATCAAGCGGTCGGAATGTATAGTTTAAAAGCAGAGAAAATACGACTGTTTTTCACTTCATCTCTTTGATAGGATATTTTCTGATAGTCAAACTAACTAACTACAGGTTTGGATGACAAACACTTCGTGTACAAATACTGAGTTTAAATTTTCCATCAACTAATAATTTCAAATGTGATAACTTTCGTTTTAAAGAGCAACATGAATAGAAAGATATGCAGAATTAGGCCCAGCATAGCCAGGTGAGTTAAGGCGTTCGACTGGTAATCTGAGGGTCGCGAGTTCGAATCCTCGTGTCCCAAACTTGCTCGCCCTTTCAGCCGTGGCGGCGTTATTATGTCACGGTCAATCCCACTATTTGTTGGTAACAGAGTAGCTCACAAGTCGGCAGTGGGTGGTGATGACTAGGCTGCCTTCCCTCTAGTATTACACTGCTAAATTAGGAACGGCCAGCGCAGATAGCCCTCGAGTAGCTTTGCACGAAATTCAAAACAAACAAACAATCTTCTGTCTAAACCTGTCGTTAAGTAAAAAGAAAACAGTTTTAGAGGTTCGTGACTTTTGGTTCACGATAATCGTACAAGTTTGTGTAGGAATTACTTAATGAGCATTTGTCAAGGCAAAAGAGGGAAACACGTGTCAAGTTTTATCTGTGAATTCGATAACCATGGTGATCACAACACAAATAACTCATCATACATCTTTGTGCTTAATTACGAACAAACAATATGATTAACCGAGCGTTGTAGTTTAGTAACAATGAATAATTATTAAAACACTTATTTCAATATTGGAATATTAAATGCTTATATCTCCGTGATTCACATTTTGAACAGAATGTCTAAAGAGTAGCCAGCTAGACAACAACCATCATATTTCTGTTGCCTGACCAAATAGTGGGATTTGACTGTCAGTCTCGTATAACAAAAACTACTTCAAAATAAATAGAACATTTAAAGGGAAATCAGCTGTGAAATGGAAGTTCTTAGGTTTACATTCTCAGTAAAGAACGTTTGGCCAACTTTTATTTTTTCTGTTTAAATCGACACTTATTACAGTTGAGCGTCCAAATTTTCTAGAGGACGAAATCCAAATTATTTTTTGACTATTTTACAAGAAAATATTTGAAATATTTAAATGAAGCAAAAGATGGAGATATCTACTGGGAGTCAAGTCGTGGGTATTATGTAATATGTTGTAATTTATTAAAGACAAAAATCTTCAAACCGAGGTTTGTTTTACATTTTCAAAGCGGAACAGGGTGAAAAAATTACCTAAATTATTTGAAACTCTCCAGTTTTTCCTGTGATTAACAATAATGATTTACATTTGCCATGACAACACAATTCTTAATTTAAATATAAAATACAAAGCATGTTGTTTGACTAATAGAATGTGTTAAGTTTATACTGATACCAGATATAATGTAGTAATATTGTGTATTAAAACTGTTTACAAGAAAAGTCCTTTAACACTATAACCGAAAGCTACATTTTGTGAAGAACACATAAATAATACGACTGTTTCCTTGTTATTAAAATAGTTTAAACCCATTTTACGTTGTTATTTAATTACTGATTTTTATTTTTACCTATAGTAGGATAGTGTACATAAATTAACAACGGTGTGATTAAAAATGATGTTATATCTCACGTCACAGTAACAGTTTTATGACATGAAACTAGTGTTAAATTTTAATATCCAATATTTATTAAAAAGTATAATTCATTCCTGCCTTATAGAGCAGCGTGGTGCCCTATCGACAAGAGTACATAAGTCATCGGTGAAAGAAGTTATATATGTGTATGAAGGTAATATGTTACGTCCTTCAGGTCGGTGCTTTTATGACTGTAAACATACTAATGGTAATATAATAAATCTGGCAAACAAAATAATGAATTTTTGACTAACGTAAATTTAGATATTGAAAAAGCTTTCCACTGTGTAAGTCACAACTATTTAAAAAAGTTACGAAAAAAACATATTTTTGCAAGTAATGTTATGAGAGTTGTTGAAGTAACGCATAAACATACAATATTTTATACAGCCGTGGGTCGGTTTTGACTCCAGCTTTTCGCCTTAAAAGAGCGTAAGGAAATCCAATAAATCATTTTTATTTATATTAAGTACACCATCAGTTATTTGTAATTTATGAGAAACCCTTTAACAACAAAATCAGATTTCAGGAATGAAACTTATTTCATCTTCTCTCGCCGAGTATGTATTTATTTATGTTAGCCAGAATTTAATGTTATATAATGAAAAATGTAAAAATATATCAAAGTGTAATAAAGATAAATATTTTGATCTACGGTCTAACACATGGAAAATGTACATAAAAAATAAATTAGGTTATACCTAGTATGGAATGAAAGAAATTTGAATTTGGTGAGAGCGAAATGTGGTAATCTTGTTAATGTTAACAATTAATAGTTTACTTTGTTGTTATAAATCTTGTTAGTGTTAACAATTAATAGTTTACTTTGTTGTCATAAAGTAAATCTTATTAGTTTTAACAATTAATAGTTTACCTACTTGTCATAAAGTAAATTTTATTAGTTTTAACAATTAATAGTTTACTTTGTTGTTATAAAGTAAATCTTATTAGTGTTAACAATTAATACTTTACTTTGTTGTTATAAAGTAAATCTTATTAGTGTTAACGATTAATAGTTTACTTTGTGGTCATAAATCTTATTAGTGTTAACAATTAATAGTTTACTTTGTTGTTATAAAGTAAATCTTATTAGTGTTAACGATTAATAGTTTACTTTGTTGTCATAAATCTTATTAGTGTTAACAATTAATAGTTTACTTTGTTGTTATAAAGTAAATCTTATTAGTGTTAACGATTAATAGTTTACTTTGTTGTCATAAATCTTATTAGTGTTAACAATTAATAGTTTACTTTGTTGTTATAAAGTAAATCTTATTAGTGTTAGCAAATAATACTTTACTTTATTTTCATTAAAAGTAAAGTATTCATTCCTAATCATAATGTCAGCAGTATTTTATGGAACATACTTTATGTTGTTGTTATTTAGTGTTGAACACGAAGCCACATAAAAGGCTATCTGTCATCTGCCCACCACTGGTGTCCAAATATAACTTTACAGCGCAGACGTGTTACTATGTGGTTGTATTTTAGTCATTTAAAAATAGTTTTGTACAATTTAGTACAACGAAAGTTTATCGGTTCAACAGAAACGCTTTATTTCGCAATTCAAAGAAAGTGAAATCAATTTATTATGTCAGAATGTGAACTAAGCCTCACCCAAGTCCTGTAGCACAGCAGTATACCTGCGGATTTACACCGTTAGACTCCTGATTTCGATACCCGTGGAGGGCACAGCACAAATAGCCCATTGTGTGTTTATTTCCAAACAAACGAACTCAGAATGTTAATCACTTTTACACATTTTCCAGTTTATAAAACCATGAACGTACTTTTTTCTTGCAGTTTTTTTCAATAAACTTTATGGAACCAAAAGTAAATTACGTTTGTATAAAGTGTTTCTAAAAGGTGGCGCAGTGTGATCTTTGTCCATGTTATGTGACGTATATTGTGACTGTTATTTGTGATCTGTATCACGTATATCGTTTCAACAGAAGCGTGTTAAAACCATCTATCCCACTTTTTGTAATTATCTGTTTGATATTGGTGATTATGGAGTGTTTAAATCTGTCATTATTCACGAATATTACGTGTGTGTTTTCTTACAGCAAAGCCACATCTGGCTATCCGCAGAGTCCACCAAGAGGAATCAAACTTTTGATTTTAGTGTTGCAAAACCGTAGAATTGGCATTGTACCAGTAGGAGACCAGATATTATGTACATATGGGTTCCTTTGTTTTTTAATTTCGCGCAAAGCTACGCGATGGTTCTCTGCGCTAGCCGTACCTAATTTAGCAGTGTAAGACTAAAGGGAAGGCAGCTAGCTAGTCATCACGGCCCACGTCAACTCTTGGGCTACTCTGTTACCAACGAATAGTGGGATTTCTGTAATATTATAACGTCCCCAAGGCTGAAAGAACGAGCATGTAAGGTGTGAAGGGGATTCGAACCCGCAAACCACGGATTACGTATCGAGTGCCTTAACCACCTGGCCCCACCAAGCCACTTATATGTGTGCATAACTGTTATGAATAATAGTATGATGAATGGTTATGTCTTTGCCTTATAAAAACTTTTAGTTTGGTGTGAAACCGGTTTGATTATGTTTCTAACAAATATCTATATTCCTTTTCATTCATCTATCTATATATTAACTTACTGGCTTCTTTAAGCTTTCAATATAATATATTGATTTAGGTAAAGTTTCTATTATATATATATTCAAATGTCGTTTAATAATTGTAGAACGAACTTCTGTGTAAGTGATTACATTGAAACAAAGATGCATATGTTAGCTGATCGGAGCTAATTTGTCCCAAGATGATATCTAGTATGCTGGTCTGACAGTTGTTGGATTTAATTAGAGAAATGAAGATCGATGGGTTATAATAATGTTAGCAGCATGTTTTGTGAACCAATAGGTCACCATGACACCAGGGGAATAGAATAAATAACCAATAAATCACTATGACACCAGGGGAATAGAATAAATAACCAATAGGTCACCATGACACCAGGGGAATAGAATAAATAACCAATAAATCACTATGACACCAGGGGAATAGAATAAATAACCAATAGGTCACCATGACACCAGGGGAATAGAATAAATAACCAATAGGTCACCATGACACCAGGGGAATAGAATAAATAACCAATAGGTCACCATGACACCAGGGGAATAGAATAAATAACCAATAGGTCACCATGACACCAGGGGAATAGAATAAATAACCAATAGATCACCATGACACCAGGGGAATAGAACAAATAGTCAATAGATCACCATGACACCAGGGGAATAGAATAAATAGTCAATAGATCACCATGACACCAGGGGAATAGAATAAATAGTCAATAGATCACCATGACACCAGGGGAATAGAATAAATAGTCAATAGGTCACCATGACACCAGGGGAATAGAATAAATAACCAATAGGTCACCATGACACCAGGGGAATAGAATAAATAACCAATAGGTCACCATGACACCAGGGGAATAGAATAAATAACCAATAGGTCACCATGACACCAGGGGAATAGAATAAATAACCAATAGGTCACCATGACACCAGGGGAATAGAATAAATAACCAATAAATCACTATGACACCAGGGGAATAGAATAAATAACCAATAGGTCACCATGACACCAGGGGAATAGAATAAATAACCAATAGGTCACCATGACACCAGGGGAATAGAATAAATAACCAATAGGTCACCATGACACCAGGGGAATAGAATAAATAACCAATAGGTCACCATGACACCAGGGGAATAGAATAAATAACCAATAGATCACCATGACACCAGGGGAATAGAACAAATAGTCAATAGATCACCATGACACCAGGGGAATAGAATAAATAGTCAATAGATCACCATGACACCAGGGGAATAGAATAAATAGTCAATAGATCACCATGACACCAGGGGAATAGAATAAATAGTCAATAGGTCACCATGACACCAGGGGAATAGAATAAATAACCAATAGGTCACCATGACACCAGGGGAATAGAATAAATAACCAATAGGTCACCATGACACCAGGGGAATAGAATAAATAACCAATAGGTCACCATGACACCAGGGGAATAGAATAAATAACCAATAGGTCACCATGACACCAGGGGAATAGAATAAATAACCAATAGGTCACCATGACACCAGGGGAATAGAATAAATAACCAATAGGTCACCATGACACCAGGGGAATAGAATAAATAACCAATAGATCACCATGACACCAGGGGAATAGAACAAATAGTCAATAGATCACCATGACACCAGGGGAATAGAATAAATAGTCAATAGATCACCATGACACCAGGGGAATAGAATAAATAGTCAATAGATCACCATGACACCAGGGGAATAGAATAAATAGTCAATAGATCACCATGACACCAGGGGAATAGAATAAATAGTCAATAGATCACCATGACACCAGGGGAATAGAACAAATAACCAATAGGTCACCATGACACCAGGGGAATAGAACAAATAACCAATAGGTCACCATGACACCAGGGGAATAGAACAAATAACCAATAAATCACTATGACACCAGTGGAATAGAATAAATAGCCAATAGGTCACCATGACACCAGGGGAATAGAATAAATAACCAATAGGTCACCATGACACCAGGGGAATAGAATAAATAACCAATAGGTCACCATGACACCAGGGGAATAGAATAAATAACCAATAGGTCACCATGACACCAGGGGAATAGAATAAATAACCAATAGGTCACCATGACACCAGGGGAATAGAATAAATAACCAATAGGTCACCATGACACCAGGGGAATAGAATAAATAACCAATAGGTCACCATGACACCAGGGGAATAGAATAAATAACCAATAGGTCACCATGACACCAGGGGAATAGAATAAATAACCAATAAATCACTATGACACCAGGGGAATAGAATAAATAACCAATAGGTCACCATGACACCAGGGGAATAGAATAAATAACCAATAGGTCACCATGACACCAGGGGAATAGAATAAATAACCAATAGGTCACCATGACACCAGGGGAATAGAATAAATAACCAATAGGTCACCATGACACCAGGGGAATAGAATAAATAACCAATAGATCACCATGACACCAGGGGAATAGAACAAATAGTCAATAGATCACCATGACACCAGGGGAATAGAATAAATAGTCAATAGATCACCATGACACCAGGGGAATAGAATAAATAGTCAATAGATCACCATGACACCAGGGGAATAGAATAAATAGTCAATAGGTCACCATGACACCAGGGGAATAGAATAAATAACCAATAGGTCACCATGACACCAGGGGAATAGAATAAATAACCAATAGGTCACCATGACACCAGGGGAATAGAATAAATAACCAATAGGTCACCATGACACCAGGGGAATAGAATAAATAACCAATAGGTCACCATGACACCAGGGGAATAGAATAAATAACCAATAGGTCACCATGACACCAGGGGAATAGAATAAATAACCAATAGATCACCATGACACCAGGGGAATAGAACAAATAGTCAATAGATCACCATGACACCAGGGGAATAGAATAAATAGTCAATAGATCACCATGACACCAGGGGAATAGAATAAATAGTCAATAGATCACCATGACACCAGGGGAATAGAATAAATAGTCAATAGATCACCATGACACCAGGGGAATAGAATAAATAGTCAATAGATCACCATGACACCAGGGGAATAGAACAAATAACCAATAGGTCACCATGACACCAGGGGAATAGAACAAATAACCAATAGGTCACCATGACACCAGGGGAATAGAACAAATAACCAATAAATCACTATGACACCAGTGGAATAGAATAAATAGCCAATAAATCACCATGACACCAGGGGAATAGAACAAATAACCAATAAATCACTATGACACCAGGGGAATAGAATAAATAGCCAATAAATCACTATGACACCAGTGGAATAGAACAAATAACCAATAAATCACTATGACACCAGGAGAATAGAATAAATAGCCAATAAATCACTATGACACCAGTGGAATAGAATAAATAGCCAATAAATCACCATGACACCAGGGGAATAGAACAAATAACCAATAAATCACTATGACACCAGGGGAATAGAATAAATAGCCAATAAATCACTATGACACCAGTGGAATAGAACAAATAGCCAATAAATCACTATGACACCAGTGGAATAGAACAAATAACCAAAAGATCATCATAACACTAGGGGAATAAAACAAATAACCAATAGATCACCATTACACCAGGGGAATAAAACAAATAACCAATAAATCACTATGACACCAGTGGAATAGAACAAATAACCAATAAATCACTATGACACCAGGGGAATAGAATAAATAGCCAATAAATCACTATGACACCAGTGGAATAGAACAAATAGCCAATAAATCACTATGACACCAGTGGAATAGAACAAATAACCAAAAGATCATCATAACACTAGGGGAATAAAACAAATAACCAATAGATCACCATTACACCAGGGGAATAAAACAAATAACCAATAAATCACTATGACACCAGTGGAATAGAATAAATAGCCAATAAATCACCATGACACCAGGGGAATAGAACAAATAACCAATAAATCACTATGACACCAGGGGAATAGAATAAATAGCCAATAAATCACTATGACACCAGTGGAATAGAACAAATAACCAATAAATCACTATGACACCAGGGGAATAGAATAAATAGCCAATAAATCACTATGACACCAGTGGAATAGAATAAATAGCCAATAAATCACCATGACACCAGGGGAATAGAACAAATAACCAATAAATCACTATGACACCAGGGGAATAGAATAAATAGCCAATAAATCACTATGACACCAGTGGAATAGAACAAATAACCAATAAATCACTATGACACCAGGGGAATAGAATAAATAGCCAATAAATCACTATGACACCAGTGGAATAGAACAAATAGCCAATAAATCACTATGACACCAGTGGAATAGAACAAATAACCAAAAGATCATCATAACACTAGGGGAATAAAACAAATAACCAATAGATCACCATTACACTAGGGGAATAAAACAAATAATCAATAGATCACCATAACACTAGAGGAATAAAACAAATAATCAATAGATCACCATAACACTAGAGGAATAAAACTAATAATCAATAGATCACCATAACACTAGGGGAATAAAACAAATAACCAATAGATCACCATAACACTAGAGGAATAAAACTAATAATCAATAGATCACCATAACACTAGAGGAATAAAACAAATAATCAATAGATCACCATAACACTAGAGGAATAAAACAAATAACCAATAGATCACCATAACACTAGGGGAATAAAATAAATAACCAATAGGTAACCATAACACTAGGGAGATAGAAGAAATTGAGATTATTTACTTCTAATCATATACGTTATCATTATTTCACACAATAACCACACATTCTGTGATATGCAATAAACTAATTTTTTATTGTTTTTGCTCACTCTATATTTGTCGTTAAACACATAAACATTAATTTCTTGCTGAGACACATGTATATATTATAAACACAGCTTGCTGTAGTATTATCAAATAAACATAGATTGCTGTAGTATTATCAAATAAACATAGCTTGCTGTAGTATTATCAAATAAACATAGATTGCTGTAGTATTATCAAATAAACATAGCTTGCTGTAGTGTTATCAACAGAACATAGCTTGCTGTAGTGTTATCAAATAAACATAGCTTGCTGTAGTGTTATCAACAGAACATAGCTTGCTGTAGTGTTATCAAATAAACATAGCTTGCTGTAGTGTTATCAACAGAACATAGCTTGCTGTAGTATTATCAACAGAACATAGCTTGCTGTAGTGTTATCAACAGAACACAGCTTGCTGTAGTGTTATCAACAGAACATAGCTTGCTGTAGTATTATCAACAGAACATAGCTTGCTGTAGTATTATCAAATAAACGTAGCTTGCTGTAGTATTATCAACAGAACACAGCTTGCTGTAGTATTATCAACAGAACACAGCTTGCTGTAGTATTATCAACAGAACACAGCTTGCTGTAGTATTATCAACAGAACATAGCTTGCTGTAGTATTATCAAATAAACATAGCTTGCTGTAGTATTATCAATAGAACATAGCTTGCTGTAGTATTATCAACAGAACACAGCTTGCTGTAGTATTATCAACAGAACACAGCTTGCTGTAGTATTATCAACAGAACACAGCTTGCTGTAGTATTATCAACAGAACAACTTTTCAGAACGTTCAACAAATAACCATCAAATAGAATCGATTCAGGAAGATATTTATTGTCTTCCTTTTCTTTATGAATTAAGAGTTAAGTTACATTGATACTTTTTCTATCCCTACATTAAATAGTCCTAAAAAAATGATAAATTTATCTTCTGTGTGGCCGGGCGTCTTTGAGTGAACAAAGACTTCAAATAAATTCATTTGGTTTATTTTGAGTTTCACTCAAAGCTACATGGTGGCTATCTGCGCAAACCTAATTTAGCATAGTTATCCCAGAACTGGTCAATTCTATTCGCCAGTAACTCTTGGGTTACCTTTATACCAACGAAGAATGGGATAAAACGTCACATCCTAACGAATATAAGTGCAAGCTTGTTTGGGGATAGGGATTCAGACTCGAAATCCTCAGGATGCGAGTTGAGCTCCTCAAATTAATCACTAGGCCTAGCTGGCTCTTAACCTCCAAATCATGCCAGGCCCGAATCTACATAAAACGGTATTATTCATACCATTTACAATTAAAATACTGCTAAAGACACTTTTTATTGTATTGTAAGCTATTTGTACTGAAGTGTCATCGTTTAATAACGTAGTCAGGTTTATATCCCTGTGATGTACTTTCAATTTTATTAATACTCCGAGGGCCATTAGGACAAGGAAATGTTCAGTCTGGATGAACTGCTGCTGGTGTACGTTACACACTGTCTGTTGGAACCTTATTGTGAAAAATGTACAGCCTAAAGAAAGGTATAGATACTGTGATTACCACTAATCAGCTGTCACTACGTTCTTAGCAACCCCACAATAAATACGTTTGTTCAAGAAACGTTAACTACGTTTCGAAATCAACTGATCAAACCGTTGACAACCCGGTATGGACACAAATCTTTGTTACAAGAAACTAGAGCCATGAGCATCACTGTACTTATGAAGAAATAAATTTGGGAATTATAGGATTGTGTGAGACAAGACTCAAGAAAAGTACGTAAAGCTCTTGATGAAGTAGTGTTTTAAACTAAACAAGAACTGGTTTAAAGTGTGACACCAGGAAGAGCTGATAAATTACTCTTTGTTGACTACAAAGGTGTAAGAATAATCAGTGTAAGTATTGGTCTAAGGATGTATTAAATTCAGTTTTATGCACAAATAAAGAAGACAAGCTGATGATAAACATGAGATTTATAATATATTAAGAGATATGTTTGAGGAAACGTCATGTAAAGATAACATTTTAATTTTAGGCGATGTAAATGCACATCTCGGAGTTGACAGAGCTTTTAGTGGTGGAGATGAAAACTCTGATGGGGGTAAACCAGTTAACCTTTGTAAGCGTCATCAAAATCATAAATGGACAATCTATCAAACAATAAATAGACTTGATACAGTTACATTGATCAAAAAGTGTGAAGTTGTAAAACTTCCAACAGCTTATGATATTAAAGATGCAGAAGAAACAAAGCTGTTAACTGTGGTCTTTAGAACATCACAGATATTAATGGAGTATATTGAGATCTATTAAATGAATAAAATGTGTTGGTGTAAAATCGTGAAGAGGAACCAGATGAAGACATGGCTGATGGAAAAAAATCAGTATAGAAGAAACTGTGGAAAAAATGTTTTAAAATTATTGAAAACGATAAGGCGGGCTGGCTGAATAGATGTTTAAAGTTTTCGTGACACATGGAATCAAATGGTTGAGATGTGTTTTAAGTATTGCTTGAAGACAAAGTAGATCCCTGGAGAATGCAGAGCATTAGTCTGTCATTTGTGGAATAAAGAGATAAAAAAGAGTAAAAACTTTAGAGCCATCTCTTCGCTACCACATATTAGAAAGATACGAGAAAGAATGTTAGAAGGAAAAAACTTAGCGTACAAGTTGAACATTGGCGAAGATGCTGGCAGTATCTTTTTAGACTCTGCAGAGAAACAATAGATTTAATTTTCACTTTAAAAATAATGTTAGAAGAGAGCTAAAAATGAAATCAACGTGTAACCGTTTTACGTGTCAAAAAGCTTTTGGCAAAATCCCAAATAAAACGTTGCAGAAGGTCTGATCACAGAAAATCCGTTGAATAGTAATAACAAGTACATCTGATGATTCTAAAGGCGAAGAAATACTGACAGTAAACGGTTTATGTACCCCGGTGGTACAGAAGAATTCTTCAGACCTGCAGCGTTAAAATGAGGGGTTCGTTTCCCCTTGGTGAATACGGCAGATAGCCCAATGTGAATTTGTTAGAACTAAAAAAACACAGTAAATGGTTTTAAGTAAAAACTAGAGTCACGCAGAGAGGTTTACTGGCACCCTTGTTATCTGTGACTCAGATAAATTAATGTCCTAAGGAAACATGTACACATGATGGCAGAGAACACTCATTGAGCGCATACGGAGAAAGCTTGATTTGTTTGATAGATCGCTCAGGCAGGGCATTGATGATGAAACTTTGTAAATGGATGGCAACTGCCTGTTGTGATAACACAAGTGTAGAGGACGATGTTTTGAAAGCCGTCCATTATGTAGTGAGTTACCGTGTAGCTATTATACATGATAACAAGCATGCATTTTCTTGTAGTTGTAATGATTAATTTCTTTTACAACTTACCAGTTTATTCATGCCATTCTATGGCTCCTGAGACGTCTTGATACAGTTGTAAGTATCCCATAATGCAATTCCTTGTGTGGTTCTAGCGTTTCACTACAAACGTCTACATGCTTATCGGTTTTTAGCACAATGAACAATCTCTGACGTGTTCTCAACGGTTATTGAAACTCAGTGCTAGCGAGGCCCCGGCATGACTAGATGGATTGGACGCTTGATTCGTTATCTGAGAGTCGCGAGTTCGACCAAACGTGCTCCCCCTTCCAGCCGTGGGGTCGTTATAATATTTTGGTCAATTCCACTATTCGCTGATAAAAGAGTAGCCCAAGAGTTGGCGGTGGGAGATGATGACTATCTTCCTTCTCTCTAGTCTAACACTACTAAATTATGGACAGCTAGCGCAGATAATCCTCGTGTAGATTTGCGCGAAATTAAAAACAAACCAAGAAAATCAGTTTTAAGTCAGCATACGTGATTCATGTCATTTCCAATACTGTCCATTCATGACGAGGGTAAATATAAAACCAAGAAAAACATTCCCAATATCAGACATATGATAGTCACAATCATAAACCTTATCACGACCTTCTTTAAGAGCCGGGATTCACTCTTTGTAAACTTGAAATATCCATATAGTTTTAACGTCCTTACATGAAATATCCATGTATTTTTAACGTCCTCACACAAATATTTTTATTAAGCTGTTTTGGATTTCACATTTATTGTTAACTGTATGTCTATCTTTGGATAGAGTTGTAGATATTTTAACGCATCTCACAATGGTGTTCTCACAAGAACATGTCACTCGCGAAGAGAAAAGCTATTTATTTTTAAAGTTTATCAAATCTGTCTCGAACCATTTTTTAACGCGTTCTTTCCAATCCACCAATGATATATCGTATTTCATACCCTCAAAACTTGCTTTCTGAAAATTAGGAACCACTTCTTCGTATCTCAGAATCGAATTAACGATTGTTTTCAGTTGTTACTCAGTTTCTTCTAACCCTTATTAGCGGCTAATAAAATGGCGTCGCATCTAAATTTTTTTTTTTTTTTTGCAAATAAACATTGCGAATGACTTCAGTATATCTCTCTCCGTTTATACGTTACTCCACATAATCCCAATTAGTGTGGACAAAACTATAGTCTCCCACTGTTATTGCTTTGATACTCCTGTTATAATCAGCCTCACTCAATTAGATGGTGGATGTAGCAGTTTCTATTAAAAGCTTTCTACTCTTAAAAGCGTTCACTAAACCACGTGCAGATCCAAGTTACTGACCACTGTTTTATATATCTTCAGTTCCAGTAGGCAACGGTTCACGGTTTATGTAAATAGAACCTCGATTCTCTTTTACAAAGATCTTGTCACTACCATAAAATTGATATCCTACATTTCAAAATACTTCTTACACGTATTACCCTCACAGCAAATTCTTAAGCACATGGACTTATTGATCCTAGCTAGTCCATGACCCTGACCTTGACCATTGGCCGTTTGAGAGGAGGAGAATTTAAATAGTGTTTTGTATACCACATCCTCATTGGTCTTTCTTCGTTGGTCAAATCATCGATCATCACAACCAACCTCACGCTATCGGCCTTGCTGGTCTTTGCTCTGCCACCTTGATCCAACCAGACAGCTCAGGCCTTGTCGAAATGAATCAAATAATTAATGGTGAGACACAGCTAACAAAAACTTTCGAAACGATCAGATAAAAATCAACACAAAGCATGAGCGAATGGGGCTAAATGGAAAACCGACATCCCCGACATTTTCCTTTAAAACTTAATACCAGTCACGATTTCATCGCGACTGTGGTAAACTCAAAATTCTACCTTCCCAGCTGGTACAGCGGTAAATCTACGGATGTGAAACGCGAAAATCAGGAGTTCGATTCCCCTCGGTGAACTCAGCAGATAGCTTGATGTGGTTTTGCTATAAGAAAAAACAAACAAACAAAATTCCACGGGTGGGGTTGGAGAGAAACAAGTAAATTCTTGAACGCCCCAGTGGGGGAGAAATGTCCCCTGGCTTTTGTCTCTTCAAACTAAACCCCTGCCACGAACGCGTAGTGTAGGGTACTAGTATTCTTCAAGTCTAACCTAGTTTCAATAATCTTTTATTACAAGTACACTTCTAAACACATTCGCCCTTGATGTTTCTAACAGTATAATAACAGCAACTTAGTTAATTATTGTATCTATTTTGTTCCCTCTCAGTTATTTATCTTTAAATCTATTATTTAACGTGTATATCTCTCCATTCTCGGTCTCCTAGTTATACGCTATAATATCTCTTGTAATTAACTTTAGTTAATTATATTTGATTAATAAACACTTTAATACTTAGCATCTTAGGATCTCCCACACATAAATGACTTCATACTTGATGGGAAGTCCCCCACACGCTTGGCACCACACAACTTTATATTTAGTGTGAGAGTACCCCACTACAAAGAGATCTTCACTGTAAGCAGCCCATATTTATCAGGCATTGCTAAGTAATCCTGCCACAATAGTCCTAACTTTTTATTTCTGTACAGCCTTGTACTCTCGTTCTCAACCTGCCCAAAGCAACGTTTTCCCTAATCGAACTCTCTTCCTGCTGTTTGTCCTCCTAAGGCACAATCTTCTCCAGTTTGTTTTTGTTTTGTTTGCTTTTTGAATTTCGCACAAAGCTACTCGAGGGCTATCTGTGCTAGCCGTCCCTAATTTAGCAGTGAACGACTAGAGGGAAGGCAGCTAGTCATCACCACCCACCGCCAACTCTCGGGCTATTCTTTTACCAACGAATAGTGGGATTGACCGTCACATTTTAACGCCCCCACGGCTAAAAGGGCAAGCATGTTTGGCGCGAAGGTAATGCGAACCCGCGACCCTCGGATTACGAGTCGCACGCCTTAAAACGCTTGGCCATGTCGGGTCCTAATTTTCCTTAAATCCATCTGTAAGCCTGCAAGTATGTGTGTAACACTTCTAACAACAATAGAGTTTTATTCTGATCTTTATGGTTGTTTTTATTCTCAACAACCAACTTATTCATCAGGTACATGAATATTTAATATTAAATAAAATAAGGTTACTTAGAAGGTTATAGACACACACAACACTTAAATATTATATTAGGTTTGGTTTATTATTAAACAGTAATAGTAATAAATTATAAAATGTTAAATTGTAAAGGTGGTAGCCATTTTGTTTACTGTGAAAAACAGAGCAAAATGTTACTTTGTCACTGAAAAAGCCAGTTAATCAGCTGAATATTAGCTTGATTTATTCAGAAAAACGGTTTTACACGGATTAGAACTTTAATAAAGGTCTCGATGTTTTGACAAGTTAAGCAGGATACATGTATTTATCTTTGCAATAGCTTTACATTTGTTTAAGAGGTTATAGAAGAAATAGATTAAGGAAATACAACAGTCAAATTCAAAGATTAAAAATTGTGCATTCGAACCAAACAAATGTGTAAACTGTTTTACCTTTTGTAATTGTAGAATATTTGTGCACGGATTATCAGTTCTTTCTATTCACGTATGACATCGCCAATTGTTACACAGCATGGTTACAATTATGCTGGCTTACGTGGCTAGGTGGTTAAGGTAATGGACTCGTAATCTGAGGATCGCGGATTCGAATCCCCGTTACACCTTTCAGCCGTGGGAGCGTTATAACCTGACGGTCAATCCCACTATTCGTCGGTAAACGTTGGTAAGAGATGGCGGTGGGTGGTGATGACTAACTGTTTTCCTTCTAGTCTTACACTGCTAAATTAGGGACGGCTAGTGCAGATAGCCCTCGAGTAGCTTTGCCAGAAATTCAAAACAAACAAACATTCGTGCTTCGCTCACAACTGTGTTTATTTCTATGAAGAAGTTACTCGTACCATATTCAAACACAACTTTCTGTTTGTTATGATATTGTAGCAAATAAGAAAATTGACTTATCTTTCTTACTTACTTACAGCTGAGTTCTTCTTTCTACTTACCCCAGTTCTCTTTCGGTCTAATTAGTTGTTTTCTCATCTGTCGGTTTCTTTTGTTCGTCTCGTGAACCCCTGTTTTATTTATATTTCTTTCTCAACACCACGCCTGTCGGTATCAGGTCTTGCACGTCTGTTTCCTTAGTTGGGTTTGGCTTTTTTCGGTTTTTTGGAATTTCGCACAAAGCAACTCGAGGGCTATCTGTGCTAACCGTCCCTAATTTAGCAGAGTAAGACTAGAGGGAAGGCAGCTAGTCATCACTACCCACCGCCAACTCTTGGACTACAATTTTACCAACGAATAGTGAGATTAACCGTCACATTATACGCCCCCACGGCTGGGAGGGCGAGCATGTTTGGCGTGACGCGGGCGCGAACCCGCGACCCTCGGATTACGAGTCGCGCGCCTTACGCGCTTGGCCATGCCAAGCCGTCCTTAGTTTGCATTACAACGTTCATAATCGTACGAAGCTATGAAAAATTCACAGAAGTTAAAAAGAAAGGCGGACGGTCCTTCCAATATATCTATAATATCTTAGCGCCATAGTCGTTCGCGTTGTTATATCTCTTTCAACCCTAACTAATTGTTACATCAAACTTCACAATATTAGTTCTGAAGCACAGTGTTCTAAAGAAACTCGAGTTCGCGAAATATAATTTTCGAAACTACATTAATTGATCGGGCACAGCATACACGCATTATGAAACAGAAGTTTTGTTTTATATATTAGTCGACTTTAAACTGTTTTGACTAGTTTATTAAGAGATACTGCTCGTGTATCAACTAATAAACTCATTAGTTATGGATAAAAGTAAAATGAAGTTTACGTTGACTGTTTCCAGAAGTTAGCACAGATAGCCCTCGAGTAGCTTTGTGCGAAATTCCAAAACAAATTCTAAAAGTTTGTCTTTCAAACACAGTTCATTCAGAAATCATAGTAACACGAGTTACTGGATCGACACGAGGAATTATGTGGTGTACAATGACGAATTTACATTAGACAAAAAAGTCAATCACGAGACTGTTATAAAGCCACGTGAGAGAACACACCAAATGAAAACGGTACATGTTAAAATGAGTTTTTAGGATTTACAAGAGAATACAACTCAAACAAAGTGATTCAATTAGAATAAATTTGAATAGAAACAAAACACATTCACTCTTTGTTATTTCAGAGTTGATTGAACTTTATAATTATCTAGATGTTTCTCTAAGCCTGCAAGTTGTTGATGGTTGGAGATAAAGTATTTTAGACGTTCTACGGTGCTTTCAGAATTACTTCTTCTATCTTTATAAGTTCGCTTATTGCTGAAGCCAGAATATTAAATAATACAATATCCTATACTGTGTTTAAATTAATAGACCCAGTATGTGTAAATCATGTTAGGCTCTCCAGTGAATAGGCATTAAAGGCAGAACGTTACTTGTCTTATAGAGTCAGTCGTGTAGAGGCGGTCCCCTGTGAAACGAGGTTTCTAGTGATGTCCTCTGCAAACATACAAGTGTGCCATTGGCGAATTTTCAAGAGAGAAAGAAAACCATATTATGTCGTTTCATCATTTGAAATAATTGCGTTTTTTGTAGTTTTTCTAATAGCAAAGCTATATTGGGCTATCTGCTGTGTCCATTGAGGGGAATCGAACCCATGATTTTAAGCGTTGTAAATCCGTACTCTTACCAGACGAGGGAGATTGAAATAATTGAGTATAAATTAATTATTACCTGAAGACTGTGTATGTTTTATCATCAGTATAGAGTCAATTAAGATTATAATGAAAATAACTTGTTATTTATTACGTTTACTATGACGTAATCAGAATGTCATGTAATTACCTTTGCATTGGACGTATAAGAAATGTATCCCTCTAGTGGAATAAGTACGAAATATTTTTTTATACTGTTATGACGACCCAAGTCACAATATATTGGTTCTCCAAGGACTCCAGACGCATACTTTGATGTTCACTTTTCTTTCCAGTGAAGCAGGCTCCTTTGGAACATTTTGGATTTACGTTCTGAGCGTCACCCACTTATCGAACTTCATTTGTTTGTAGAATATTTTTTCGCTTGGGTTTTTAAATTGAATGGCACCTTATAAATCACAGGGTATGAAAGACCAAGTCCATATTCTGCAGGGTTTAAGTATAGGTTCTACTAACTTGAACTCTTAAACAGCCGATGGTCCTCTTTCGTGGCCGTAATTCTTTGTCTGAAAGTATTCAGCACTATTACTGGGTTTGAACTCTCAACACGCAGCCCGGAACAGTTGATCTTTAGTACAAGCTAGAGCCAGTGATGTAACAGATTGTCTCTGATATTTTGTCAACTGTTCATGAAGAGTCTCTGTGGTTGTAAGATGTACAGATTATCTCTAATTAAATATCTTTATTTGTCTTTTGTACGTAAATAACTTTATTAAGCTGAATATTGAGAAAAAACATTTTGTTGGAATTTTTATCCTATTTTAAGTTTTAAATATAATTTACACAATGAACGAAGTGTTAGCACTAATAACATAAATCAGCACGTAGGTTAAAAATGATTGGTTTATAGCTTTATAGAAGTTGTATAGAATATATACATATAATTAGTGAAATGTGTTTCGTAATTTTTTTCTTTTTATATTAATGTGTTAATTGTGAGAAGAAAAAACCAGTAGGATATTGGGACGGTCAGTGTTCGGTTTTCAACAAGTGACTATTCGGAATAACTCGTCTGTTCGGAATAATTCGACTGTTCGGAATAACTCGTCTCACACGGTCAGTATTCGGTTTTCAACAAGTGACTGTTCGGAATAACTCGTCTCACACGGTCAGTGTTTGGTTTTCAACAAGTGACTGTTCGGAATAACTCGTCTCACACGGTCAGTGTTCGGTTTTCAACAAGTGACTGTTCGGAATAACTCGTCTCACATCGTCTCACATTCTGTTTTTTGAAGAGGATTGCAGGTGAAACTTTCTCAAAATAAATAAACTTTCAAGTTTTTGTAAAGATTTTGCAAATTACTGTTTCAGTTTAAAAATTATCAGTGATTTTAGCCTTAAGCTTGAGGGTTTATAAATTTAACTATTCTTAGTACAGTACAGGTTTAGTATTGCGTTTAAACCAAAGATAAAACAGACAATCAAATTAGAAATTCGGTGTTATTTTCAAACACACGGGTATCTCGGCACGAGACATTAGTGGAAAACATATGTAACTTATCACACTCGGAGCACACTGATATGTACATGTGTTTTTCTACTGATTTCTAATTTGATTGCTGTAGTATCCCAATGACATCTTCTGACATTCTATTGATTTTATGTAATAACCGATATTTTGTTGGAAACGTCATGATAGAACGTAAATTTCAAATTGCAGTCTAAAAGAGCAAACATAAAGCCAATCTTGAAATTGCTCATCCAAAGATGATTTGGTAAGAATATCACGATGCCGGTAAGTTGCAAAGATGATTGAAAAATCAATGAACACTGGAGTGTCATACGGCAAGAAGATAGAATTAAGAAGGTCCAGATGGCGCTGCTTGCCATGCATAAGGAAGAAGTGCCGTTTGAATATAAAAGAAACGGAAATTGAACTTCGAGGTACAAAGAAGATCTGCCTATGAAATTAGGGAAAAGAGACAACTTTGAAAAAAAAAACTCGCTTTTCAACTTTATAAACACGTCAGTGACTTTCTCACTGTAGTTTTAACGGGAATACAAACACATATTTTGCTGTATATTCTGTGAAACACATTAAACCTTTATTGTTTGTGTAGTCTCGGTCAGCAGTAGAGACACTAAACTTTCAGGAAATATTCCAGAAGAGGGTTTGTTCTAGTTACATCATATGTACTCAGACAGGGCCCCAGAAAATAAAACATCACTTAAGACTAATAATGAACCTAGAGTCCCCAGAAATGTTGTGTTTGAAGAGTAATAAATAAAACCAAAATTAAGAGTAGCAAGTATTTTTTTATTTCTTGCTTTTAAAGTTCATATATCGTGTTGTGTTGTAGTATAGAAAGTGCCCAGTTCTTCTCGTGATTCATGGCATACGCAAGTTTTACTGACGTCCTGGCAGTACAAATTGCAACATTAAATGTCCCTTATAAGACGTCACTTTAGTGTCTATTGATTGACTGTCAGATAAAACACCACTATATAATGATGAAATATTTTAAAACAGGTAAGCACTCCAGACGGCCTTTGGCTTCACTTAATTAAGTATTGTAATATAACTGTTACAAATGTAGATCTAATAATTTATTTGGGTGCATAACAAACAGAATAGCCAAAACCCTAAAAACTTGTACATCTACAATACGTCTGTCGTGTGGATAAACCCCCGAAAATTAACATCATATCATTATTTAATAGGTTTTTCTTTAGCCTTACCAATATGGCTACGACGATCAGTCATGATTCTACAGTTATTAAGAATATTAATTGGTCCATTTTTGACACGCGATTTCTTAAATCATCAATAATTAGTCTGCTTAATATTATTTAAATCTATTTTCAACTAGTACTAAAATTGACAGTTTGATTAAACCTGTGACATTCAACTTAAAATAAATTCGTCATTCCCATATTTATATCTTTCTTACACTCACTGTCATCTTTTCATTTATTTTCACTTAATGACCTTTCATTGATGTCTTAAAAGAATATGCTTACTGAGTCTTGTTCGCCTTTATGTTCGCTTACCGTAAACACTGACCCTGGTGGTATTTCAATACGTCACACGTCATCTGCGAGAGCTTGTAGCTATCTCGTGGTGTAAAAAGGCAAGTTTGAAAAGTAGACACTTATTAATTACGACATTCTATTTTAAAAATTCAATTCCATATATGTATATGGTACGTAAACAAACGTTTTTCTTTCAATATAAGGGAAAATTACAAATAACATAGAAATCTTATATTTTAGTTATTTACGACAGTTCTGTTTAAGTATTAACTGAAAACGTATAATTATCAATTGGCGTTGAAATATCACAATTGCTTTCGTTTTCTAAGAGTAACACAGTGATGTTTTAACTGAATTTATCTTTAATAACATATAGAGGTGTATTTATTGAAAGGAAGTAGTTTGCGTGTTGAGAATTAATCACAAGGGTACATAATGGGCTATCTGTGTTCTGCCCATCTTGTAGGGAATTAATCACAAAGGTACATAATGGGCTATCTGTGTTCTGCCCATCTTGTTGAGAATTAATCACAAAAATACATAATGGGCTATCTGTGTTCTGCCCATCTTGTTGAGAATTAATCACAAAGGTACATAATGAGCTATCTGTGCTCTGCCCATCTTGTAGGGAATTAATCACAAAGGTACATAATGGGCTATCTGTGTTCTGCCCATCTTGTTGAGAATTAATCACAAAGATACATAATGGGCTATCTGTGCTCTGCCCATCTTGTTGAGAATTAATCATAAAGGTACATAGTGGGCTATCTGTGCTCTGCCCATCTTGTTGGGAATTAATCACAAAGGTGCATAATGGGCTATCTGTGCTCTGCCCATCACGAGTATCGAAATCCGATTTCAGGCGTTGTAAGTACGCAGATATGTGCCATTGGGGGAAAACTTCCTCAGATCATGTGTGTGATGTGTTTATAACAAAGTCACACCAAGCTATCTGCTGTGTCCACCGATGGGGATCGAACTCCTTATTGTAGCGTTGTAGATTTGTAGCCGTATTGCTATTTCAACGCAGGGCCAAAAATAAAACAATGACGTATTAACCTCAACCATGATATTAGACCGTTAAGACCTCATCCCAAATTTATATGTAATTCTTCAAGCATATGAAGAAATCAATGACGTTTATTATTTCAAATACTCACATCTACAACAATATTCTGCAAGTTTATAACTTCAATTATTAATAAAGAATATAATTCGAAACCTTATTTTTCGTATCAAAGTGGAATTTAAAACTTGTATTTTTATGTTACTATTTACTGGGGTAGATTTCATTCAGTCTCGGCATGGCTAAGCGTGTTAAGGCGTGCGACTCGTAATCTGAGGGTCGCGGGTTCGAATCCCCGGCGCGCCAAACATGCTCGTCCTTTCAGCCATGGGGGCGTTATAATGTTGCGGTCAATCCAACTATTCGTTGGTAAAAGAGTAGCCTAAGAGTTGGCGGTGTGTGGTGATGACTAGCTGCCTTCCCTCTAGTCTTACACTAGACGACTAGCACAGATAGCCCTCGAGTAGCTTTGAGCGAATTTCAAAAACAAAGGATTTCGTTTAAAATTTTCGCGTGTCTGAATTCCGTTAAAAATACCACCAACAACAAACGAAAGGTATTTGGCTTATAATGACTGAAATACATGTGTACAGCCCTCTTCACTTACTTATAAAGTTTACAAATGTTTCTGCACGGAATTTATCATTCAACTTTAAATTGCATTATTTATGATAAAATATAGGGAGTATCTACAGGTTCAAAATTGTGTAGCTCACAATTTGAATTTCGCGCAAAACTACACGAGGGTTATCTGTCCTTAATTTAACAATGTAATACTAGAGTGAAAGTAACTAGTCATCACCACCCACCCCGCCAACACTTCGGCTACTCTTTTACCAACAAAAAGTGAGATTGGCCGTCACATTATGATTCCTCTACGGCTGAAAGAGTGAGCATATTTGATGTGACGGAGACTCTCGGGTTACGAGTCGAATGCCTAAGCCAACTGGCCATGCTGGGCCCCAGGCTAGTGGAATATTTTTAAAATTTCGAGTTGGAAATGTAGTGTTAGAAACGCGATTTGTGACTTTTAAATATAACACAGTTAAACCTCTCTTTCTTCATTCATTTTAGTCATAAAATCGTGAACTTCAATAAAATATTATAATGCAGAGACAAACATTACGAGCTGAGCGCCCCCTAACCACCTGACCACGCCAGACCCCTAGTTATTTTCTTTGTTGTTTAAGTTTTTCCTGAGTAAATTATATTTCGTAGGTGATTTTTATACCCGCTGGGAATCTGGGTTTAATTCGTTTGACAGTACCAGGAGTTTCGTCGATAGTCGCCGGTCCCTTACGTGTCTCATGGAACACACTTTTCACTGATGTTAACAGTTACCTGCCGGCTGTATGTTTTCCAATTGATTTACCCCTATTATCGTGTTTGTTGCTAGGCTATATGCGTCCCTTCTTCCATCATCCCTAACCTTATGGTAGATTAGTTCGTTTTTCTCCCTGTAGAGTTTAACGAGCACTTCTTGCATTAACTTGTGAGCTTCGTGCGTAGTCTGGAATACATATATATACAGGTAATAGTCTCAAAATACGGCTACTCTATTTTGTGTGGCATTCATCTGGTGACCATCCTCCCTCAATCTTATGTGGTACTTGCCATAAGTTTATTACTCTATAGTGAACCCAATTATTCATTAGTAAAAGAGTAGCTCAAAAGTCGGCTGTAGTTGGTGTTGACCAGCTGTCTGTTTTACTGGTCTGTCACTGCTAAGTGAGAGACATCTAAAATTCAAAAACAAAATGAATCATATCGATAATCAGACAATTGTAAACAAAATCAGAACGGTTTGTACAGACTTTTGTGTCACCTATTTGAATATCCTGCTTGTATATTCTGAGACGAACTATATAAAGGTAGCGTATACTAAGTAAAGTACGGCAGAATCGTACTGAATACAATAGTAAAGCACGCGGGTTTCAAGTTTCTACGAATAAATCAGTTCTGAGTGATTGTCCTCTATAGCTTAATCTGCTGAAACAAAGAAGATTCAAAGAGGTTACTGATTTTATATTAAAAGTTAACAAATGGTCGAAAAGCATGCTTGTATGGCACGTGAAAGTCGTGTGATTGACATAATCTAATTGCTTAGCTACGCTGATATGTAATCAGTTACAACTTACTTTTGTAATTTTATTTGTCAAAATCCAACTTTCTCTCAAAAGTTTTGTTTCTAAAGATTTTGAAGTGAAATTAGTCAAGATACTTGTGAGTCAGGACTATTTGAAGTCATTGTATGTTACATAACAAAATAAGTGATTTCACTGAAAGCAATATTAGTGAAATACCAACAACAATTTTCATGAGATTTGTACAGCGAAAAGTGATAATAATAACATCAATGTTAACATGATAAAGATAACAGTCACAGTGCTGAAACGAAGTTAGGTTTAATAGTTCTAAATAACACTTCATCTCACGATACACATCTGACGTAAACTTAAACCTGCTGTAAAAAAATGTTTTGTACCTCAACTGAAAATAACGGAAATAACTTCAAATGTACACAAATTTCTTTTATTGGAGAAAACATTATATAGTCTAGTAGTATTAAACTGTAGCCAAAACTAAATTGTCTAGAAGTGTTAAACTGTAGCCAAAACTAAATAATCTAGTAGTGTAATACTGTAGACAAAACTAAATACTCTAGTAGTGTAATATTGTGGCCAAAACTAAATACTCTAGTAGTGTAATACTGTAGCCAAAACTAAATACTCTAGTAGTGTAATATTGTAGCCAAAACTAAATAGTCTAGTAGTGTAATATTGTGGCCAAAACTAAATACTCTAGTAGTGTAATACTGTAGCCAAAACTAAATAGTCTAGTAGTGTAATACTGTAGCCAAAACTAAATACTCTAGTAGTGTAATACTGTAGACAAAACTAAATAGTCTAGTAGTGTAATACTGTAGCCAAAACTAAATACTCTAGTAATGTAATACTGTAGCCAGAACTAAATAGTCTAGTAGTGTAATACTGTAGCCAAGACTAAATAGTCTAGTAGTGTAATACTGTAGCCAAGACTAAATAGTCTAGTAGTGTAATACTGTAGCCAAGACTAAATAGTCTAGTAGTGTTATACTGTAGCCAGAACTAAATAGTCTAGTAGTGTAATACTGTAGCCAGAACTAAATAGTCTAGTAGTGTAATACTGTAGCCAGAACTAAATAGTCTAGTAGTGTAATACTGTAGGTAACATTAAATAGTCTAGTTGTTTGATATTGAATCCATAATTAAATATTCCATATAATTATAACAGACCTTTTATTTAAAAAGAAGTTTCAGTTTTTTTACAGTAAAGTAAGTTAAAATAAACATGATATGAAACCTGAAGCACGTGAGACGTTCTTTCCTAACCTTTTACCTAAATATGTCAATCCCATCAACACGAGCTACAAATTTTGTAGTACATATTTTATTTGTCTCTACAGTCTATGTGCATGTTTTATTTGTCTCTGCTGTCTATGTGCATGTTTTATTCGTCTCTGCTGTCTATGTGCATGTTTTATTTGTCTCTACAGTCTATGTGCATATTTTATTTGTCTCTACAGTCTATGTGCATATTTTATTTGTCTCTACAGTCTATGTGCATATTTCATTCGTCTCTACTATTTACACCTCTGTGTATCTTTTATCATTGCCTATTCAAACCTTGTCCAAGCTTTATTTCCTGAGTGTTTTCAGTTTCACTTTTTTAGTTACGTGTTTTAAACTCTCTTCTTTGCACTTGCGTCTCGAGCACTGTTTCCTTGATGTTTGTGCAGGCTGGAATTTACTGATTAAGACTCTTGATCACACCAACCAAAGGTTTGTGGTTATTTGTTGTTACAGCCTTAACGTTCATGGTGCTACAAAATATATTTATATTCATTGGTAGAAAAAGAAACAACGAATCCCCTTAAGTAGATTCATGTATTTGTTTTTCAGAAAAAATCTATGTTAATACTTCGTATATTGCACGTGTTGCTCTAACAGTATTGATTATGCAATGCAGAGACACTGATAAATTTTGAATACATTCGAAAGCATGACATGAGACATAATCTAAGTCTAGAATGTGGAGTAGATGTGGTTACACCAACCGAGGAAATTTCGATTATTTAGAAATAGATTTAGGAATTCGTCCATAACGCCAATGCACGCGTCTCCGGTGACAAGTTACTGCGTTAGGGTGTACAAGTTGTATCATAGACTGTTATTAACGTTTAATGTAGGACACATTTATCTTTAGGTAGTTACTTTAGAAACTTTACACAGCACCAAGGTCTGAGATCTGTTGGTGCTGATGTTTGAAACATAACTCAGCACAATTAATAATAACTTCTGATCAAAACACATTACTTTCCAAGATCAAAACTATAATTATCGTAAAGAGCACAGATTATTAATTACAATATTCAAACTGCATCACTTATGATGATTAGAATGCAATGTTTAATTAGTTGTGTTTTCATGCTGTTAACGACATTTTTGGCCTGAAACCCAGTAATGGATTACGAAGTTCGAACAACCCAGGAGACTTACGTCAGTCATATATCCACATGACAATTTAGAAACGCAGAATAATCATTATGGTTTTTATTTTCAAACACAAAGCTACACTAGAAACTATCTGTGCTGTGTCCACAACATGTATTCAAACCCAGTTTTAGCGGTGTGATCTTCGGCCGAACTGCTCTGGGTTAATCATTAAGATAAAACCTGGTTGACTGTACAATAAGCAATATATTAAGATCAAAACTGTACAATAAGCAATATATTAAGATCAAAACACAAAACAATGACGAATGTAAAAGTAGATATGTTAAAGATTTTTAGCTAACGATGTACTAAATGTTTAACTTACCTACGCCAATGTCAAAATCGATTGGTATTTTCTAGTTAAACAATTTGATTTTAGAAGTAATAAACAACTTTACTTTACATAATTTAAAAACAAACAAAAAGCCGTCTTCCAATTCTATGTAATTAGGATCTAATTTATGAGTATTTTTTATATTAAAGAAATGCGGCCATCTGGTGTCTTCCGCAGGAATCGAGCCTCGGACTGTAGTGTTGAAAGTCCTTAGATTTTCCACTGTCTTATCGAGGTATAATTCGGATCTGTTTTCCCTTTAAGTGAATGTATGTGATAACGTAACGAAAATATTATTTTCGTTTTAACTAAAGTGCTATACACATATACACAACACATTTATTATGTGCTACAAAATATACACAATACATTTATAGTGAGCTACAAAATATACACAAAACATTTATAGTGTGCTATAAAATATACACAACACATTTATAGTGTGCTACAAAATATACACGACACATTTATAGTGTGCTACAAAATTAACACGACACTTTTACTATCGTCGAAAACAAATAATAATTATTTGGAAAATCACTTTTACATTGAAACGAAAACAATAGATATTATATTGTAAAATAATAGATATTATATTGTAAAACAATAGATATTATATCGTAAAACAATAGATCTTATAATGTAAATTAATAGATGTTATGTTGTAAATCAATAGATATTATATTGTAAAATAATAGATATATTGTAAAACAATAGATGTTATATTGTAAAATAATAGATATTATATTGTAAAACAATAGATATTATATTGTAAAATAATAGATATCATGTTGTAAAACAATAGATATTTTTGTTAAAGTTTTCATTTCTGTTAAAAGATATTTCTGTTTCTCTTCACACATTCAAAACGACAATAAAAAAGAGTTACTATTTTATAAGCACTTAATGTTTTTATTCATTTCTTATCAAAACAAAGTTTTTATCTTTATATTATAGTTTTAATTCATATACAGTCTAATTTAACGACTCCCCAAATTCTAACAATACTCCTTCTGAATTCTATTAACAGTAACCAGTTTCGGACGAAACTGGGAAATTATCAGTGTAGATCTTCATCGCCAGACAAATGCAACCGGTATTTCGCCAGACAACATGCAACCGGTGTTTCTCAGGAATGGAATAATATTCTTATCTCTCTAATTCAATTACAGGCGGGCCAGGTGGGTTAAGGCATTCGACTCGTAATCTGAGGGTCGCGGGTTCGAATCCCCGTCGCATCAAACATGCTCTCCCTTTCAGCCGTGGGGTCATTACAGTGTGATGGTAAATACCACTATTCGTTGATAAATGAGTAGCCCAAGAGTTGGCGGTAGGTGGTGATGACTAACTGCCTTCTCTCTAGTCTTACACTGCAAAATTAGGGACGGCTAGCGCAGATAGCCCTCGTGTAGCTTCGCGTGAAATTCAAAAGCCAAATCAAGCAACGTGAAATCTGCCTAGTAGCTTTGGGCGAGGTTAAGAAAAACAAACATTTCGCAGGTAACTATGTAAAATTAGAGTAATTTTTTTAACTTTTATTCTCAACAGTTCTGACTGAATGTTTTTTCTCTTAAATGACGTTGAAAATTAATTAAGTTTACAGAGAAAATATGTATATTTTTAAATGTATAAATATTAAAGAATATAAATAAAAACTTAGCAAGCATTGAAAGCCATAAGGATATTGTAACAGCTTAATCTGCATATGCTATATGAATTTTTATTCACTGTATTATAGTTAAAGTGTAAAAAATAAACGAAACTGAAACCAAACACGATGAATAACCGAATTTTTGCTACATTATCAACGCGATCAAGAAGTAAGAACCTTAATTATTTATTGTTTGTAAGTAAAATTCAAGCTGATAAAACCAGAAAAACGTAATAACTGAAGTTATGTAGTTAATATTACACTCCCCAGAGATCGCATTTGGATATAGAAATCAAAAAGTGAGAAAATTGTTTAGTGTATTGGGAATTTAAACGCGCGACGCTCGGATTATGGGTCGAGTGCGTTAACCACCGAGCCACTAAACGTGAATATACAGAACGAGTAAGTTTGTTTTTGAAATTCGCGCAAACTACTCAAGAGCTATCTGCGCTAGCCGTTCCTAATAAAGCAGTGTAAAAGCAGAGGAAAGACAACGACTTATCACTACCCACCGTCAATTCTTGGGCTGCTCTTTTACCAATGAGTAGTGGGATTGACGGTAACATTACAATGCCCCACAGTTGCAAAAGCGAGCATGTTTGGAGCAAACGCGCCCCTCAGATTACGAGTCGAACGCCTTACCCACCTGGGCATGCCGGGCAGTAAAGTAGTAACTTAGTACTTCAACACGGGTATGCTAGAGACAGTGTAGAATTATAAATACACATAATTTAATACATAAATTATTTATTTTTTAGAACGTTTATTAATAAGTTATGTAAGAAATAAATATGAAATATATTTTAATTAAATGTAATGTTGTAGTAGGAAGAAGTGAATTACAACAAACCGTTTCCCACGTTTGGTGTTCTCGTAGTTAAACATGGCGTTTCTCTGTTCATACATCTATATGTGTGAAATGTTTCATTGGATTTATTAAATGGATCGGAATAGTAAGCTTGTTTTCTTATTTACTCATTCATAAACTTAATTTTTACTGTTTATCCAACACACTTTATTCGTAAACCTAATGATTGTGATGTTTATCCACTGTACAGTATTTGTAAACTTAATGTTTGCAGAGTTTATCCAATATTATGTATCGGTTAACTTCTATTCTACTATTTATCCAACATACTCTGTTCGTAAACTCAGTATTTGTATTTTTTATACACCATACTATATCCGTAAACGTAATATTTGTACTGTTTATCTAACATACTGTAAAACACATTGAATGTCATGAGTGCCATAAACATTGAACATTTTTAAAGTAGGTGTACTAAACCAGTCAGTTGTTTATAAATCATGACCGGAACACGTTTAACGTTGGTGTACTAAATCAGGCAATTGTTTGAAAGACATGACCGGAACACGTTTAACGTAGGTGTACTAAACCAGTTAGTTGTTCTAAAATCATGATTAGACAATATCATATTTTTTCGTGATTTTGATATTTATTCTGTGGTGGTTACATATCGCTTTAGGCTAATTGTGTGCTATTCTAATTAGACCACGTGATTAATTACAGACTTTCTTTTAGCTATTTTTTTCTGATTTAGGTCTGGTCTTGTTTGTACTTCGAAAAGCATTTAAAAACTCTGCATTGAATGTTTAGAATACTGCGAGTAGTTCCACCGATGTAAATAAAGTACATGTATTGGTTTGTAAAATTCGTAGAAAGGTCAAGTTGTGGTTAAGTTCTTCTACGGTAGTGACATCTAGGAAATGAAATTGTGAGGTGAAATGGTTGGCGAAGAATTTTATGGAGAGAAGTTGAGAGTGTTTAAAATCAAAGGGAAAATAAAACTTCAAATTGACGTCACATCCCCAAATAAGGAAACTATTATCTACGAATCACAGCGAAAGCGTGACGACTAATGGAATGACAGATATAGTAGCGAAACTAACACAGACGTTTTCACGTGAACGAGGCTACAACTCTGTGATTTACTTGTTTGTTTGTTTGTTTTGAAATTTTGCACAAAGCTACTCGAGGGCTATCTGTGCTAGCCGTCCCTAATTTAGCAGTGTAAGACTAGAGGGAAGGCAGCTAGTCATCACCACCCACCGCCAACTCTTGGGCTACTCTTTTACCAACGAATAGTGGGATTGACCGTCACATTATACACTCCCACGGCTGGGAGGGCAAGCATGTTTAGCGCGACGCGGGCGCGAACCCGCGACCCTCGGATTACGAGCGCACGCTTTAACGCGCTCGGCCATGCCAGGCCATGTGATTTACTTAAAATTGTATTTGTTATCATATTATAATATATCCATCATTCAGATTATTTTCATGACATTGCTAAATCAAATGTGGTGAGAAACAGTAACATATCCTTCACAAGACAGTAATACTTTAAATGGTTGTGATGGAACATTTTAAAGAAACATATACTAGCTGACCTGAAACAGATCTCTCAGAGATAAATTCTGTGTATACATTATTTGTTTTTGCACTTTTGTATGTATATATGATTATTCATATAACGATTTGGTATGCATCATGTACATATATATATATTAAAGCGTATTCCTATTTCAGACTATTTAAGGCGTGCGACTCGTAATCTGAGGGTCTCGGGTTTGCATTCCGGTCGCACCAAACATGCTCGCCCTTTCAGCAGTGGGGGCGTTATAATGTGACGGTCAATCCTACTATTCGTTGGTAAAAAGAGTAGTCCAAAAGTTGGCGGTGGGTGGTGATGACTAGCTGCCTTCCCACTAGTCTTACACTGCTAAATTAGGGACGGCTAGCACAGATAGCTTTCGAGTAGCTTTGTGCGAAATTCAAAAACAAACAAACAGACTATTTATTTACTTGCTTTGCCAAAATAATTAATGTGTTACATGATGCTCATAAAAATTAGTTTTAGAGTTATAGTTTAAGTTTTGTTTAAATATATTTTAAATGAAGAATCAACAAGTAACTTTACTCAGGGAAAAGTCAGATTTGAAACAATTCCTTCTTTAATAATAACTGGACTTGCGCTAATTCAATTTTCAGTTGTAATATTGTTAGCGCTATCTCTAATTCAAATTTCAGTTGTAATATTGTTAGCACTTACTCTAATTCAAATTTCAATTGTAATATTGTTAACGCTTACTCCAATTCAAATTTCAGTTGTAATATTGTTAACGCTTAGTCTAATTCAACTTTCAGTTGTAATACCGTTAGCGCTTACTCAAATTCAAATTTCAGTTGCAATATTGTTAGCGCTTTCTCTAATTCAAATTTCAGTTGTAACACTGTTAGCGTTTATTCTAATTAAAATTTCAGTTGTATATTGTTAGCGCTTACTCTAATTCAAATTTCAGTTGTAATATTGTTAGCGTTTACTCTAATTCAAAATTCAGTTGTAATGTTGTTAACGCTTACTCTAATTCAAATTTCAGTTGTAATATTGTTTTTTAATGCCTTCCTACCGTGACGAACAATTATCTACCAGTCTGAAAGCCAACTGAAAGATAAAGCTATAAAACTTAAATAATAATTCTGTACTCACCAATCAGTGGCGAATGTTAAAGAACAAAAAACCTTTGATAGACTATGTCTCAGTTAATCCATTTCATTAACCGTCAGTATTAAACTGTCTTGAACCATGCAATGCGAATGACATTGCAAAATCTGTCAAATAAAATCGCCTGATATAAAACTGCTAATATTAGATGAATGTATGGACATAATACTGTTTACTCTGACTGTGCAGTTCAAATGTAGAGAAAAAAACACGAGACATTTGATTCTCTACTTGTAATTCAGAACTGTTGGAAATGGGCTGGTTAAGTTAGTGTCTTTGATTCTTTATAAAAGTAAACCACAGTACTGGAACTATCAGGAAGACGATTGGTAGGTCAACAAAAGTAAACCACCGTATTGGAGCTGGAAGGAAGACGATTGGTAGGTCAACAAAAATAAACCACAGTACTGGAACTAGCAAGAAGACGGTTGGTAGGTCAACAAATATAAACCACAGTACTAGAACTAGCAGGAAGACGGTTGGTAGGTCAACAAAAATAAACCACAGTACTGGAACTAGCAGAAAGACGGTTGGTAGGTCAACAAAAAAAAAACCACAGTACTGGAACTAGCAGAAAGACGGTTGGCATATCAACAAAAGTAAACCACAGTACTGGAACTAGCAGGAAGACGATTGGTAGGTCAACAAAAGTAAACCACCGTATTGGAACTAGCAGGAAGACGGTTGGTAGGTCAACAAAAATAAACCACAGTACTGGAAATAGCAAGAAGACGGTTGGTAGGTCAACCAAAATAAACCACAGTACTAGAACTAGCAGGAAGACGGTTGGTAGGTCAACAAAAATAAACCACAGTACTAGAACTAGCAGAAAGACGGTTGGTAGGTCAACAAAAATAAACCACAGTACTGGAACTAGAGGAAAGACGGTTGGTAGGTCAACAAAAATAAACCACAGTACTGGAACTAGCAGGAAGACGGTTGGCATATCAACAAAAGTAAACCACAGTACTGGAACTAGCAGGAAGACGATTGGTAGGTCAACAAAAGTAAACCACCGTATTGGAACTAGCAGGAAGACGGTTGGTAGGTCAAAAAAATAAACAACAGTACTGGAACTAGCAAGAAGACGGTTGGTAGGTCAACAAAAATAAACCACAGTACTAGAACTAGCAGGAAGACGGTTGGTAGGTCAACAAAAATAAACCACAGTACTAGAACTAGCAGAAAGACGGTTGGTAGGTCAACAAAAATAAACCACAGTACTGGAACTAGAGGAAAGACGGTTGGTAGGTCAACAAAAATAAACCACAGTACTGGAACTAGCAGGAAGACGGTTGGTAGGTCAACAAAAATAAACCACAGTACTGGAACTAGCAGAAAGACGGTTGGTAGGTCAACAAAATTAAACCACAGTACTGGAACTAGCAGAAAGACGGTTGGCATATCAACAAAAGTAAACCACAGTACTGGAACTAGCAGGAAAACGATTTGTAGGTCAACAAAAGTAAACCACAGTACTGGAACTAGCAGGAAGAGGGTTGGTAGGTCAACAAAAATAAACCACAGTACTGGAACTAGCAGAAAGACGGTTGGTAGATCAACAAAAATAAACCACAGTACTGGAACTAGCAGAAAGACGGTTGGCATATCAACAAAAGTAAACCACAGTACTGGAACTAGCAGGAAGACGATTGGTAGGTCAACAAAAGTAAACCACCGTATTGGAACTAGCAGGAGGACGGTTGGCATATCAACAAAAGTAAACCAAAGTACTGGAACTAGCAGGAAAACGATTGGTAGGTCAACAAAAGTAAACCACCGTATTGGAGCTGGAAGGAAGACGGTTGGTAGGTCAACAAAAATAAACCACAGTACTGGAACTAGCAGGAAGACGGTTGGCATATCAACAAAAGTAAACCACAGTACTGGAACTAGCAGAAAGACGGTTGGTAGGTCAACAAAAATAAACCACAGTACTGGAACTAGCAGAAAGACGGTTGGTAGGTCAACAAAAATAAACCACAGTACTGGAACTAGCAGAAAGACGGTTGGCATATCAACAAAAGTAAACCACAGTACTGGAACTAGCAGGAAGATGATTGGTAGGTCAACAAAAGTAAACCACCGTATTGGAACTAGCAGGAAGACGGTTGGCATATCAACAAAAATAAACCACAGTACTGGAACTAGCAGGAAAACGATTTGTAGGTCAACAAAAGTAAACCACAGTACTGGAACTAGCAGGAAGACGGTTGGCATATCAACAAAAGTAAACCACAGTACTGGAACTAGCAGAAAGACGGTTGGTAGGTCAACAAAAATAAACCACAGTACTGGAACTAGCAAGAAGACGGTTGGTATGTCAACAAAAATAAACCACAGTACTGGAACTAGCAGAAAGACGGTTGGTAAGTCAACAAAAATAAACCACAGTACTGGAACTAGCAAGAAGACGGTTGGTAGGTCAACAAAAATAAACCACAGTTCTGGAACTAGCAGAAAGACGGTTGGTAGGTCAACAAAAATAAACCACAGTACTGGAACTAGCAAGAAGACGGTTGGTAGGTCAACAAAAATAAACCACAGTACTAGAACTAGCAGGAAGACGGTTGGCATATCAACAAAAGTAAACCACAGTACTGGAACTAGCAGAAAGACGGTTGGCATATCAACAAAATTAAACCACAGTACTGGAACTAGCAGAAAGACGGTTGGTAGGTCAACAAAAGTAAACCACAGTACTGGAACTAGCAGGAAGACGGTTGGTATGTCAACAAAAATAAACCACAGTACTGGAACTAGCAGGAAGACGGTTGGTAGGTCAACAAAAATAAACCACCGTATTGGAGCTGGAAGGAAGACGGTTGGTAGGTCAACAAAAGTAAACCACAGTACTGGAACTAGCAGGAAGACGGTTGGCATATCAACAAAAGTAAACCACAATACTAGAACTAGCAGGAAGACGGTTGGCATATCAACAAAAGTAAACCACAGTACTGGAACTAGCAGGAAGACGGTTAGCATATCAACAAAAGAAAACCACAGTACTGGAACTAGCAGAAAGACGGTTGGTAGGTCAACAAAAATAAACCACAGTACTGGAACTAGCAAGAAGACGGTTGGTAGGTCAACAAAAGTAAACCACAGTACTGGAACTAGCAGGAAGACGGTTGGTAGGTCAACAAAAGTAAACCACAGTACTGTAACTAGCAGGAAGACGGTTGGCATATCAATAAAAGTAAACCACAGTACTGGAACTAGCAGAAAGACGGTTGGCATATCAACAAAAGTAAACCACAGTACTGGAACTAGCAGGAAAACGATTTGTAGGTCAACAAAAGTAAACCACAGTACTTGAACTAGCAGGAAGACGGTTGGCATATCAACAAAAGTAAACCACAGTACTGGAACTAGCAGAAAGACGGTTGGCATATCAACAAAAGTAAACCACAGTACTGGAACTAGCAGGAAGACGATTGGTAGGTCAACAAAAGTAAACCACCGTATTGGAACTAGCAGGAAGACGGTTGGCATATAAACAAAAGTAAACCACAGAACTGGAACTAGCAGGAAAACGATTTGTAGGTCAACAAAAGTAAACCACAGTACTGGAACTAGCAGGAAGACGGTTGGCATATCAACAAAAGTAAACCACAGTACTGGAACTAGCAGAAAGACGGTTGGTAGGTCAACAAAAATAAACCACAGTACTCGAACTAGCAAGAAGACGGTTGGTATGTCAACAAAAATAAACCACAGAACTGGAACTAGCAGGAAGACGGTTGGTAGGTCAACAAAAATAAACCACAGTACTGGAACTAGCAAGAAGACGGTTGGTAGGTCAACAAAAATAAACCACAGCACTAGAACTAGCAGGAAGACGGTTGGTAGGTCAAGAAAAATAAACCACAGTACTAGAACTAGCAGAAAGACGGTTGGTAGGTCAACAAAAAAAACCACAGTACTGGAACTAGAGGAAAGACGGTTGGTAGGTCAACAAAAATAAACCACAGTACTGGAACTAGCAGGAAGACGGTTGGTAGGTCAACAAAAATAAACCACAGTACTGGAACTAGCAGAAAGACGGTTGGTAGGTCAACAAAAATAAACCACAGTACTGTAACCAGCAGAAAGACGGTTGGCATATCAACAAAAGTAAACCACAGTACTGGAACTAGCAGGAAGACGGTTGGCATATCAACAAAAGTAAACCACAGTACTGTAACTAGCAGGAAGACGGTTGGCATATCAACAAAAGTAAACCACAGTACTGGAACTAGCAGAAAGACGGTTGGCATATCAACAAAAGTAAACCACAGTACTGGAACTAGCAGGAAGACGATTGGTAGGTCAACAAAAGTAAACCACCGTATTGGAACTAGCAGGAAGACGGTTGGCATATAAACAAAAGTAAACCACAGTACTGGAACTAGCAGGAAAACGATTTGTAGGTCAACAAAAGTAAACCACAGTACTGGAACTAGCAGAAAGACGGTTGGTAGGTCAACAAAAATAAACCACAGTACTGGAACTAGCAGGAAGACGGTTGGTAGGTCAACAAAAATAAACCACAGTACTAGAACTAGCAGGAAGACGGTTGGTAGGTCAAGAAAAATAAACCACAGTACTAGAATTAGCAGAAAGACGGTTGGTAGGTCAACAAAAAAAACCACAGTACTTGAACTAGAGGAAAGACGGTTGGTAGGTCAACAAAAATAAACCACAGTACTGGAACTAGCAGGAAGACGGTTGGTAGGTCAACAAAAATAAACCACAGTACTGGAACTAGCAGAAAGACGGTTGGTAGGTCAACAAAAATAAACCACAGTACTGGAACCAGCAGAAAAGACGGTGGCATATCAACAAAGTAAACCACAGTACTGGAACTAGCAGGAAGACGATGGTAGGTCAACAAAAGTAAACCCACCGTATTGGAACTAGCAGGAAGACGGTTGGTAGGTCAACAAAATAAACCACAGTACTGGAATAGCAAGAAGACGGTGGTAGGTCAACCAAAATAACCCACTAGTACTAGAACTAGCAGGAAGACGGTTGGTAGGTCAACAAAAATAAACCACAGTACTAGAACTAGCAGAAAGACGGTTGGTAGGTCAACAAAAATAAACCACAGTACTGGAACTAGAGGAAAGACGGTTGGTAGGTCAACAAAAATAAACCACAGTATTGGAACTAGCAGGAAAACGATTTTGTAGGTCAACAAAAGTAAACCACAGTTACTGGAACTAGCAGGAAGAGGGTGGCCATATCAACAAAAGTAACCACAGTACTGGAACTAGCAGGAAGGACGGTTGGTAGGTCAACAAAAATAACCACAGTACTGGAACTAGCAGGAATAGACGGTTGGTAGGTCAACAAAAATAAACCACAGTACTGGAACTAGCAGAAGAGCTCGGTTGAGCATATCAACAAAAGTAAACCACAGTACTGGAACTAGCAGAAAGACGGTTGGCATATCAACAAAAGTAAACCACAGTACTGGAACTAGCAGAAAGACGGTTGGCATATCAACAAAAGTAAACCACAGTACTGGAACTAGCAGAAAGACGGTTGGCATATCAACAAAAGTAAACCACAGTACTGGAACTAGCAGAAAGACGGTTGGCATATCAACAAAAGTAAACCACAGTACTGGAACAAGCAGGAAAACGATTTGTAGGTCAACAAAAGTAAACCACAGTACTGGAACTAGCAGGAAGACGGTTGGTAGGTCAACAAAAATAAACCACAGTACTGGAACTAGCAGAAAGACGGTTGGCATCTCAACCCAAAGCTAAACCACAGTACTGGGAACAAGCAGGAAAACGATTTTTGTAGGTCAACAAAAGTAATTCACAGTAACTGGAACTCAGCAGGAAGACGGTTGGCATATCAACAAAAGTAATCCACAGTACTGGAACTAGGCCGGAAGACGGTTGGCCTTAATCAACACAAAGTAAACCACAGTACTAGAAACTAGCAGAAGACGACGTTGTTGGGCCATCTTCAAACAAAGTTAAACCACAAGTACTGAACTAGCAGGAAGACGGTTGGCCATATCAACAAAAGTAACCACAGTACTGGGAACTCGGCAGAAAGACGGTTGGTAGGTCAACAAACACTCAACCACAGTACTGAACGAGCAGGAAGGACGGTTGGTAGGTCAACAAAAGTATAACCACAGTACTGGAAACTAGGCAGGAACGGTTGGGCATATCGACAAAAGTAAACCCACCGTACTGACTAACTAGCAGGAGAAGACGGTTGGCATATCAAGGAAAGAAAAGTAAACCACAGTACTGGAACTAAGCAGGAAAGACGGTTTGGCATAGTTGGCCTATCAACAAAGTAACCCACAGTACTGGCGGAACTAGCAGGAAAACCGATTGTAGGTCAACAAAAGTACAACCACAGTACTGGAACTAGCAGGAAGTATCGGTTGGCATATTCAACAAAAGTAAACCACAGTACTGGAACTAGCAGAAAGACGGTTGGTAGGTCAACAAAAATAAACCACAGTACTGGAACTAGCATGAAAGACGGTTGTCATATGAACAAAAGTAAACCACAGTACTGGAACAAGCAGGAAAACGATTTGTAAATCAACAAAAGTAAACCACAGTACTGGAACTATCAGGAAGACGGTTGGCATATCAACAAAAGTAATCCACAGTACTGGAACTAGCAGGAAGACGGTTGGCATATGAACAAAAGTAAACCACAGTACTAGAACTAGCAGGAAGACGGTTGGCATATCAACAAAAGTAAACCACAGTACTGGAACTAGCAAGAAGACGGTTGGCATATCAACAAAAGTAAATCACAGTACTGGAACTAGCAGAAAGACGGTTGGTAGGTCAAGAAAAATAAACCACAGTACTGGAACTAACAGGAAGACGGTTGGTAGGTCAACAAAAGTAAACCACAGTACTGGAACTAGCAGGAAGACGGTTGGCATATCAACAAAAGTAAACCACAGTACTGTAACTAGCAGGAAGACGGTTGGCATATCAACAAAAGTAAACCACAGTACTGGAACTAGCAGAAAGACGGTTGGCATATGAACAAAAGTAAACCACAGTACTGGAAGTAGCAGGAAGACGATTGGTAGGTCAACAAAAGTAAACCACCGTATTGGAACTAGCAGGAAGACAATTGGGATATAAAGAAAAGTAAACCACAGTACTGGAACTAGCAGGAAAACGATTTGTAGGTCAACAAAAGTAAACCACAGTACTGGAACTAGCAGGAAGACGGTTGGCATATCAACAAAAGTAAACCACAGTACTGGAACTAGCAGAAAGACGGTTGGTAGGTCAAAAAAATAAACCACAGTACTGGAACTAGCAAGAAGACGGTTGGTATGTCAACAAAAATAAACCACAGAACTGGAACTAGCAGGAAGACGGTTGGTAGGTCAACAAAAATAAACCACAGTACTGGAACTAGCAAGAAGACGGTTGGGTAGGTCACAAAAATAAACCACAGTACTAGAACTAGCAGAAGACGGTTGTAGGTTAAGAAAAATAAACCACAGTACTAGAACTAGCAGAAAGACGGTTGGTAGGTCAACAAAAAAAAAACCACAGTACTGGAACTAGAGGAAAGACGGTTGGTAGGTCAACAAAAATAAACCACAGTACTGGAACTAGCAGGAAGACGGTTGGTAGGTCAACAAAAATAAACCACAGTACTGGAACTAGCAGAAAGACGGTTGGTAGGTCAACAAAAATAAACCACAGTACTGGAACCAGCAGAAAGACGGTTGGTATATCAACAAAAGTAAACCACAGTACTGGAACTAGCAGGAAGACGATTGGTAGGTCAACAAAAGTAAACCACCGTATTGGAACTAGCAAGAAGACGGTTGGTAGGTCAACAAAAATAAACCACAGTACTAGAACTAGCAGGAAGACGGTTGGTAGGTCAACAAAAATAAACCACAGTACTAGAACTTGCAGAAAGACGGTTGGTAGGTCAACAAAAATAAACCACAGTACTGGAACTAGAGGAAAGACGGTTGGTAGGTCAACAAAAATAAACCACAGTATTGGAACTAGCAGGAAAACGATTTGTAGGTCAACAAAAGTAAACCACAGTACTGGAACTAGCAGGAAGAGGGTTGGCATATCAACAAAAGTAAACCACAGTACTGGAACTAGCAGGAAGACGGTTGGTAGGTCAACAAAAATAAACCACACTACTGGAACTAGCAAGAAGACGGTTGGTAGGTCAACAAAAATAAACCACAGTACTAGAACTAGCAGGAAGACGGTTGGTAGGTCAACAAAAATAAACCACAGTACTAGAACTAGCAGAAAGACGGTGGTAGGTCAACAAAAATAAACCACGTACTGGAACTAGAGGAAAGACGGTGGTAGGTCAACAAAAATAAACCACAGTATTGGATCTAGCAGGAAAACGGTTGGTAGGTCAACAAAAATAAACCACCGTATTGGAGCTGGAAGGAAGACGGTTGGTAGGTCAACAAAAGTAAACCACAGTACTGGAACTAGCAGGAAGACGGTTGGCATATCAACAAAAGTAAACCAAAGTACTGGAACTAGCAGAAAGACTGTTGCCATATCAACAAAAGTAAACCACAGTACTGGAACTAGCAGGAAGACGGTTGGCATATCAACAAAAGTAAAACACAGTACTGGAACTAGCAGAAAAGACGGTTGCCTATCAACAAAAGTAAAACAGTACTGGAACTTGCAGGAAAACGTTTGTAGGTCAACAAAAGTAAACCACAGTACTGGAACTAGCAGGAAGACGGTTGGCATATCAACAAAAGTAAACCACAGTACTGGAACTAGCAGAAAGACGGTTGGTAGGTCAACAAAAATAAACCACAGTACTGGAACTAGCAGGAAGACGGTTGGTAGGTCAACAAAAATAACACAGTACTGGAACTAGCAAGAAGACGGTTGGTAGGTCAAACAAAAATAAAACAGTACTAGAACTAGCAGGAAGACGGTTGGTAGATCAACAAAAATAAACTACAGTACTAGAACTAGCAGAAAGACGGTTGGTAGGTCAACAAAAATAAACCACAGTACTAGAACTAGCAGGAAGACGGTTGGTAGGTCAACAAAAATAAACCACAGTACTGGAACTAGCAGGAAGACGGTTGGTAGGTCAACAAAAATAAACCACAGTACTGGAACTAGCAAGAAGACGGTTGGTAGGTCGACAAAAATAAACCACAGTACTAGAACTAGCAGGAAGACGGTTGGCATATCAACAAAAGTAAACCACAGTACTGGAACTAGCAGAAAGACGGTTGGTAGGTGAACAAAAATAAACCACATTACTGGAACTGGCAAGAAGACGGTTGGTATGTCAACAAAAATAAACCACAGTACTGGAACTAGAGGAAAGACGGTTGGTAGGTCAACAAAAATAAACCACAGTATTGGAACTAGCAGGAAAACGATTTGTAGGTCAACAAAAGTAAACCACAGTACTGGAACTAGCAGGAAGAGGGTTGGCATATCAACAAAAGTAAACCACAGTACTGGAACTAGCAGGAAGACGGTTGGTAGGTCAACAAAAATAAACCACACTACTGGAACTAGCAAGAAGACGGTTGGTAGGTCAACAAAAATAAACCACAGTACTAGAACTAGCAGGATGACGGTTGGTAGGTCAACAAAAATAAACCACAGTACTAGAACTAGCAGAAAGACGGTTGGTAGGTCAACAAAAATAAACCACAGTACTGGAACTAGAGGAAAGACGGTTGGTAGGTCAACAAAAATAAACCACAGTATTGGAACTAGCAGGAAAACGGTTGGTAGGTCAACAAAAATAAACCACCGTATTGGAGCTGGAAGGAAGACGGTTGGTAGGTCAACAAAAGTAAACCACAGTACTGGAACTAGCAGGAAGACGGTTGGCATATCAACAAAAGTAAACCAAAGTACTGGAACTAGCAGAAAGACGGTTGCCATATCAACAAAAGTAAACCACAGTACTGGAACTAGCAGGAAGACGGTTGGCATATCAACAAAAGTAAAACACAGTACTGGAACTAGCAGAAAGACGGTTGCCATATCAACAAAAGTAAACCACAGTACTGGAACTTGCAGGAAAACGATTTGTAGGTCAACAAAAGTAAACCACAGTACTGGAACTAGCAGGAAGACGGTTGGCATATCAACAAAAGTAAACCACAGTACTGGAACTAGCAGAAAGACGGTTGGTAGGTCAACAAAAATAAACCACAGTACTGGAACTAGCAGGAAGACGGTTGGTAGGTCAACAAAAATAAACCACAGTACTGGAACTAGCAAGAAGACGGTTGGTAGGTCAACAAAAATAAACCACAGTACTAGAACTAGCAGGAAGACGGTTGGTAGATCAACAAAAATAAACTACAGTACTAGAACTAGCAGAAAGACGGTTGGTAGGTCAACAAAAATAAACCACAGTACTAGAACTAGCAGGAAGACGGTTGGTAGGTCAACAAAAATAAACCACAGTACTGGAACTAGCAGGAAGACGGTTGGTAGGTCAACAAAAATAAACCACAGTACTGGAACTAGCAAGAAGACGGTTGGTAGGTCGACAAAAATAAACCACAGTACTAGAACTAGCAGGAAGACGGTTGGCATATCAACAAAAGTAAACCACAGTACTGGAACTAGCAGAAAGACGGTTGGTAGGTGAACAAAAATAAACCACATTACTGGAACTGGCAAGAAGACGGTTGGTATGTCAACAAAAATAAACCACAGTACTGGATCTAGCAGGAAGACGGTTGGTAGGTCAACAAAAATAAACCACCGTATTGGAGCTGGAAGGAAGACGGTTGGTAGGTCAACAAAAGTAAACCATAGTACTGGAACTAGCAGGAAGACGGTTGGCATATCAACAAAAGTAAACCACAATACTGGAACTAGCAGAAAGACGGTTGGCATATCAACAAAAGTAAACCACAGTACTGGAACTAGCAGGAAGACGGTTGGCATATCAACAAAAGTAAAACACAGTACTGGAACTAGCGGAAAGACGGTTGGCATATTAACAAAAGTAAACCACAGTACTGGAACTAGCAGGAAAACGATTTGTAGGTCAACAAAAGTAAACCACAGTACTGGAACTAGCAGGAAGACGGTTGGCATATCAACAAAAGTAAACCACAGTACTGGAACTAGCAGAAAGACGGTTGGTAGGTCAACAAAAATAAACCACAGTACTGGAACTAGCTGGAAGACGGTTGGTAGGTCAACAAAAATAAACCACAGTACTGAAACTAGCAGGAAGACGGTTGGTAGGTCAACAAAAGTAAACCACAGTACTAGAACTAGCAGGAAGACGGTTGGTAGGTCAACAAAAATAAACCACAGTACTGGAACTAGCAGGAAGACGGTTGGTAGGTCAACAAAAATAAACCACAGTACTGGAACTAGCAAGAAGACGGTTGGTAGGTCAACAAAAATAAACCACAGTACTGGAACTAGCAGAAATACGGTTGGTAGGTCAACAAAAATAAACCACAGTACTAGAACTAGCAGAGAGACGGTTGATAGGTCTACAAAAATAAACCACAGTACTGGAACTAGCAGGAAGACGGTTGGTAGGTCAACAAAAATAAACCACAGTACTGGAACCAGCAGGAAGACGGTTGGTAGGTCAACTTGGTTCTTAATTATTAGGAATGATATCGTTTTCTAGAGGTGAATGTAAGAACGATAAAACACATCCGTAAAATAAACAAAATTTGGTGTAAAAGGTCTTCATGGTCACTGAAGTCGAATATAGTATAGAATTATGTGCATGATTCACCCTCGATATCCAGGACGCCATGATATACAGGAACGCCATGTTTGAAACTGTATTTATACTTCTTTAAAGTAACGAGGGACACTAAGTGTGGTGTATTTGCTCAGTCAGTGTGATAATAGTTTTATTTTTATATGAGAACCTCTTTTGAACATCTTTATCATATTTTATATGATGGAATATGTAGGGAAGGTTTTGTGAAATTAAAAATAAAGTGACCAAGAACACTATAATGTGAATTTCATGATAGAAAAGTCCCCTCGCACCAAACATGCTCGCCCTTTTAGCGTTATAATGTGACGGTCAATCCCACTATTCGTTGGTAATAGAGTTGCCTAAGAGCTGGCGGTTTGTGGTGATGACTAGCTGCCTTCCCTCTAGTCTTACACTTCTAAATTATGGACGGCTAGCGCAGAGATAGCCCTCCTGTAGCTTTGCGCGAAATTCAAAAGCAGAACAAACAAACAAACGTGACAAAACACAAACAGCGAGATTGTTCGTTAGTAAAAAGGGGTGGAAAATAGAAAGTTCTTGATGACAAGAAACCTTTTTTAAGTGAAAATGTGTTTTCAAGAAGACTGGTATTGGCATTGAAACTCAAGAAGACTGGTATGGTCATTGAAACTCAAGAAGACTGGTATGGACATTGAAACTTAAGAAGACTGGTATGGACATTGAAACTCAAGAAGACTGGTATGGACATTGAAACTCAAGAAGACTGGTATTGGCATTGAAACTTAAGAAGACTGGTATGGGCATTGAAATTCAAGAAGACTAGTATTGGCATTGAAACTCAAGAAGACTGGTATGGGCATTGAAATTCAAGAAGACTCGTATGGACATTGAAATTCAAGAAGACTGGTATGGACATTGAAACTCAAGAAGACTGGTATTGGCATTGAAACTTAAGAAGACTGGTATGGGCATTGAAATTCAAGAAGACTGGTATTGGCATTGAAACTCAAGAAGACTTGTATGGGCATTGAAATTCAAGAAGACTAGTATGGGCATTGAAACTGAAGAAGACTGGTGTGGATAATGAAACTTAAGAAGACTGGTATGGACATTGAAACTCAAGAAGACTGGTATGGGTATTGAAACTTTAATTAAAATAAAGTAGAGAACAATGTTTCTACCTTTTAGATCGTCTTCAGATTAACAAAAAGTTTGCAACTGGAGATGACCTGAGAAGGTCAAAATGTTGTTCTGTACTTTATTTTGATTGAAGTTTTGTGACCCGTATCAGCCATCTTGAGAATACAAAGTAGAAAATTGTGAAATGCGAAGTTATTGAATGTAGAAAAAAGGAATGTTTAACATCAGCAAGCTTCAACTTCCTAAAAACTGTCTCAAACACTCTAACCTAGGTGTTTATGGATTTACAAGAGAGCAGATAAGTTAATGTGTTTAAACCCTAAAATACAAAGACAAACAAAAAATCTTCCCCATCTTTTTGAAGAAAAATTGTCTATAAACTTAATTTTGGACATGCTTGTGTTGGTCTATGGAATTAGTTACCTGTGGTTCGCGTTTCGCGAAAGCTCTTTGGCATTATGGGTGCGTTGTTAAAATGCGTTGTTAAAAATATGTTTGTAGATAAAATCGTAGTGTATATTTTGTAAGTGAAACTCGCTAAAAGAGTCAGCAATAACTGGCATATAGATCTTAGATCTTAAGGCATTAATTACTCGTTATTAATGTCATCGATTATGATACATTATTAACAACTATTCTGTTCTAACGCTGAAAAGTGTCACAAATTTCATAACTGTCCTGCATTGTGATTGACAGCATTGTGAGAACTCGGGTGTCAAAAGCATAAGTTAACTTTGCAAATAATTATCTAAACAATATTTCTTATTATAATAATGGGATATTTTTCAGTATTAAAAAAATGGACGGTGAACTTTCTCTGTTGACAGTTCTGGACAAATTGTTTTCTTTTGTTTTTGGATTACGTATTTTCATCCTAGCATTTGTTTAAATAAAATGGAGTTTCCAAATCCGTGTGCTTAGATATAGAAATTATTATCCTCTTTTTTTACTAGCCATACTTTCTATGAGTTGGTGCATTAGCACCGTTTTTGTCTATTTGAATCTTTGTAAGAATATCCAACATATTTTTCTCCATTGTCGTTGTTGTTTTGAATTAAGCACAAAGCTACACAATGGGCTATCTGTGCTCTGCCCACCACGGGTATCGAAACCCGGATTTTAGCGTGTGAGTCCGCAGACATACCGCTGAGCCACTGGGGGGCTTCTCCATTGTCAGTATTTAAATATATGTATATATTCCTACAAAGCAGTGCTTAACGAATTTAATAATATACAGGGTGGTCGCTAGAAAAGCGGAAAATTTGAGGATCAGATGAGATCATGAATAAAATGCGTCCTTACTCATTTCTATTGTGATTTCTTTACATCATGAATAAAATGCATGATTTTAATAATTTTGAGCATCTATGAGTGTAATATAACAAAGTTATTCTTTGTAAAAATAAATAGCTGTTTGACAAATTTTCCGCTTTTCTAGCGACCACCCTGTACATTTATTTTAATATCTATGTTTGTTTTAGTTAAATTTATATTTAGAAATGCTTGTAATTTATACTGTGAAATGTGTAATAGGGCGTGATATGGCCAGATGGTTAAGACACTCGACTCGTAATCTTTGAATCGCGAGTTCTAATCCCCGTCACATCAAACATAATTACTCTTTCGGCAGCGGGGGCACTATAATGTGACGGTCAATCACACTATTCGTTGATAAAAGAGTAGCCCAAGAGTTGGCATAGGTAGTGATGACTACTTGACTTGCCTCTAATCTTAAAATGCTAAACTATAGACGATTAACCTAGATAGCCCTCTTATAGCTCTGCGGGAAATTCAAAATATACATTCAAAACATATATCTAAAATTATGACTTATGAGCTAAATTTGTAGAAGATTCTTGAGCGTAAGAATCAACAAATGTATGTAAAAATAGTAATCTTGCCTTAGCTGAATTTTCTAGAAAATTTCCTTTATAGCTTATGAAGTATAACCAACGTAACGCCGTAACACAGTTCCATATTATTGGTTTACTGTAGTTACTATACTATAAACCTTCGAAAGTAAAGGATTATCAATCGGGACATTTTGGATATTCGACCTAGAACCTTTATATATTTCGAATTATATAAATCGTTAAACTTCAGTGAATTATATTTGAATGTTAGTCTTTCTACATTACACATCTTCGTCGGTAAAAAATCAGCTTCTAAACAGCATGATACCAGCCATGAATATAGTTATAGCTCGATACCCGCTAAGTAAAATGTTCTCTCATAGTAAACCGTCGATAAAATATTCAGTTTCACATCTGATAAAAGACTTCGTATTGTTTATAAGTTTGTAATATTTTTGTGTATAAACCATTATTTGTAACAATAATTATTATAAATTTTATTTTTCGTTTCTATATTAAAATGTATTTGTATTAAAAAAAGAACGCGGTGTTTATTAATCTGGTGGCAAATATCATAAATTTGGTATATCTCCACATTCAGCTAACTTCTAAATTAAAACTTCAGGCTATTTAAAATTGTAATACGTAAAAAAAATAAATCGGAAACTCGTCCGGGATAAATTATAACACGTAACAAGTGGAACATGTGAATTGATAAAATATCTCATATTCATAAATAACTACATAGCAATCGGAAATGTACGTTGTTACGAGTTTTTATGGTAAGAAGTATTAAATACAGAATGCTTAGAATAGAAATGTATTATCTATCGTGCTACTAGTAATTCTGTCAAATAACGCATCGATACTTTACAAGAATATAATTCCCATGTTGTTCGTCACACTTTTACACTTACGTGATGCTCATAAAAATTAGCCTTAAAACCATAGTTCAAGTTCTTTTCTAAATATATTTGAAATGAAAATTTAAAACACAAGTAATGCTAAGTAATGTGTGAAGACAGAAGCGAACGAGTTACTTTTAACTTTTAAACTAAGTTCCACTAACTAATATTCAAGATTTTCAGAGTTAGTTCATTTGATTTTCTGAAAACTAAGCTGCTATCGGAAGCACCATATAAATCAATATAAACTATCGAACTGTTACATTTTACTCCACTGATTTTAGTACGAAAGAACTTTCGGAATTGTCATATTCGTTTTCATTATATTGCGATCACAACTCTTCTTTGAAATCAAGAGTTTAGGGTAACGAATTCGAATGTGTTTCATTTAGTAACTTAGATCACACGTCACGTCAGTGCTGGCTCGTGCCGGTGGATATGAAGGATATGAAATTTAGACACTGCCATCAATCAAGAACCATATTAATACACATCTAGTTTTTTGATGACATGGAAAGTAATGCAGCTAACGGCAATACTTCTTTATTAGAACGTGAAGTCTTCGGAATGGGTTTAAACAAAGTAATAACTCGAAATATGTATTTAAGAAAATTAGTTATAATTTTATACTCTTTTATTTGTCAAGTGGTGAGTGCTTTTAAAGTACCTGACTTTTAAAAAGTGTTATATCACGTTTTTCTTTTGAAATATCAGTCGGTGTTTTTGTGAGAAAAGCCACAAGAATTTAGCTACCTTCTCTGTCCATCTAAGGAATCGGACTTCTGATCTTAACGTTTTAAGTGAAAGAAAATTTACCACAATTCTACTAAAGACCAGAATTTACAAAAGTGGAATTTTTACAATGTACACACTCACACACATAAAAACAGAAAAAAAGATAATTAATGCACAATAATAAAACAAAATCAAAATGAAGGACTGTGTTAAAATCAATAGCTCCTAAACTCTGAATAATTAATTTTTATTTAAAAAATCAAATTCAAAGAAATATTAAAAAGAAACTCTAAATAAATTCTTTAAAATACTTTGTGAGATATATAAGAATGTATTATATAGATATAAAATAGTAAAAATTAAAAGTATTTTACTGAAAGTTCGTTATTGTTAGTTGTTATGAGAACGGTCAAAGAATTTGGCACTACTTTTATGCGGATGAATACTTTATCACACATAATGTCTTATTTAGAGATTGAAAACTAGTATTACAATGGACTTAATGGGTGGTGATCGGGAGTTATAATATTTTTTAAAATAACTGATTGGGATTCTCTGTGCTTGTATAATTTGTCTACTGTGCTAAAAATTACCACTCTAATGGTGGCGGGAGTCTAATTAGAGAAGGCGAGTTTATCTTACTTACCTTCAAGTAGTAGTATCTTACTTACCCCCAAAGTAGTAGTATCTTAGTTTATCTTACTTACCCCCAAAGTAGTAGTATCTTAGTTTATCTTACTTACCCCCAAGTAGTAGTATCTTAGTTTATCTTACTTACCCCCAAGTAGTAGTATCTTAGTTTATCTTACTTACCCCCAAGTAGTAGTATCTTAGGTTATCTTACTTACCCCCAAGTAGTAGTATCTTAGTTTATCATACTTACCCCCCAAGTAGTAGTATATTAGTTTATCTTACTTACCCCCAAGTAGTAGTATCTTAGGTTATCTTACTTACCCCCAAGTAGTAGTATCTTAGTTTATCATACTTACCCCCAAGTAGTAGTATATTAGTTTATCTTACTTACCCCCAAGTAGTAGAATTTTAGTTTTTCTTACTTACCCCCAAGTGGAAGTATATTAATCAGTGATGTTGAGAAACCCACTTGTTGAGAATTTCATATGCAAAAACGGCTTGTTTGGGTTAAGAAAATATTTTAAATAGAAGGTCGAAACGTTGTTCGCTCTTCTATGTAAAATATTTTCTCAGCCCAAACGAGCCGTTTTTGCACATAAAATAGTAATATATTAGTTTATCTTACTCACCCCAAGTAGTAGTATCTTAGTTTACTTTACTTACCCCCAAGTAATAGTATCTTAGTTTATCTCATTTACCCCCAAGTAGTAGTATCTTGGCTTATCTTACTTACCCCCAAGTAGTAGTATCTTAGTTTACTTTACTTACCCCCAAGTAATAGTATCTTAGTTTATCTCATTTACCCCCAAGTAGTAGTATCTTGGCTTATCTTACTTACCCCCAAGTAGTAGTATCTTAGTTTACTTTACTTACCCCCAAGTAATAGTATCTTAGTTTATCTCATTTACCCCCAAGTAGTAGTATCTTGGTTTATTTTACTCACCCCCAAGTATTAGTATCTTATTTTGTATATTTTTCTCTTTGGAAGGCACAGTCACCTTCCCACAACTGTCTGCAGGCAGTGAAGGGTGATATAGATGTGGGACATTGTGGGAGGTGATATAGATGTGGGACATTGTAGGAGGTGATATAGATGTGGGACGTTGTGGGCTTGAGCACACACATCTTGCTCTCTAATCTTAATAAATATATTTTTATTTTATTACTATTTAACCTTGGGTCATCATGTAATATGTAATGATGGTGTTTGGGTACACCGTCTATTAAGTTTGACCTCACATTCGCTGGTATAAAATAACTAACAAAACAACACCCAGTGATGCACAGTTCTTAATATCTAAAATTACTACTCTAGTAACTAAACTGATTTTAATAAACTTGAGGAGTAATTCGAATTACTTCCCCAACAATAAACTGTTATTATGGTTCATATTATAAAATTATTCAGATCACTATTTTGAAATATGTATACATATTTTCTGTGGTTGTTATAAAACAGTTTCAGTTGTTTAAAGTTTTCTCCTCAAGCTTATTAAAATCGGTTTAGTTACTAAAGTGGTAATTTTAAGAACTGTACATCACAAGGTGTTGTTTTGTTAATTATTCGATACCAGCGAATGAGATCCGAATAATATTTAATAGTTATGTGAATAATATTATAATATGAACAATAATTACAGTTTATTGTTGTGGAAGAAATTTGAATTACTTATTAAGAGTTCAAAACGTAATTTTCATCCACCCTTTCTTACGTTCTTTTAAACACAATGGATTAATAACTCAGAAGATAAGGAATGTATATATTAATCAGTGAAATGTATAAACAAGAAACTTCTAAGAGAAACTCATTGTTAAAAAATTAGATAGGTGTTGAACGAGCGAGTTTGCATAAATCCACTTCAGGTATCAGTTTTTCAAAAAAAAGATGACCATCCCAGGTGGTAAAATGAGGTGGTTATTTTAAATGCATACATTGTACCAAATAATGCGTGTGTGTATGTGTTTTCATACAGCAAAATCACATTGGTCTATCTGTTGAGTCCACCGAGAGGAATCGTACCCCTGATTTTAGCATTGCAAAATTCGTAATAGCGAGGGACCTGCATAGTGCACTCATTAGCTCAAAAAGTAAAGACTGTAACACCTTTAAAGTAACAAAAAATCAAGTAATTGGCCATGCTAATCAACTGATGCTTGAGCCAATCACAGTACTTGAGTTTCTTCCATACCATATAGTTGCAGCGTACCCACATACTTGATGTACCAGGTCATCCTTTAAGTAATGTCTGTTTTTAGGTTCAGTAAAAGGTTTAAATGCTTTTAATGTTATTTAATCAATAATGTATGTTCCATTATTTTTAATTACTTCCTGCCAACAGTTCACAAAATTTTGAAAGTTCTTGGGGTTTGGAGGAAAAGAATGTTGAGAGGGTAGTTTTGACATCTTTATGTGTTCCAAGCTTTGTTCGAGTTTTGCAAACTTCAGAATGGATGATAATCAGATGTGGCAAGATCTTGAGAATAAAAAGGGCGTGGAAGTTTCTCTCAGTCTATCTCTTCAATCTTTTCAGATTACAGGCAAGAATTGGATAACAGTTGGTGATATTTACACACCAGGATTACAGGCAAGAATTGGATAACATTTGGTGATATTTACACACCAAAATTATATGCAAGAATTGGGTAACAGTTGGTGATATTTACACACCTGGATTACAGGCAAGAATTGGATAACATTTGGTGATATTTACACACCAAAATTATATGCAAGAATTGGGTAACAGTTGGTGATATTTACATACCACTTATGTAATTTGGATAGCAGTTGGTGATATTTACATACCACTTGTTTAATCTGATTCACACTAACTGTAAATGTTCATGAATTAGTCTCATCAAAACGACATGTGAGTCGAGAGTTTAGAGATTTTCCACTTTTTGTAGCTCGAACTGTGATAAACATTCACATGTTTTCAGTGGATATGTTCTACTGGACATACCAAATTTTTAGATAATCCATTTGGAAATTCATGACACATTTGATAGAAAACATGCTTAACTTTGGTGAATTTTGTATTATCATTTTGCAAACTGGAGGTAAACTTGGTTCTAAATATAAACCACATTCGACGGTTATTATTCATTGTCAACTGTTAATCATAAATTTACTAAACTTTATGAAATTCTTCTAAATAATACGCAGTTAGCGTCACGTGATATTAACGTGATACGGCTGGTGATTATCAGAAACTATGAATCTAGATTCCATGGCATTACAATAGAGGAAACTCAACACTGTTTCAGAGAGAAAAAAATACCATTATATATCTTTAAAAATTAGATTGTAAAGTATAAATGTGTTCGGAATAAGAAGGCTAAGAACACGAAAGTAATGTTGTGTGTTATCAAGTATCACGAAAGTTGTGTTGTGTGTTATCAAGTATCATGAAAGTTGTGTTGTGTGTTATCAAGTATCACTTGTTTTTTTACATGTTGTGGTTTGTTGATGTTTATTGACATGAAGTTATGATATCTAATCAAAACATCTTAAGTGTGAAAAAATGTGTAGCAACGAAAGGATTTAACGAACGGTTTAAAGAAATGAAATCAACATTCAGGGATGAAAGTGGTAGCTACACTTATAACACTGATATGAATTTTACAGAAAAATATTAGGTTGTTAGTTAGATAGGTCTCATATTTAGTTTTACCCATCAACATGTTCCAAGTTGAATAAAACACGTGGCCTCAGTTCATTCATGAATGAACATTTAATGTAAATTATTAGCCACTAATATATCTGTCGTATCTTAAACATGTTGATAAATCCGTGTAGGCCTGGCATGGCCGAGCGCGTTAAGGCGTGCGCTCGTAATTCGCGGGTTCGCGCCCGCGTCGCGCTAAACATGCTCGCCCTCCCAGCCTTGGGGTGTTATAATGTGACGGTCAATCCCACTATTCGTTGGTAAAAGAGTAGCCCAAGAGTTGGCGGTGGGGGGTGATGACTAGGTGCCTTTCCTCTAGTCTTACGCTGCTAAATTAGGGACGGCTAGTACAGATAGCCCTCGAGTAGCTTTGTGCGAAATTCCAAAACAAACAAATAAATCCATGTATTGAGTGAAAGGCTTCATTGTCACTTGATATGATAGACATAGGGTGGGCGACATTATAACACCTTTGTTTTTATCCATGGGTTCTTAGATTTTCTCCCATGGCACTCATTCTTGTTTTCTAAATTTCATTACCTAACTAACAGAAAAAAAATATTCTTATATAATAATTATATTAAACTTTAAACACAGACAACCTTCTTTACCAAATCGTATCGAAACACGAAATAACCGTCCAGAGAATTATGAATGATGACATAAAATAACCTTATACTATAACTACATACATACAGAAAACACTCAAATCTAACCTGAAACATTTAACTACATGCACACTATAGACGTGAAGAAAATCCTAAACATAAACAACATTCCATAAATACGTTCACTACATAAATAAAAGAGAATAATTTCTTATCTGAACCTTAAACCTAAGCACACGGACATGCGTAATGAATACACTATACAAAACACTGCAGTGAAACAAGTTAAGTAAAAAGGATAGACCTAAAAGCAGTCTAGACCTCCAATACAGTTTCATACCTTCATATTTCTTGGTAGTCTGACAATTAATCTCTTTGGTTCTTGAAATAATCTTCCATGTTGTGCTTGTTATTCAACAAAGAATCTTCTGGTGTTGCAATGATCCAATTTCTCTTGTTTGGAACTCTGACTTGGTTTTTCTCTCATGTTTTTTGGCTATTTTCATCTACCTTTTCTTACGCTCTTTTAAACATAATGGGTTAATAACTCAAAAGACAAGGAATGTCACTCTTTTACTCAGTAAAATGTACAAACAAGAAACTTCCAAGAGGATCTTACTGTTAGAAAATTGAATAGGTTCTCAAGGAGCGAAGGTGCACAACTCCATTTCAGGTATATGTTTTTCAAAAAGATGGCCATCCCAGATTGTAAGATAAGATGTTTATTAAACATTGTACTGAATAATGCACTCATCAGCTTAAAAAGTAAAGATTGTAACACTTTTAAAGTAATAAAAAATTCAAGTAATTAATTATTCTAATAAGCTGATGCTTGAGCCAATCACAGTACTAAAGTTTCTTCCATGCTGCAACCATGTGGTTAAAGTTCTTGGAGCTTAGAGGAAAAGAATGTAGAGAGGGTAGTTTTGGCATCTTCATGTGTTCCAAGCTTTTTTTCATCAGGATATTTCTGCAAACTTTGGAATGGATGATAATCAGATGGGACAAAGTCTGGAGAATAAGGAGATTGTGGAAGTTTTTCCCAGTTTTGCTCTTCAATCTTTACAGATGTGATCCTTGCTGTATGGAACCGTGCATTATCCTGGTGTAACACAACACCTTTATGGTTGATCAAAGCAAGTCTCTACTTTCAGGATACTATTCAAGCGCTCTAACTGTTGAAAATATGAGTCTAATGTGATCGTTACATTGAGTAACAGCAACTCAAAGTGGATCACACCAACAATATCACACCAAACGCTTAACACAATTTTTCTATGGCAGAGGCCCATTTAGGACTGTGAGTAAGCCAGTTTGCCTGTAACGAGCCATTGTTTGTGGCGCTTAACATTTTTATAATATATCCATTTTTCATCTCTAGTCACAAATCTGCCCAAACAAAAATGAGCTACGTTAACGAGAGTGCAGAGAAGTGCAAATATCCGCGCTTGCTTTAAGATTGGCTTCTGTCATATCACGTGGGGGCTCATTTTCCAAGTTTTGACTTCTTTCCAAGCTATTACAGATCGCAATGAACTGTTTAATGGGTTGAATTAAGCTTCTATACTAGTTCTTCAACTGTTACAGCAGAATCTTCATTAAGTGCAACCAGAAACAAGTCATAATTAAACTCAAAGGGACGACTTGAACGTGACTCATTACTTAAGCTGTAGTCACCTAACTTGAAGTCTGAAACCACCTTCGAATTTTTTTGTTGTTGAGAGATTGCATGTAAGCACCTTGAATGTTCCGTGTAGTTTCTGCTGCACTTTTGCCTTTTTTAAATTCATAAAACATTACATACCTAATGTGCTCCTCAGACACATCCATCTTCATGAGGGTTTATTTGATTAATATCCTGAAAGAGTAGAGTTGGGTTAGTTTTTTATTTGTCTGAACATGTTTGTACAAGTCCCACAACATGTATCAGTTATTAAACTCTTCTACAAAGTCAAAAATTATGATGCACTTTCTGAATGAAATGTTTGGACATTATTTACGGGATGATCTGATATTTGCACACATCCCACGAATGCCATATTTCAAATATCAGATAATTAAATAATCTATATAAAATTGGAAACCAGAAAGCTTCGATCTGTTGTTGTCTTATTGTAGCCATGAAATTGAAAATTAATACCAGTGATCTTATTAGGATGTTTATTTGTTACTTCGAAAATCACAAAGGTGCTTTAAAATCAAAGGGATTCAACTTCATTCATCATATTTTCAACCAAACCAGTTTCATGTTTGGTTCACTTTCTAAGGAGGTGATCGAGAGATTGGCATTGATATACCAGCTTGTTACCTTATGAATACAAACTCTAAACCTAGCGTATCGGTTTTCAGTTACGTAACTAGTCATTCCAGACAGTTCACCAGTGTTTCATTGGCTTCTTCTCTGCTACAGAGTCCAGTGGTTTGGACAAGTTTTTTCCATATTAGATGCATTTTTGACCTCAGAATTGACAATTTGATGTAACAGGAAAGTCAGTAAAATGGTATGTTTTCTCAGAGAGGGACCGAGACCTGTATGTCATCTTTGTGGTGGGGTGCATTCCTCCACAGAGCAGCTTCTGTAACTCCAAGAAATCATTGATATTTTTGCATTAAGGTATCAGGTCTCATTAAACAATTTCTATTAATGACTTGCATTCATTACAGATGCTTTGTTAATTTCTTTGATTTGGTAAATGTGTTCTGTTCTCTCTAGTCTACCTGACACTGAACTCAGTACTGCTAAAAGCTTGTTGTCATGCATGTTACTAAACACACAGCTACCACAAGTGTGTTTGTTTCACTCCCGAGAGAGGATGTGACCGTTTAAAGCTCTGACTGACACTGGTCAAGGTGATCGGTTCTAAAAAAACCTCTATGGTGGGTCTCAAAACCCTTGGCTTATCTGTTGCTTTTTCTGAGATTTGTAAATAGAATTTAATGTCCAGACTTAAATTCAACAGAGACCCTCATAAGACATTCAGGATGATTCATATAATCCTTGTTTCTCAGTTTCCTGAGTAAGTAGTTATAAAGAGAAAATATAACTGATTTAACGGCCATGTTGCCTCCGCTAGCAACTTCTTTTCCACCAGGTCATAACGAAGAGGACACTCTTATTATTTTGCATGCTAACACTAATGTACTCACAGGGTTATAACTTTCAAAAATAATTTCAAAAATAATTTACTTATCAAACTATCAGAAATACCCTCCACTCTAGAAAAGCATAATCACCAGTTTATACAGGAAGTTATTGGATTAAAGGCAAATTTTTGGAATTTTCTCACAACTCTACAACAACACACTTGTACTTAACATTTACTAATTTTCACCATCCACGAGAAGAAAGAGTAGGTTGAATTGAAGTATTTCTTTGTAGACACAGTCATCAACGAAAGAGTCTTGTTTGTAACACAAGTGAAATTTTCATTAAAGAAAACCATTTTTTGTGTTTCTTTTTATGGTATCGTGTGGAAATTACAATTGTTGTATCTTTTGCTTAACTGTAAACATACTGCCAAATCATAAAAAATATTACTAGGGTATGATTTGTGCAGACCCCATCTCCAATACAAAAAGATACCTGAAGGATTCTTTGGTCACAGTTTCAGCATTTCACGACATTTATATACTTTATATTGTCTCCCAGATTGCTAGTAAATTACCTTTCTTCTTTATATTACCTTACAGGTTACTATTAAATTCTTTTTCTTATTTGTATTACCTCACAGGTTACTATTATTCACTAGTAAATTAGTGAATTAACGATTGGTAATAATAGGATATTTTCAGATCTCTGTTTTCAAAAAGTTATTTCCTCGTGAACTACAACAGACAGGTATTGAAGAAAGGGACAATAAACAAGCCTCACGAGCCCGGCATGACCAGGTGGTTAAGGCGCTCGACTCATAATCCGAGGGTCTTGGGTTCGAATCCCGGTCGCACGAAACATGCTCGCCCTGTCAGCCGTAGGATCGTTATAATGTTATGGTCGAATCCCGGTCATACCAAACGTGCTATGGCCTTTCAGACGTGGGGACGTTATATTGTGAGGGTTAATCCCACTATTCGTTGGTAAAAGAGTAGCCCAAGAGATGGCGGTGGGTGGTGATGACTAGCTGCCTTCTCTCTACTCTCACTGCTAAATTAGGGACGGCTAGCGCAGATAGCCCTCGTTTAGCTTTGTGTGAAATGTAAAACAAACCAACCAAACGAAAACAAGCCTTTCACAGTACGATAACATTTAATCATAGTAAAAAAAATACGGTATAATAAATAATACTCACTACATTACAGCACCCTTAGCAATACAAACAACGATAGACAACTGACATGCATGTACCTTGAAGTGGGAAGTAACAAATTAGTAGGAGCTTTTACGAATGATTTAAAACGGAATACGGTTCTTTCTAATTCATGTTTTTCCCTGTTGTAAATTAGATTGTTAGAAAACGAAATAAACGTGAAAATAAACACAAGGTTTGCCAAAATCTTAGTTAATCAACACCTAATAAAGAATATCCTACATTTACACCCAGTTTCTGTCTTGGATATTTTTAATAATGGCTTCACATTCGCTATAATATACCGTAACGCTTCACAAGCTGTTTGAAGTGAACACTACACTAATAACTCTTTACTTTCGTGAAGCAAATTCCATACAACTTTTGTATAGTGAACGTGAAGAGAAGAAACACGAACGAAAGCCTCGTGGGAGTTAACGCTAATGAAAGTAAAAGCAAATAGTTTTGATAATACTTGAAAAACTTGAGAACTCTCTTGAAAGTAAAGAAAATCCACCTGGAGTGCTTTAGTGGCACTAGTTTTAAATCATTTAAAGAGAAAAGAAAATTAGAATTTAATTATCACGTGAGAAGCACGAAAAGAGTTTCTTAATGATTAAAAGAGATTAAAAAACAAAACGTGAGCTTTTTGACTGAAATATTACATTATTTATACAAATAAACCTTCTGTGACATATTGCGAACAATGATGTATTTTTTTAATTTGAGCAACAGATCGGGGGTGAGTCCAACTACAGACTTCTCAAAATTATCCAACGATGTCAGCAATCAGACGAGGTATCGTGATAAAAAACAAAACAAAAATGTTATTATGATGTGAGAGTAATAGAAAAACGTTATTATACTGTAATAATATCATAGAATGTTATTATGAAGTTAAGGGTAATGTTATTGTTTGAGGGTCCCAGACACTATTAGTAGGTGTAAGAATAACAGAAAGCATTTTTAAGTTATAAGTGTTACAAAATATAATATAATTATCATAAACAGTATTATTATGTTCTAAAGGTCCAAGACAGTATTATTGTAGTATTACAAAATATTATGATCTATGGATTCCAGAAGATATTACAGTGTATGGATTACAGAGAGTATGCTATGATGTATGGATTCCAGAAGGTATAATAGTGTATGGATTACAGAGAGTATGATTATGGTGTATGGATCCCAGAAAAGGATTCATTAATCAAGAGCAGTATCCATGTTCTTAATAATCCGGGTATTGAAACTCGGTTTTCAGAACTATAAGCCCTGACACTTACAACAAAGCCACAGTACTGGCGTTACATCATCTCTGGCTCGGCATGGCCAAGTGGCTAAAGCACTGGACTTGAAACAAGAATCGGGGGCTCAAATCCTCGTAACACAAAACATGCTCACCCTTTCAGCCGTTAGGGCGCTGTGATGTAACAGTCAGTCCCATTATTCGTTGGTAAAAGAGTAGCCCAAGAGTTGGCGGTGGGTGGTGATGACTAGCTACTTTCTCTCTAGTCTTACACTGCTAAATTATGGACGGCTAGCGCAGATAGCCCTCGAGTATCTTTACGCAAAACTTAAACAAAACAAAGTAATTCTCTGAAAAAATATATTCCGATTTCACTCTGCTGTTCGAACTGTTTTCTTCATATATTATCTCAATTAGTCTGATTGCTATGGTTACATCGATTGTTTTCACATTGAAATGTTCTTTCTAACAAATATATGCAACGGATTGTGAGGTCGTTTTCAGAGAACACACATCTTCACAAACTTTTCGCGGTTCCTTCTCTTTGAGTGGATGTTGACTTTCAAAACTCTAGTTTTTATTAAAGTGGAGACACAGAAGTGAGTAGGAGTTACGCTAGGTAAGTGTTCTTGCACGAGACTGTTATGTCTTCAGCCACATTTCTCATGAAAACGGTATATGATCTTGAGGTGTGGCTAAAAGTTTATCAGCTCCTTGCTGGCGAGCCATCATCAGTTTCAAATCTTTGTTCATTATACTGTTAATGACAGCAAGAGATATACCCATTCTAGTCAAGACAGTTTGTAGGATTCGACAGTCCTCTTTTTTTTAACAACTTTCACTTTGGGGATATGGGTGTGGCTGTGGGTGTGGCATCACTGAGTCTATTACTGCCACAGAATATCTGCTGTCATGGTTCTCTCCTTTCTTTAGAGTGTTGTGTCCTTTGGATATTTTTATAAAATTAATGTGTTCTCTGACAGAGCTGCGACACATAGTTTTTCTACCTTATCTGTAATGTCTGTGCCTTATTGAATGGCAGATAATTTGTGGTAAACAAAAAGTATTAAATGTAAATTTGTCGCCTGTGACCTCACGGCTCTCTCTTCTACGCCATAAAACTAAAATAAGCAAATCGTTCACACAGTTATCATTCATTGTGTATTTGTGTCACAAATGCTACCAACTCACGCTTCGGTGGTGAGTTATGAAGGTTTATTGAAAACAACAATATGAAATTCACGTGGTTGATGGAAGCCGCGATTGTTTCTTGTATTATTATATGTGTATTAAGTAGTCTCTTCAGTTGAAAAGTTAACACTTGTGATCAAGATACGGCAAGTGTAAGTTAAACACTTTTATACATAGCTAGTTGCCTATGGATTGATAGTCACACAGTTACTGTGTTAATCTGTCATGTTATGAATTCAAATTAAAAACTGTTAGATATGAGAGAAAATAACGTTTTCTAATAACCTAGAGAGTGTCCAACATTCTCGGACTCGTGTTTACGTTTCGACCATTAATCAAAATTCAATAAAGTCAATCAATAGTCTTTAGGTTTCTTGCGTGCCAAGGAACAATGACTCAAACCTTTTTTCCGACGGAAGTCCAGCTTATCCGGATGTTAGAATCACTGAGATTTACACAGAACGGAAATTGTGCGGAACGTGGCAGTGTGCACTGTGGCACGAAAAGTCACCATTCCCTGAATTTCTTCCTATAATTCCCTTGGAGAGGAGATTGAAAACAAAGGGAAGTAGTCGATTGATAACAACATTTGTTCGGTGGGACTTACAAAGTTTTGCTTTTGTATTTATTAACTATTATCACCCAGTGAGGGGTTTTATTTGTTCAACACTTTTATCAGTTCAAAAATGAATTTTTAACGCCTTGCGAATACGTAGAGAAACTTGACTAATTTACAAAATGAAACTTTCGTCACTTTGGGTTAAAGTTTAAACTCAAAATAAACCAATATAAAGGAACGCCTTTATACCTATGTAAATATAATAAAATAAATAAATTATATATTAAAACATCTAACACCGCCCTCTACATTCCGACGCTCAGTTACACAACCACTTCAAAACATGTGGTCAGCTTCTGGTCAGTTACCTCTTTCTTTGTGAGCCTGACGATGACCATAGAAGGTTGAAACGTTGTTCGCTCTTCTATGTAAAATATTTTCTCAACCCAAACGAGCCGTTTTCCATATATATTGTGTGTCACTTGAACATTTGACCTTTGAGGCCCTGTCTGGCCAAGCGTTTTAAGGCGTGCGACTCGTAATCTAAGGGTCGCGGGTTCGCATCTCCGTCGCGCCAAACATTCTTGCCCTTTCAGCCGTGGGGGCGTTATAATGTGACGATCAATCCCACTATTCGTTGGTAAAAGAGTAGCCCAAGCGTTGGCGGTGGGTGATGATGACTAGCTGCCTTCCCTCTAGTCTTACACTGCTAAATTAGTGACGGCTAGCACAGATAGCCCTCGGGTAGCTTTGTGCGAAATTTTAAAACAAACACACAAACAAACTGACCTTTGAATAAAGTTTAAACTTTTGCTAATCAGTTGTCCAAGCAGAGGGGGTAACTGCACTGGATAAATAAACTATAAAAATGTTCATTATTCTTAATATACAATGACTATAAAGGTGTAGTTATTACTTTTAACTGTATCTTAGTTTTATGATCAACTGATTTATTTTTACTTTAATTTTGGAAGCATTTAAAGTAAATATTATATATAATATGCCTTAATATTTCACTCAACTAGTGTAAAAGCGCAAGGTGGAGCTTTTGTTTCTTTGTTGTTACTATTTTTAATTTCGCGCAAAGCTACGCGAAGACTATCTTTGCCAGCCTAATTTAGTAGTACAAGACTAGAGGGAAGGCAGATAGTCATCACTTTCCCCAAACTGTTGTGCTACTCTTTTACAAAGGAAAGATGGGATTGACCGTTATGTTATAACGCCCCCACGGCTAAAAGGATGAGCATACTTGGAGTGACGGAGATTCTAACCCGTGACCTCCAGATTACGAGTCAAGCGTCTTGACCACTGTCCATCCCGGAACTAACAAAATACTCCTTTTCTTTTTTGATCGTACTTTGGTTTGTACTTTGAACAATATTAAACAGGCCTATTCATTTTCTGGTAAGATATAAATATTAATATATATATACAATTTAATGAAGGTTTACTTGCTTTTAATGTTAAAGTTTCGATCGATTGACTTCTTAAATAACTATTTTCAACTTATATCCTTTTGGTATACAGATATTTCATGTTGAAAAATTGCCGTTTATAAATAATTACTGAGCTCTAGCTAATATTTATCACTTTATATTTGATTAAAGTTAATTAAAATTTAAATGATAATAGTGACAATTTAAATGTCATCGTCTTTATCTGTTCTTTGGAACAGAGACATTCATTGTAACAACAACTTTGTCGAGTTTTACTGTGCACGAGATACATATTCGTATATTTAATGACACGATGACATTAGATGCTTTATTTGAGGTATTTTTGAGGCCTGAGATATGCTGCTCAAAAATATTTAATTATTGAAAAATAAGATCGAAAGCTTCTCAGTTCTCGTCTTTGATTGAATATTACATCACGACAACATATGGTTTCATAACAATCAAACCATGCAACTGTGGGAATACAATACGAAGAAAAGAAACAGTGTTAAGCAAATTTTATTCATAATCTGATGTGTAGAAAGAAACACGATGTTTATAACTGGTTTTACAATGTAATATATTCTGTCCATAGGGAAATTTCTGCTATTCTATATTAGATTGAGATGAAATCCACCAGTGTTCCAGTTGGGCAAGGTTCTGCAACTGAAACTTGTCTGATCCTGGGCGGCTCTGCTATTTTGGGGTTAGTATTGTATTCTCTGGTATTGATCTTGGTTGGTCTTAATACTACCTGACTTGAGTTGTTGGAGATAAACACAAGAAAATTAGAAACATCAAAGACTGTTATGTGTTCTTGAGTGACGAGGACGAGGCAGGACGTGCGTAGGTTAAGTTACGTTTCATCTGAAAACAAACTAGCATTAGGCCTAATATGAGTATTACTACAGTTTCTTTTATATTTAGTTTGTTTTAAAGTCATACTTCGTAAACTTATTTGAGTGGTGGAAAACGTTTAATCTATCACGTGAGTAAAACTTTATCTGTTTTAGCGGCTTTGTCATTATTTTACGTTTTTAGTAGAAGTTCATACGCCCTCTAGTGGCTCAGCAGTGGTGTCTGCGGACTTGCAACGCTAAAAACCGGTTTCGATACCCGTGGTTGTCAGAGCACAGATAGCCCATTGTGTAGCTTTGTGCTTAATTCAAAATACAAAATAGAGAAAGACATGCATAGTACATAAATAAATGGTTCTTGAATATTATGTTAACACTGTACCCTTGTAAAGTTGAATAAACTCAATGGAAAAACCGATCTGTTAATACGATATTTTGGTCTAAATTATTGTTTTAATATTTCAAGATATGCAAAGGATTTAACAATGATTATTTTCAATAAAGTCCTAAGTGTAATGTAAGGGGTTCAAACCGAGTAATTCATAATTTGACAACTGTAGTGACCGAGAGCAACAGGTAATGTTTAACTTGGCGATTAAAACAAATGAAGCTCCTTTATCAAAAGTGAAGACGTTAACAGGTGTTTTATATTGATATCAAACTATATATAAACAAAAGGTTATATTTTACATTAAGTTACTGCTATTGATACAGCTATAGATACGAAACACTGAGAAACATTAACAATGACTATCTCGACAGAGTAACTTTGTTTTCTTGTGTTGTTGGTGCCCAAAATATGTACCTCAAAAGTCATTAAGTGGTTCTTTGAGAAGAGTTAGAAATTTTCTGAGTATAATTTGTTTTACAATTTCAAATAAAAAAGCTGTAGCTACTTTTAAAACTTTATGTTTGATGATTGTACAGAATGAAAGGTAATATTTTGTGATGTACCCACTAAAAGTGTTAGATACGTCACAATAATTTAGAGTTAATTTAAAATAACACACCCACCATCTAATAATGTTTTCAAATTTTTAAGAAAAAGCAACCAACAATTTTAGATTTAATCACATGTTACACTGGTATATTATTTGGATATAGACAAATTTCTGTGCGTGATTGAGACGTGTTGCTCTGTTATATGACAACTTTAAAATGTTGGAGAGAAACTGAAAACAGACTGTGAAGAACTATTAAATATAAAATAATGGATGTGCAACTTGGGGTTAGTGAAAGAATAAATGTAAGATACGTAATGTGGGGTTAGTTAAATAAAACTATAAGCTACGTAATAAGGGGATACTAAATGCGAAACTATACCTAGTTAGAAGTAACTTGGAGGAAACCGAAGAATATATAATAAGATGTTTACTAAAAGGGAAACAAAAGAATATTGAAGTAATTATTTTAATTGTGAGTGATGGGTAGTTTGGGTCTTGATAACGTAAGAGGATTCAACTGAGAAGAAATTCTATTTCAAACTTAGAAATTCTCGTTTTCACACAAATGTTTCAAATCTTCCTTAAGAAGAAACATTACAAAGAAATCAATTATAATTTTGTTAGTCACTCTTTTCAGGCGTTGAAGTGCGACCCGGCATGGCCAGGCGGGTTAAGGCCGTTCGACTCGTAAACTGAGGGTCGCGAGTTCGAATCCCGGTCACACCAAACATGCTATGCCCTTTCAGACGTGGGGACGTTATATTGTGAGGGTTAATCCGACTATTCGTTGGTAAAAGAGTAACCCAAGAGTCGGCAGTGGGTGGTGATGACTAGCTGCCTTCACTCCACTTTTACACTGCTAAATTAGGGACGGCTAGCGCAGATAGTCTTCGATTAGCTTTGCGCGAAATTCAAAAATAAACAAACAAAATATGAGTCCAACTTCCGCAGCTAGCTCCAAAACCTAGGATACATTTTATAATCCCACGTTGTAGCTTGCACCCTAGAATATTTATTTTTTAAATGGAGCGTGATTTGTTTAATTTTAATGTGTTTTGCTTTGGATTAAATTAGGGTTATAATATAATTAATCAGAGGTTTGGATTTGTTGTTTCTAACGCAGTCCTTTCTCGTGATTTTGTTTACTTATTTAACTTCATTTAAATGTATTTATTTAATTTCACTAATATATATATATATATGATATACGTTTTCTGTTAGAAACATTTAAATTGAAGTCACTTTCTCAAGAACGCTGTAATAGGAAAATATTGCGTTTCTCTTCGTGTTGTTACTTGTATAAAATTAAGTAATACTTTAACAATGGCTAAGTTTTATGTTATTGTTAAAAGATTAATGACGTATCGAACGAGCGCTCTTCGTTACATTTTACAACATAGAAAGCTCATAACAGTTTTCTTACTTCTCTTGTTTTAGTAAATATTTTTAGCATCAAGTTATCGGCTGTAAATCCTATGAGTCTAACTACATTACCTGGCAGACTCATTAATTATGTATTTATTCTAATTTGGAGATTTATTGTTTGTTTCTTGTTAATGGTGTTGTTGATACACGTGTGTGCGTATGATTTTTTCAACGGTTTTTGAAGAAAAGTTGTTGATGTTGACAAAGTGTTGTTTTATTTTGTTGGTTTCATCGTTAATGTTATCAGGTGAACATAGTTTTGTGGCTGTGTCTATTTGGTTTCATCGTTAATGTTATCAGGTGAACATAGTTTTGTGGCTGTGTCTACTTGGTTTCATCGTTAATGTTATCAGGTGAACATAGTTTTGTGGCTGTGTCTATTTGGTTTCATCGTTAATGTTATCAGGTGAACATAGTTTTGTGGCTGTGTTTATTTGGTTTCTTGATGTGTTGAGTTTTTGTCTTCTTTCATGTGCTGAGTCCAAGGGAATGTATATTACAGGATAAATTACTTTTCTGTGGATTTCTGTTTCTAATTGTTGTATTCTTTCTGCTGGTTGTTTTGAGACATTTCCACCAGCAACCAACAACCTAGCTTTCTAGAGAGAAATAAAAACATCACTTTTCCCGAAACACCTCAAAACAGTATCTTAAACAACGTTTTCAAATAATTTTAATGCAAACTATCAATATAATATCACAGAAAACTAAAGAACAACCTCACACGGAAAGACATTAATTCGAAAAACAACTTAAAACAAGACAACAACAACAATATTACAATGCCATAGTTACAACGAATCCAAATGAGTATTTTTTAAAAAATAAACATCTTATCAGATACAAACAAATTTAAACTACTGAACACAAATCCAACAAAAACACATGAATACCAGTTACATAAAATACTACTAAAAATGAAAAAAAAGACCCACAAAATCTCAGGAAACATGTATTCTTACCTACGAAATGCCGACTCACGCACACCACAACTATACGGCACCACCAAATCTCATTGTCCACTATGACCTATAATGTCGACTTACGAACCATTTAACGACAACCTCAGTAAATATATAGCTTGGGAATTTTCTAAACATGTAACATCGGCTTGCTCTTTTTTCAGAGACTCTTTTAACTTTAAATATATTCTTAATCAACTGAATCATAAAGCCTTTATGGCCAGTTTTGATGTAATCTCTCTCTGCACAGAAGTTCCAACAACTAAAGTCTACAAGATAGCTTTAGAACTTTACATCAAAGACCTCAATCCATTGAAACACATCTCCAGCAACCAATTAGCAACCCTTATAGAATTCACTACCACCAAAACTAATTTTATGTTCAATAACCAAAACTACCAACAAATAAATGGTCTAAGTATGGGGAATCCCATGTCAACAGTTCTAACTAGCATTTTTATAACACAGACTGAATCACAAGCGATCAATTCAACATCACACCCACCACTATACTGGTACAGGTATGTTGATGATACAACTGCTGGATTCACATCCACAAAATACACACTTAGTTTTTTCCAACCAAAAAACTAACCAAATAATATTTATTTACCTCAGGATCACAAGAATCCAATATACAATTAAAAAAAAAATTCAGAAAACTCACCAATACTGGATTAAACATTCCCTTGGTCCACATGAAACAAAACAAAAACTCAACATACTAAGAAACCAAATAAACACAGCCACAAAACTATGTTCATTGATAACATTAACGATGAAACCAACAAAATAAAACAACACTTCATCAACATCAACAACTTTCCTCCAAAAACTGTTGAAAAAATTATTTGCACCAATAAAGACCAACCACAAACAAACAACAATAAATCCCAAGATATAACAAACTACAAAACTTTACTGCTATATTCCATACGTTCCCAATATCATCTAAAACATAACCAAAATGTGGAAGAAAACTTATAACAAAACACAGCATTCCAAACACCAATTTATGAAGAACCAGGTGCAAAACTAAAGTCCACATCATGTACAAACCACACTGACAAACACCACACCAACATTATTTATAAAATACAATGTGATAACTGCAACGACTTCTATGTTGGATAAATAAGAAAAAACCGGAAACCAGATTCAAAAAACATAGAAAAACAAGCTTTCACGTATTTTTGAACACTGCAAATCAAATAAACACAACATATCAATGGAAAACAAACACCAAGATATTAAGTGGGGAGACAAATACAAACAAACGCAAAATTAAAGAAAACCGACCGATTCAACAACTGAAACAAAAATTAAACCAATATAAAGGAACATCTTTATACTTATACTAATTAATAACCTAACATTTAACTGCAATGCCCCCTACAATCCCGTACCCGTTTATACTCTCGTCCCTAGGACATGTGCTCGGTCACGGTCAACTGGAAACACTTTGTTAACCTGAAGATGATCTAAGAAGGTCAAAACGTTGTTTTCTACTTTGGTTTAATAAAAGTTTTAATACCCATACCAGCTGTCTTGAGATACATAAAGACGAGATGGTTTTAAATATTGAGCTGCTTTTAATTTAATTTCTACCTTTTGAAGGAGTATTTGAACCAAATATAGTAGATAGATAATTTAAAACATTTAACAAAGTTTCAACGTTAGTTAAAAATACTACGTCAAGATCCATCTATGAAAACAAATGAAAAAATATTAAGCTATTTTTAAACCTGTAAATAAGACTTTAAAATGATAGCGAAAACCAAAGATAAAATTAGAATTAGAAGATACAGCTGGGATTTACACAAATATAATGTCAACATTTGAGGATTTATATTGGACAAACTAAAAGGAATTTAAAATACAGGTTACAATAACATAAAGGTTACGTAATACTTTACTGTAGCAAAACACGTAACTTTAAGAGTAAAACTACAATGTCAGCTCAAACTTGCAATGTTACAACTTGAAATGTCTGAGGATTATTGAAAATAATAAAATTTATAATCAAAAATGAGTATTAAACATAGATGAAGAGCCATCAAGTCATTGGTTTGGTATTTGGATAAAGATTAACTAAAGAATTATGTAACTCTCAATGTAATGTATTGTAATGTAGTGTAATGCCACATGACGCGAGAAAAATTAACTTATTGTGTCTTAAAAACAACTCCTAAAGGCCACACAGAAGAGGTGGAAACACACCTGTCGAGTGTGCTTTTAAAGTGTAAGCCGTTGATAAAGTTTTAAGTTGTGTAAACTTGAAACGTTGGTGTTAAGTATTTATTAAACAATACAGGTGTGTCGATATTCAACAAAGAATCATTTGGCCCATCAAGACTGTTGCTTTATCAAAACAAAAATTATTAAATCGAATCCTTATTTTTAGGAACTATATTTTTAAACTGCTGTAGCGTGCTAGCATCCAGCATTGCTGATGGCAACTTAATCCGTAAGTTAACAATCCTCTTGTAAAAATAAAATTGTTTTAATGGGACCTTACGTGCTTTTCGAAACCTTCAATTTATGTCTTCTTGCCTTCAAGATAAAGAACAAAGAAACGAAAGACTTATCTTTTTCATCATTTCTATAATCTCGTAAATGTCAACTGGACTGTTTGTTTATCCTTCGTTTCTCGAGGAACAAATAAGTTCAGAGTTTTCAATATGTCCACTAAGAACAATAATAACCTTCCTAGTAGCCCTCCTTTGAATCCTGTTTAGTTCAGTAAGTCAATAATATTTGTTAGATAAGAGGACCAAAACTGTACGCAGTACTCCAAGTTAAGCCTAACTAGTGATTTGTCTGAAGAGATTATTACCCCTTGTTACTCGTATTCAATATTTATGCACATAACATTCAAATAGTTTTACTGCTAGTAACATCTTGGGTTTTATTTTATTGAAAGAATCGTTATTTGTTGATTTGTAGTGGAGAGATTATTGGATTACGTGGAATTTTACTGATGTTTCTTCTTTCTACATTGACTAAGTGCACCGTGATTTTTATTATCAGAAATCTTCAAGAAGTATTTTTCTTCTAACATAATAAAGCCACAAATTATCTTTTAAAATTGACGTGTCAAACTTTCTTTAATTAGAATAAGTTATTTAATAAATACAGATCACTTTAAAGATATAAAGACTGTTACTTGGTATGAATAATATTTAATATAGTGACGACATTACTCATTAAAGTGAGGTTTATTCAAACAAAATAATCGAAACTGATTAACGTTGTTGTTTCTTTCATTATTTGTAAAAAAAAAACTGTTATTACATTTAAAAAAAATTACTAAGAGAAAAATATATTAAAGTATTCCAAAAAAAATCAAACGCCAGCTTGTCTTATTATTCGTATGTGTAAGACAGACAAACTTACGTAAATATTTAGGGGATTTGAATTTAATGGGTGAATATTTACTTCAACAAAATCTCAATGATATATCATCGCCAGTATTCTCTGCTTTCGTTTAATTTTTTTTATTGCAGAAAAAATACTTTCAATCGCACAACGGTAAGTTTACGGAATTATAATGACGTCAATGGGAGATTGATGTCTATGGTGGACACAGCACCAATAACTAACTCATAGTAAAGTTTTGTACTTAACTACAAGCAAGCGTAGTATATATATAAAGTCAAATGGCCCGGCATGGCCTATTGTGTTAAGGCGTTCGACTCGTAATTTGAGGGTCGTGGGTTCGAATCCCACTTGCACTAAACATGCTCCCCTTTCAGCCATGGGGAGGTTATAATGTGATGGTCAATCCCACTATTCGTTAGTAAAAGAATAAACCAAGCGTTGGCGGTGGGTGTTGATAACTAGCTGCCTTCTCTCTACTGTTACACTGCTAAATTAGGGACGGCTAGCGCAGATAGCCCTCGACTATCTTTGCGTGAAATTCATAAAACAACAAACATAAAGTCAAACCCTTTTTAAGATTGAAATAAAGCTTTATTTAACATACTCATCTCGAAAACATTGTTCACTAGTTTACACATTTTGTGTTTCTACATTATAAAGAAACTTGGAGGCTTAGTACAAAGTTTATTAAGAAATAATTGGTATTAATGTCAGACTTAAAATCAAATTAAGCATTCTATAAGCAAGACAGAAGAGTTTCACTTTTAGGCCTCCAGTGAATGCCACTTAAACACTGTAATTATTACTATACCAGAAGATCATAAAACATGCAGAGCTGTGGTATTTCACTCAACTTGCATTCTTATGTTACGACACAAGTTCGAATGTTTCACTACTACGATGCACTTCTTCCAAATATTATTTTGAAACTAGAAAATCGTCTCTGAAAATGGAGATACTGCCAGTATTCAACCAACCTTAAAGGTTTTAATTATATGAAAATGTCTGTTAATGGAGACGATATCCAACAGATGATTCAATAATGATGTAATTGATTTCAGTTTTGTTATTCTCGTGAATTAATTTATTAATCAATTTATTTAAGATATTTCGAGTTATTTTACTCCTTACTGTTCAATTTAGTTTCGGTTTGGTTAATTCATTAATAACGTGACAGAATGCGTACATTTTATAGCATGCTTTGTTTTGCTGAAGCATTCTATAATTTAATTCACTTTCATTATTCTACTGTAATATTTTTCCCGTTAAAATGTCTTTATCTGACTGAAAACAGTTAAAGGTTTAGAATTCTATTGTTTTGCTGTGTAGTAATTCCCTATTATGCACTTTTGATATGTACGTGTTTGAAAACATTTTCCTTCTCTGACTAGTTTCATGACAACTGCAACCAACAACACACCTTTACACAAAAAACATTTTGTCTAAATGTTTATGGACGTTTCATATAGAATTGTAGTTGCGTTTTAGATGCTCTAGAAACAGAGCAATAAAAGTGAGCTCCTGATAGGTTAAAAGTCTTTCAGTATTCCATGTTTGCTATGAAACTGGTTTGTGATTAATTCTGTAAAATAAAAGAACAAACACAACAAGTCTTAACAGAAACCGTCTTAAATGAATGCGAGAAAAACACCTAAAAGGATTGAACGGAGTTGTTATAGTAAATAAATTAGTGATATGATTACTTAAGTATATTCCTACAAATAGTGCACCATGAGACTGTGAAAAAGGTGCTTGTTTTGATACTAATTAATATAAATGCCGTTTCACATATCACAGCCAAGACAGTAGGAGTTTTCATCTTGAGGAATTACATCATTTGAACCCAGAGTTAGATCACTTCTGCAGACAAACCACGGATTACCTCTTTAGTACTTTAATTTAAAACAAACAGCACTGTTAATAGTTAACAATTATTGAATAAATTTGTGTTCTACCCACACATTCCATATGCTTTCTAGGTGTTTAAGGAAAGGTTATATCAGAATACAGCCACGCTCACGATAAGGACTTGGACTACAGGTATCCTACTTGTATTCTTAAGATGGCTGGTATGGGTATTAAAGTTTCAATTAAAATAAGGTAAAGAACCATGTTTCGACTTTCCTGGGCCTTCTCAGGTTAATGAAAAGGTATTTTACTTATTACGTGGATTTACGCCTTTCCTAGTCCGGTGTGTAAATGAGAGAGTCGAAGGTTCCATTTCCGTAACTACATAATCGTGTCATGCATGTTTGGGTGCATGAATGTGATATAAGAATTACAGTCAGAACACACTATTCGATTACAGAAGACTAAACGATAGTTATTGGCTTACGATCTTCCCTTTAACGTATGAGTTCAAAATTAAAGACGGTTAAGGCAGATGGCTCTTTGCGATTATTTGCATGAATACTTAAAACAAACAATTAAAAATACTTCGAACCGTATTGTTTCATTTATTCCGTAAGCTGCTAACGTATACATGCTTTCACTTGAAAACCTCATGAGAACTAAATCTATCGTGAGATTTGGGGTAAAATTATTCTGCTTTAGTTTCATACTATATACTTTACTGGTTATATTCAAAGGGTACGTTTTTAACACTTCATTTCAGTCTACATTTATTGTTTATCGTTTCATGAAGACATTTTTGCCTGCGCTCTGTTACTTATTATAATATAATCGACCTCAACAAACATCCCACAAAAAAGGATTTAGTTAGGCCTAAGACGTGTCAAATTAAAGTTTTCAATTATTTTATTAGTATCGTATTAGTGTTTTTTCTTTCTTAGACATTGTCTTTCATCTTCTCGAAAGTTTCATAAATTTATGTCTATATATATTATGTCTGTTGATTATTGTTAACTAAGAGATATTTTTCATTTATAGTTTATTTCCTTGTTTTATTTATTAGCACGATAATGTATACATCTACGTGTTTCTGCTTGTCGTCATGTGAAAATTGTCTTTACTTAGATATTATCGTGTTAAAAGCATATGGGCACATTTGTAATCGTACTTGTGTGAATGATATGAATGTGCTGTATTGTTTATCTTTCTAAAAATGGAGTTTGAGCTGTTTATTACTTTCTATTAAATTTAATAGATTCCTTGGAAATGTTGAAATCCGACATGAAAAGATTATTTTCTCGAGCGTGTAGGAAAAAAACGACCTCGCAATCCCTCCTTCATGGCTTGGTATCGAAATAAAAGAGATTTAAAATGAGAAAGTTCTTGAGAAAAACAGTACACTGAAAGCTTTCGAGACACATTCCACATGCCCTTAAGCATTTTCTTCTACTTGTAAGAGCCGTCAGTAGCTAAGCCTTTTTTTGTTCGTCGTATACGGTAAGCAAACTCTTCTAGCGTTCTTGTGGTCGGCTAGGCCTAGTCTTTTTTATATAGCGTATCTGAACTTTTGGTTCGGCAGATTTTAAAAGTATTTTGTACGTTATTGGTTCGTTCTTTAATACGTTTAGGATGAAGTTTTTTTCAGTTTAAATGTGAAGAGTTAAAGTTACTAACTCATATTTAGGATGAATTCTCATTTTATTTATGAAACTCTCAGGTATCGATTAATTAGGTTTAACATGAAATAAAATCTGAGAGTTATTTAGTAGGTGAAACAACGTAAATTAACCCTAAAACAATATAAACCTAGCATTATCACAGCAGCTTATTAGGCCTAATAAAATACTGTATAATTTGAGCTTATTTTTTCTCATTTTTGTATAAATACATATTTGTTTGTCCAAACCATTCAACGAATGTTATATAGGTTTAAGGTTTTTATGGTACTAGTTCTATACGTGTGTCCATAATTCATAAATAGATACTCTCCAGTGTAATATGTATGGTCAAGATTTATTGTCTAGGAACGTTTACATCGTTCCGTTTTCTTAAAGGTCACCAACATATTTAATAGAAACAAGATAACAGATTTATTGGACGGGAGTCGAAGTTTACTTTTGTACAACAAATCTGTGGCAACGCTAAACACTTGATACGCGTGTTTATGGTAACAAAAATTTTGATCTTGAACGTTCCAGAAAGTACATATTTCATCAGCAGCATAGTATGGTGAACTGGTTAAAATATAAGGTACAAAAATTTACAAAGTTTAAATAGCTTATAAAAATTAAAATACTTAATAGAAAATAAAAAAACAAAAAAACAATCGTAACATTTTAACATTAATTTTAATTGCGAAACTGAAAAAAAAACAAACTCGGTAAAATTTCCTTTCTTGACATCCAAATTACGTCATTAACCATTTCATAACGTGTTTATTATAAGTAAACACGAACAGGCTTACGTAGTCGTTAAAATATAACTTTATACAAGTTTTCTCAATAAAGCATGTAATATCTGTTCTCACTAACTGTTCGCCATTTTACAGAATATTCTAATAAACAATGGTTTTTCATTGCATTTGATTCGAAGTATAACACACCAGTTATTTTCTCATAAAAACTGAATCTCTAAAAAAACCGTAGAGTGGTGATAACTATCTATTGAGACTGATCGTTCATCTTATAGGTAAACAAAGTTTCACATTGAAAACACAAAATAAAAAAATTAAAACAACCTATCCTCAAATTACACTACAAACGATATTTAAATTACCTTTAAAAACATAAAATCTATTCCGACCTAAAGATCTATTGGTTCAGGATTTTATATAAATATACGCAGCGTCTGTAATTGACAAAACTATACACCAGTGACACCTGCAAGCATGTAAAAGAATCAAGCAAAAGAAGAAAAACTATTAAATCCTCCACAGTTCACACACACACAATGAAAACAGCAAACAAACGTCTTAATTAAAATTGTCAGTCATCTGATCTGGAGCATTCAATATTGAACGTTTAATATAAGAAACTTTAGCTAAGTCATCTTATCTGGAGCATTCAATATTGAACTTTTAATTTAAGAAAATTTAGCTATTATAAATGAACTCCCGATGTTCCAGAATTAAATGTTTATTATTCTAGCTCCGGGTATTTAATGTTCGTTGTTGAAACCTAATAAGACACACATATGACTATATACATATATATACACACACAGTTATTTTATATTTGCACAGTAGTATAACTTGTTTGGAAATATGTAAAAATTAAGAACAAATGTGTGTTTAGAAATGACACGCAACCTTTGTTCAAAGCTCAGGTAAAACAAACACTGCTGTCGGTTTCTCCTAGATTAGTTGTAATCGGAGATAGTTTAGTTTAATTGGTCGTTCCTCGTCTGTTATATGGTAAGGTACCTTAAGTCGATGTCATGCACACATTACAAGATGTTAGAAGGTATTTTGTTGAATTCTATGAAGTTCGAATGACTTGCAGTTGACTAACAAAGGTTGATAACATATTTTCCAGGCAGTAAAACGTTCAAGGTCATCTTGGGGACCCTCAAATGGATTGAAATCCAGTGATTGTGCAAGTTCTTCCACTCTGTTTGGGATAATATGAACATGCTAAGATTGTTCTAGTATTGTTTCATAGAAGCTCTAAACCATTAGATTATTGTAATATTGTTTCATAGGAACTCTAAACCATTGAAAGGAAAATTAGATCAAGTTGGATGTTTATTTTGGAGATACGTATTTTGTAACTAGAGCAACATAGATTATTTGAGGAGACATAGCTCTTACAACGAAATGCTGCATTAATTTGCATGGCATTTATGATGTTAATCGGCGTCCAATAGAATAAATTGTCTAACTTTCTGTCATGAGGAAATTACTCAAACCATTATATAACGTACCTTACCAATGATACAAAATGCTTCATGCATTCTTTTCATACGTATTCTCTCTCACTGTGCATTTTCTTCACATGTGTACTTACGTCACAAGAGATCAGAGTATTTCGTATCCACAGTGTTTATCTGTTTTCGTTTCAGGCAAGCTAATATTTGAGTTCAACTTCTCTGACAGTTATTGTTACGTCCTTCGCTTGGAAAAGTTAAAGAAATTGACATATCACATGTAGACTGACGTCCATTGCACTCCACGCGCTGTCTAAACGTCATTCCTCCTTATTATTCATTTTGTTCTAACCATACACATATTTTCTTCTGAGTACCACTGAACACTGTGATGTCAGATTTCTTTGAACAGAAGGTCAAAGAAACGGCCTACGTAGTGACGTTGTCAGACAGGTAAACAAATAATATTACTTTGAAAGGAATTTTATCAGCCCATCTTGCATATTTGTTAGAAAGGGTTAGTCGTTGAGTAAGTTTGGTACAAATGAATTGTTTTTAAATTCGAGAAGACGTCACTCATAAAACCAAACAATCCAATTACCATTACGTCATTAAACAGAAAAATACGAGTACAATAAACAGTATTTTTTTCAAAGCATCATGGGAAAAAAAGAAAACGTGTTCTTTATATTAAAAATAACCTCATGGTAACAATCAAGTTAGTTTTAAGTTTGTTGACGAACCTAAAACATTTTATTTACGTGCTAGCTGTAATATTTGCAATATTAGTTTTAAAACATTTATTCCGATATTTGATCAAGGAATATTGTGTATGTGACGTCATTTAGTCTATAGTATACGTCAACTTGACTTTCTAACCTAACAAATTGTAAGAGACCTAGTAGGTATGCGATTAATTTATTACATAATCGAAACCAAAAAAAGCTGACGTTAAAATATGTAAGCTGGCGGTAAATATATTGTATATACTAATAACACTATGTAACACAAACTTTGTTCCTGGATAGTTCGTGTTATTTCTTTATAACTTATGTTGTTAAAGTACAGAAAATGGCCATTATTCCCTTTTAACTTTGCTTTTGTGATCTGGATAATGAAATTTAGAAATTAACCTATTTTCTGTGTAAAAACGGGCAAATTTGCACATTTTCATTAATATAAGGACTGAATAAAACAACATATTAATCAAAATTTACATGTATTTACACTAAAATTATACAAAAATGTTTAGAAGTGAGCAGTGTTTCGAGATTTGCGACTGTAATGTAAATCACTTTCACGTATCAGTCCCCAAATACAGTTTCCTATCTTATTTTCGTTATTCGCTCCCAGGTCACAAAAGCAAAGAAAAATAGGTATTTTCCGTTTACTTTAGACATAAGCAATTGGAAAATAACACTTTCTGTCCAGAAATAAGAAAAAGTAAAAATTTTGTTACATACTTTAATATTTTTGTTTGAGATAAAAAGAAAAATGTGTCAATGTTTATAACTTCAGTAATGCAGATAATTCTGTTTTAGTTGAATTTCGAGCGGGTACAAAACACTAAGTCTGGATCGAGTCTGAACATCGTCTCATTCATTGTGTCTACTGTAACCTAAACACTGTGTAACATCAAGGTCAAACTGATAAACTTATGAGAAATAGCAAAAAAATATATAACTTGTAATTTTACTGTCATTAGTCTGAGGTCTGGGTTTTTACAGCTTATTTAGAGAAATCCTTAGGATATTAAAATTCAATAAAGTATAACCTAGACTTTCCTCCACAAGTGTTATCAATATGGAACAATTCTGTGTTTGTTCTCTGAATTTTGCGCAAGTGTAATCAAAGACAAGCCAGTCTTAATAAGTTATGAAGACATCAAGGCAACATCGTTTACTACTACCTTTTGCACTATTATTTTACAAATTCATAATGAGATTGCCTGTAACATAATAACGGTGAAAAGAAAGAGTGTTTTCTGTAATGAGATTCGCATTCATGAACCTTAGATTGTGGGTCAAGTACTCTAGTCACTAGGTCATGTCCAGCCGCTTTCAAAGATGATACTAACAGTGAATGTATCAGGGTACTATAACAGATTAGAATAAATATCTTTCTAGTGAAAAAATCAAAATATCATCATAAAAACGTATATTAACTTATGCTAAAGCAGCTGTTGGAAAACGAGCGACATCGGAACAGAGTTATAATATCTTTATCAGGGCGTGATAAAGCTATTTCTTGAGCACTCATAGAAGATATTCAGTAAATGTAAATAGAAGGGGCTGGTATTATTGTAGGGCCAATCACAGTCAAGAATATTATTGTAGTACCAATCACAGTCATGAGTGTTATTATAGCACCAATCACAGCCATGAGTGTTATTGTAGCACCAATCACAGTCGTGAGTATTACTGTAGCACCAATCACAGTCGTGAGTATTATTGTAGCACCAATCAATTTCAAGAGTTCTTGATTATCTTGAACTCATTTATTATCCGTGTTTTACTGAAGTCTATTTTATTATGAATTCAAATGTTTCTTAAAACACTCATGGTTTTTCATAGAAAATTCAAATTTATGTTATATCATTAACGCTATTTTATCGGATATTCAAATGTCCGTTAAAAACTCGCGTTATTTTATTAACTGTTTGACTCACACTATGTAGTAGTGGAGTTTTTTAAAAATGTGTTCTTTATAATTTTTGATCATTCTTATTATTGGCCCGGCATGGCCAGGTGGGTTAGGGCGTTTGATTCGTAATCTGAGGGTTGCAGGTTTGAATCCCCGTCGCACCAAACACTCTCACGCTTTCAGCCGTGCGGGGCGTTAAGATGTGCGGTCAATTCCACTATTTATTTGTAAAAGAGTAGCCCAAGAGTTGGCGGTGGGTGGTGATGACTAGCTGCCTTCTCTCTAGTCTTACACTACTAAATTAGGGACGGTTAGCACAGATAGCCTTCGTGTAGCTCTGTGCGAAATTCAAAACAAACAAACAATGAATTATTAAATACCATAAAAGTGTGACTGGAAAAGTAGCTGTATATTCTTATGTGAAATTAATTCAGTTAAAAAATATGCTTTTGCAGCTGTATCATAACTTCTGCCTAATTTGATTTTTAGCATTATATTTCATCAGATTCGCCCCGTTGCATAATCAAATTCAAAATTTTAACTCAATGTTTTCGTAGGACAGTGGGGACTACAGTATACAAAGAACGTTTTGTGATATGTCAAAAATATCGAAAATTGTGAAGATGTTTAATGTAGTAATTGTTCTCAAATGTAACTTTTGAATAGAGTATAATTAGTTTAGTGTCATAACAAGTTCCTTGTAAATCATAGAAACCATGAAATGGAATACTTTAGCAGTAACAATCAGTGATGTCGAGAAACCCGCTTGTTGAGAATTTTATATGCAAAAACGGCTCGTTTGGGTTCTATGTAAAATATTTTCTCAACCCAAACGAGCCATTTTTGCACATAAAACTTTAGCAGTAAATAGTGTCAGATACGTGACAGTGTTTTACCTTATTCATCTAACGTTAATAAACAGGTGATGAAAGCTAACACTGCTAAGTGTCTTAAAGTGTGCAGGTACAGGGAAACCAGAACCACAGCACACATGTGTACTGGCAAGCTTTGAAATTAAGGGCTAATCACGTTTTACAAGAGCGACGTTATGGTTATTTGAAACGCATTACTACAACCATCGATCGTGTTCACTGAGATGTATCGTTGTTTCAAAGCATGGTTTTACTGCAGGAAGTTTCTTCAAAGGAGAGATAGCTTAAGTTTAGGCTTAGATCGTAGAACTTAACAGAATTTCCACAGACCTTCGTCCTGATAGGAACAACATCTACGTAAAATAAAGGCTTTATTTGTTTGTTTTGGAATTTCGCACAAAGCTACTTGAGGGCTATCTGTGCTAGCCGTCCCTAATTTAGCAGTGTAAAACTAGAGGGAAGGCAACTAGTTATCACCATCCATCGCCAACTCTTGGGCTACTCTTTTACCAACAAATAGTGGGATTGACCGTAATATTATAACGCCCACACGGCTGGGAGGGCGAGCATGTTTGGCGCGAGTCGGGCGCGAACCCGCGTTAACGCGCTAGGCCATGGCAGGCCCAAAATAAAGGCACAAATGCCCATTGGAAATGCATTGTTACATTATGGTTTCGGATAACAGTCGCTTGATAACATTCTTAGACATCTATATATGCAAAAACGGCTCATTTGGGTTGAGAAAATATTTTACATAGAAGAGTGAACAACGTTTCGACCTTCTTTGGTCATCGTCAGGTTCACAAAGAAAGAGGTAACTGAACGGAAGCTGACCACATGTTTGGAAGGGGTTGTGTAACTCAGTGTCGGAATGTAGAGGGCAGTGTTAGATGTTTGGATATATAATTTTATCTATAATATTAATATAGGTATAAAGGCATTCCTTTATATTGGTTTATTTTGGATTTAAGTTGTTGTATAAGTAAGGCTTCTTTAATTTTGCGTTTGTTTATGTTTGTTTCTTTATTTGGTATTTGTGTGTTTTCCATGGTTATGTTGTGTTTATTTGATTTGCAGTGTTAGAAAACGTGTGAAGGTGACTTTTATGTTCTTTGAATCTTGTTTCCATTTTTCTACTTGTTTCTCCAATATAGAAGTCGTGACAGTTATCACATTGTATTTTATAAATAATGTTGGTGTGGTGTTTGTCAGTGTAGTTTTTACATTATGTAGACCCCAGTTTTGTGCCTGGTTTTTGAATAAATTCTTAACTGGAATGTCATATTTTGTTACTAGTTTTTGCCAAATGTAGGTTATTTGTTTGCTGATGTCAGGAATATATGGTATACAGCAGTATATGGTTTCGTGATTTTTTGATTCGTGAGATATATTTACTTTTGTTGGTTGATTTTGCTTTCTGTCTGGGTGTGTGCGTATAACGTTTTCTACGGTTTGTGGAGGAAACTTATTGATGTTGATGAAGTGTTGTTTTATTTTGTCTAATTCATCGTTAATTTTATCTGGTGAGCATAGTTTTATGACTGTGTTTATCTGGTTTCTTAGTATGTTGAGTTTTTGTTTTGTTTCATGTGCTGAGTCCCAAGGAATGTATAGTCCAGTAGGTGATTTTCGGTGGATTTCTGTTTTGAATTGTGTGTCGGTTATTGTAATTTTGAGGTTAAGAACCTGACGATGACCAAAGAAGGTCAAAACGTTGTTCACTCTTCTATGTAAAATATTTTCTCAACCCAAACCAGCCGTTTAGCATATAAAATTATCTGCAAGTGGGGTTTGTCGACATCACTGAGTCTTATACATCATTATTACATCCTATGTTTTTCTGTTATGTCTCAGAGTATATTAATATTGAAGGAGACAGTTTCATACATCATTATTACATCCTATGTTTTTCTGCTGTGTTTCAGAGTATATTAATATTGAAGGAGACAGTTTCATGCATCATTATTACATCCTATGTTTTCTGCTGTGTTTCAGAGTATATTATATTGAAGGAGACAGTTTAATACATCATTATTACATCCTATGTTTTTCTGCTGTGTCTCAGAGTATATTAATATTGAAGGTTACAGTTTCATACATCCTATGTTTTTCTGCTGTGTTTCAGAGTATATTAATGTTGAAGGTAACAGTTTCATACATCATTATTACATCCTATGTTTTTCTGCTGTGTCTCAGAGTATATTAATATTGAAGGTTACAGTTTCATACATCCTATGTTTTTCTGCTGTGTTTCAGAGTATATTAATATTGAAGGTTACAGTTTCATACATCCTATGTTTTTCTGCTGTGTTTCAGAGTATATTAATATTGAAGGTTACAGTTTCATTTCGTGTTTCTTTAGAAGAATTCTTGTTTTACTGGATAGAACAGACATAGATTTTTGTCGAGATAGTAAGAATTCCTTTTGATGAAAAGTGTTTTAATATTTTAATATCTAAAAGAAGATACCTTATTTTATTATTATTTTATTGTTTCATTATTGTTTGAACTTTCTTTTCATCCAGATAAATTTTGAGGTCGCCACGTGCACAATGTTTAAACTCCAAAATTATAAACTGTTGTTTTAGTTTGTCGAAAGTACATAATCGATCATAATAAACCTCTTTTTCAGTAGGAAAATCAAATATGAGTTTCATTATTTTGCTTGAGATAACCTCGAAATGTTTGGAGATAGTACTTTAGGGCTAATTAATTAATAAACTTTTAGAATAGCTGTATTAACCTTATCATAATCTGCACAAACTTCCAGATAGAGGCCAGTATCGGTTTCTTGTGTTTTACCAGTTAAAACACCTTGAAATAATAATGATATTTTTTGATGGGTCATCCCTTGGTTTCAGAAACTTTATTAAAATGTAGGAAGGGTTTATTAGCTTCATTGTCGTTGAAAGGTGGTAATCGATATGTGAATTGAGGTCGGAGTTCTTGTTTCACCTTGGTCGATTGGAATTTACTCTAATTTCCATTTCTTTCATCCTAATTTTATTTTCAGCTTCAATACGGGCTTGCTCTTTCCGGGTTTTGATGCGAGATTGTTCAAGCTAGATTTGTTTGGTTTTAAATGTATTTCGATCTTATCTTTATCACTCAGCTCTGATTTACTAGTGGAGACGCCAGCGTATTTTTCTGTATCCTCAGACAGCGAATTGTCATCAACTGATATTTCAATAATACACTGTTTTAGTTAATTTGTTATCACTGATTCTCTTACCTCTAATTCTAAAAATTTGGCAATTTTAAATAACTCGTTTGTTATTTTTCTCGTTGTTCGAGGTAGGGGGATTCAAGAATGCCTTGAATTTCAAACATGATCAAATCTTTTTGTCATTGTTAAATATAAATTATGATTTGAATTTAGAACAAATTTTGTGTCTGATTAAGATCTCAGAGTCGAGCCCCCGAACTGATAATACTATACGTATTATAATTCATCTCGGCCAAGCCTACATTTTATTATATTCCATAATATAATTTCACATGGCCTGACATTTTAAAATAGAAGTTAGTTGAATGCCAATATGACATTTGGCAACAATATTGATACACAAAAATTTCTTTCTTAAATATATTTAAATTTGTAAATTAAATATACAAACAACAAAACATTTCATAACAATGCTTATTACAAAAAGTTATTAAAAGTAATGATTTACATATAATAGTTTTACAAACATGCAAACAATACTGGATCTTGTATCTGGTCTGGAACTGAATGTTTTATCGATGGTTCACGATCAGCGAATTAATTCTATGTTAATACATTGGAACAATTCATTTAACGGGAAGCTAGCAAAATAGCTCTGTTTTTGGCTGGCCTCACGTGGTTTGCAAGCTAACTTTTCACGGAGGAAGATATCTGATTCTCTCGTAGAAATGCTAACATCCAAAGTTTATTCTCTGAAGTCGAACGGTTTATAGTATTATAACCCACAAACGTTCCTGGTCAGATGGTATACCAATTATTGAGAGTTTATCACAGTCATAGGTTTCGATGTTTATATTATATTAAGTGTACCAAACCAACAGTAATATGAAAACTTTCTGTCATCACTTGGATTTATAAAGCTATGTGAGTTTCTTAAATGTTAAACATTTATTTTGCTTACACATCTAGTACATTGTTGATTCTTACACTCTAGGATCTTCGACAGATTTAGAGAACAGACTGGAATTTCGAAATACATATTTATTACTATAAGTTATATGCATTTCTAAATATATAAATTAAGGTGTTTTCTGCGATTGGAGCCCTTGTTCTTTTCATTTCTTTGTCGTGTGCTTTTCTTCTCTTGTTGTGGAATAAACAAAATGCTTTCTTCTCTAAAATGGAGAATATTTCGTTGTTTCTTCGATAAAAAACCTTGAAATGCGAACATTCTTGTCGAGAAAAGTCCGTCTTATCTTTCTGTTCTTATGTTTACTATGCAGTCAGTTAGTGTATAGTGGAAAGGTCAACAATTCGTTGGATCTCTAAAACTACAGCACAATACCTACAAACATTGGTTGGATCTCTAAAAGTACAGCATAATACCAACAAACATTCGATGGATCTCTAAAACTACAATAGAATATTTATAAACATTCGTTGGATCTTTAAAACTAAACCGGCATATCTACAAACATTCGTTGGATCTTTAAAACTACAGTAGGATATCTATAAACATTCGTTGGATCTTTAAAAGTTGAGAGGAGTTTATTTGAAGTTAAGCACGAAGCTATTCAATGGATGACCTGTGCTCGGCCATCATGGGTATCGAAACCCGGTCTATAGCGTTAGTAATCTGAAGACATACCACTGTGCTACTGGAGGGCTCCGAAAGAAATACATACAAAATATCATTGTGACATTGAAGTGAGAGGTTAAAAGTGCAAGTTGTGACATTGAAGTCAGAGGTTAAAAAAGTTCAAGTTGTGACATTGAAGTCAGAGGTCAAAAAAGTGCAAGTTGTGACGTTGAAGTCAGAGGTTAAAAAAGTGCAAGTTGTGACGTTGAAGTGAGAGGTTAAAAAGTGCAATTTGTTTGATTAATTTCGTAATAAAGTTCCAGGTAGTTAGTTATCTGTGCTGGCTGAAAATAATAGATTAAAAATAAGACAAGTAGTCAAAACCACCCACCACCAAGCCTGAAGCTACTCTTTACAAAGAAAAGTAGGATTTCCCGTAACATTATAACAACCATATGGCTGAAAGGGACACATGTTCAGTGAATAATCTCGCGATACGTGAACAGATTATCCAAACCACTAGATATCTAGTGATTCTGCAACTAAATGTTGGTCGTTTCGCTCACAACCTACTTGGGTTTAAAATAAATATTTATTCAGATAACTTGAACTTACATTTTAAAGAAATTTCTCAGGCCTCAATGAGATTGCCTGCTTCAAAAGTAATATGCCATATTACATGAGACACCTCTGTTCCAGATGTGTTGTCATTCATGTCATGTTGAGACAACATAGCAGAAATCTTCACTCTGCAGTAAACTATTGATGCTGTATTCTCTAAACGCTATTAATTTTACGAGAGTAACTGAGGTAGGAATACTTTCTAGAAATTATCTACGTAGATTGTTGTTGTTGTTTTGAATTAAGCACAAAGCTACACAATAGGCTATCTGTGCTCTGCCCACCACGGGTATCGAAACCCGAATTTTAGCGTGTAAGTCCGCAGACATACCGCTGAGCCACTGGGGGACATCTACGTAGACTAAGACATCTTATGTCACTCAGGACAAAGAGGTAAGTCTGAGGAGTTATAACGCTACGAGCTGGGTTTCAGTCCCTTTGATGGTAGTTTTACATTTCAAGCATATTAAACCACTAAAGCAGTGGTTCCCTACCTTTTTATGCCCCGCACCCCTAAAAAAAATTAATATGTTCTCGCACCCTCACAGTAATTATTTATTTAAGAGTAGAGGTAAAGGTGGCCAAAACAAATGTTATCTCGCGCCCCTTGGTTGGGAACCAGTGTACTAAAGGAACAATAATATAGATTGAAATTCTATATGTTCTGTATATACTTTAAAGTTCCGATGGAAAGTTATACTATTGTCATTAGTATCGTTTTGTGTATATGGGGAACGTACGGAACTGTTTGAATCTTTAAAAAAAACGAATTATTTTAATTAAGCACATTCGGGAAGACGAGTTAGTTTTTCCCACTTTTTGTCACACCGTGTTACTAGCAAAACACACCTGATGAATTTCGTATAAAAACATAAATGGTTATCTTGCAAATGCACACGTGAAACTTTTTATTATAAGAGTTTAAAGAACTAGTAATTTGGATTCATTCTTTTTTTTACCTCAGAAAACATGACTGGTTCCATTTAAGCCACATTTCATCACCAAGACTTCATTGGAGTAAAGACACGTGCTATCTGATTTTGTTTGCTTTGTTTTGAATTTCGAGTAAAGCTGCACTAGGGCTATCTGTGCTAGCCGTCCCTAATTTAGCAGTATAAGACTAGAGGAAAGGAAGGTAGTCATCACCACCCACCGCCAACGTTTGGGCTACTCTTTTAGCCACGTATAGTGGGATTAACCGTTACATTATAAAAACCTCACGGCTGAAAGGGTTAGCATGTTCGGTAGGACGGGGATTCTAACCCGCAAAGCACGGAGTCGAGTCCCTTAATCACCTAGCTATGCCGAGCCAGCTGATTTAGGTTTAGAGAAAATATTTCAAAATAATTCGAGCATACGTAATAAGAATGTATATTGTGAAATTAACAGTACATTCAAGGATATAAAATTATGCTATTAAAAGTGCACATGAAATATTTTATTATATAATTACGTATAAACATTAATAATTAATTGAAGAAACTCCAGGGACTGTCTTATTCTCAGAAATCAATACACCTTCTTTGTATTTTATCTCTTTAAAAGTTGTGATAGTGAGTAAGATTTTTGCTGTTATGAAACAGGCAGTAACAATTTTACACCGTGTTTTGTCAACAGAATGATCAGCCACAGATCTGGCTTTACTGTATTATGTGTGTAGAAAGTTTTCGTTATTTCTGTCTCTAATAATTCTGCCTAGTTCACTAGCATGTGGTTCCCCACTCGTACAACGGTAAGTCTACGAATTTACAACGCTAAAATAAGGGGTTCCATCGATTCCCCACGGTGGACTGAGCAGATAGTCCGATGCGGTTTTGCTATAAGGAAACACGCATTCATCTATCGAATACATTCTTGTGGTTACAACTTCTTAAATCCAACTTGTATCCTGCACACTTGTTTGCGGATCTGTAACATGTTTTGAGTTTTATAGACTTATCTCACAGACATGCTGTTTGAAGTTCTGCCTGGTTTCTCTGAAATTCTGATGTCAACACCCGATTGTATTCTGCCATTAACGTTTAATTTGTGTAGAAGAACTTACACAGTTGGGCCAAGCGCGTAAGGCGTGCGACTCCTAATCCGAAGGTCGCGGGTTCGAATCCCGGGCGCGCCAAACATGCTCGCCCTCCCAGCCGTGGGGGCGTTACAATGTGACGGTCAATTCCACTATTCGTTGGTAAAATAGTAGCCTAAGAGTTGGCGGTGGGTGGTGGTAACTAGCTGCCTTCCCTCTAATCTTACACTGCTAAATTAGGGACGGCTAGCACAGATAGCCCTCGAGTAGCTTTGAGCGAAATTCCAAAAACAAACAAACAAACTTACACAGTTTGGGATTTATCTTCTTTAGTCGTACGAATTTTATTAATGTGTTTCTATTGTCCAATAACAGTTTTACATTTAATGTGTTGTGATAAATTACTCACAAGATTTACCATACAACTGTTCTTTGGAAAAAAAAAACAACAACATGAAATTTGAGAATATTTTTGCACGTTTATCAAGTGTCTAGTTCTTACTGGTCTTTAGAATTAAACACGTACGCTTTTATCAGTGTTATTAGCGGGATTTCGTTTTTTTTTGCATTATGTAGATACTCAGTTATCTGATTTATATGCGTATCTTCATTCATAACCACAAAACCTTTATAGAAATCTGTGTTTTATATAATTTTATTTTTACTTTGTAAACTCAACTGTTCAAGGAAACTGTTAACGTGACCGCTAGTTTTGGAAACTCGGTTTACAAAATATTGCCTATTGAACGAACAACCAAACAGTCTATTACATTATATTCATTTAAATTGTACTTTATAAACTCTTCAAACAAAGTTGAATTGCTCAATTTTCGTCTATTATGTCATTTAACAAGAGAAAATACGAGGACAAGGAACCTACGTTTTAAAAAAAGAACGTTTGGAGACAATCGAATGTGTAATGACAGAAACGTTATATACCATGTCTGGACAAGCTTACGTCATCATCAAAGACATCTTTATATATTTATAATAGAAGTTACTTTTACTGACCATTTAAACTGAATATAATCTTTTTATAGATAAATAATAAACATGGTCAGTTGTTCCACATGTTGTGTACTTAATGTTATCCCTATAATCATGTGTTTCACACCTTAAACGCTTGAGTTAAACCTGTAAGCAGCTGTTTCATACGCACGCGCTTAGTTTAATCTGTAAGCAATTGTTCCACAAAATAAATCCATATAGAAAACTGAGACCAGTTGTTTCACACATTAAACATTACTTTTGTTTAATAGGACTTGTTTAGAAGTTCATAAAGGTCAAGTCGTCGTTTTTCTTGAAGATTTTTTTTAAGGTGATGGAAAATTCCACCGACTGAATTATAACTCATATATTTATTAAATAATTTAATGGATTTAAGATAAACACAATGAACGTTTTCAGAATATTTAAAATGGTTTTTAAATTATTTAGATAATAAGGATTACTTTTTCGTGAGAAGAGTTATAGGTAGAAGAGTCATCGTCAATTTTTTTAAAACCTTTAATAATATATTAACATTACTTATATTATTGGCTCTGGTTAGTTTCGGAAAAATGTTTCGGTTTTGTAACTAGAAACCTTTTTGTACAAAAGCTTGAAATAATCTTTTGTAATATTTTCTTTCAACGTGGTGTTTAACGTTTTTATGACAGGATTACGTTCACAACATTCATGATTACTATTTACTTGTACGTGTTAAACAATCATTTTATCAACTCTGTTAGGTTGTTTTTTGCTCAAAGCTATACAGGGCTATCTGCGCTAGCCAGTAATAATTTAGCAGTGTAAGACTGACCGTCAACTCTTGGGCTGCTCGTTTACCAACGAATAGTGGGATTGCCATTACATTATAACGCCCCCACGGCTGAAATGGTGAGCATGTTTGATGTGACTGGGATTCGAATCCACAGCTCTAAAATTACAAGTCGAGCCTATCAACTTTGTTTATCATATTCTTATTAAAGCTGTGTTATTGTTAAGCACACTTAATGTTGTTTCAGATGTGATTATGTTTTTCTTTTTATATTCGACTGCAAATTATTTGGGCCCGGCATGGCCAAGGGTGCTAAGGCGTTCGACTCCTAATCCGAGGGTCGCGGGTTCCAATCCCGGTCGCACCAAAGATGTTTGCTCTTTCAGCCATGGGGGATTATAATGTGATGGTCAATCCTACTATTCGTTGGTAAAAGAGTAGCTTAAGAGTTGGCGGTGGGTGGTGATGACTAACTGCCTTCCCTCTATAGTCTTACACTGCTAAATTAGGAACGCCTAGCGCAGATAGCTTTCATGTAGCTTCAAGCGAAATTCAAAAACAAGCAAATTATTTGTATTAAAATATTAAATCAAGCGTGTTTTTAATAGACTACTTATTAAGGAAGCACAAATTGTGTGAGTGACAATTATATATAACGTTCTTCTGTCAATAAACATCCAATGAACTGTTGAAAATTCATAGTATTTTTGGTTTGTGAAAGTTAATAACTGACTCATTTAAGTGATTAATTATTTGTGTCTTTAAATCCAAAATCGGAAGTGTATAGAAAAGTTATTTTTCATCTTCTTTGTCAAGCAAAAAACATATCGTAACACAAAGCACTTCTTGTGTATTGTCGGATGTTTTCCAATTGCTACACATAATATAACCACAATCGAGCCACCCATCTTTGGTTGATGGATACTTTAGAGTTAGATGTGTATATTTAAGTAGTATTGAAAATGCATTTTTCAAATTCTGTGGTAATACGACCCAAGTTGTCACATTTCTGGTTTGAAAAAAATGTATAAAGTACTATTTGTTCAATTGAATTTCTATTTTCATATCATGCACGTGCGACAGAAATTAATATTTTGATTTATTTTTAATACTTTATTTACTTAAATATGGTTCAACGGTATCTCTAAAGGCTTATAAAGTTAGTCGTCAGGTTGTGATATTCCTGGTTTGTATATCGCAGATTGTTCATTGTGTTGATATGTCCATAATCACGAACAAGCACGTGTACTCAGAACAAAACTGAAATTCAACCTTGCAAGCTAAATGTGCATTTATTCCTTGTCTATTTATAATGGTGTTCCCCGTTAGCACAGCGGTATGTCTACGAATTTACAATATTAAAATCAGGGATTCGATTCACCTTGGTGGGCTGAGCGGACAGCCCTATGTGGCATTGCTATAAGAAAACACAAACACACACACTATTTATCAAGATTAGAATGCGATGTTTCATCAGTTAGCTGTTGGCGATATTTTCGGCCATAATCCAAGTAATATCTATGGTGGTTCTTTTAGCTAAGGATATTTTACGTTAATTCTAAATACACAAAATTAGCTAATCATATAAAATAATCGTCATATTAATATAACAATAATAAAGAAAATAAAAATAATGAAAGTCGGTATACTAAATAGTATAAAAATGATTAATTATACAAGTACTAATAAAAATAATATAACATACCTTACCTAGAAAACAAAGAAACACTGTTGTTACGTGTTATAATTTATCTCGGACGCGTCTCCGAATTGTCATATTACATACGTTATGTTTTACGATTTCAAATAACCGGAAATTTTCAGAAGTTAATTGAATGTTAATGTGTATCAAACTTATTATATTTCTCAACAAGATTGATACACACAATTTACTTTCTTAACGCAAATATATTTTAATATACAAACAACAATAATACAATGTAGAGTAACGGTTATTACAAATAACGGTTTATATACAAGAGTTATAGAAACTTACAAACAACACTGAGTTTTCTATCCGATCTGGAATTGAATTTTTTATCGATGGTTCACGGACAGCGAAACAATTTTGTGTTGATACACATGGACTGGACTCAGCAAATAGCCAGAAAAAACACAACAAACTCACACATACAGATGGACAATTAACTTGACTACAAAGCTAGCTAGCTGCTTCATAGGTACACATAAGTTTTTCACCTCTAAAGTTACACAATGATCTCGTATAAACACTTCCGCCCGAAGTCAGTTGAACGATTGTGATGTTTTAATTCTGTAAAAAATTCTGATTAAATATGTGTAGTTTTTCGATTAATAAGCTTCAACCACAATTATAGCTTTTGGGGTTTTTAGTATACTGACTGTACCGTTAACCACAATTATAGCTTTTGGGTTTTATAGTATATTAACTGTACCGACCCAACTGTACCGTTAACCACAATTATAGCTTTTGGGTTTTATAGTATATTAACTGTACCGACTCAACTGTACCGTTAACCACAATTATAGCTTTTGGGGTTTTTAGTATACTAACTGTACCGACCCAACGATATTACACTGTAACTCCGCGTGGCTCTCCTTTACACTCTTTAGGGAGGTTCTCGAATATTCAGCTGCCAATAATACTGACAATCACTAATATTTTACGTATATTGTTGATTCTTACTCTGAAGAATCTTCTACAAATTAGGAGAACAGGCGAAACTTGCGCATTTAACAATATAACATTCTAAATATATTTTAAACTGAAACAAACAAAGATATTAATGAATCTCAGAACGGCTAGTACGGGTATTAACACTTTTATTGATAAGCAAAGAACAACGTTTCGACCTTCCTAAGTCATTTACAGGTTAACAAAAAGGAACATAATCAAGAAACAAAGATACTGAAATAACATTAAATCCATTACACCATCCACGTGGAATACTTTCATAGATTTGTTTGTCTCATGAGTCCACAAGGTTCCCCCCTATGCCACGGGAGGGACTACTTTTGAAGAAAAAAATATATTTGGTAAACGTGAATTTTGTGCAACACGCTTGTTTTATCCGTTCTTCGCTATAGAATCGTTTTATAAAACTATTATACGAGTGATTGCCTTCTGTATTACATGCTTTTCATCGTTCGGACTGTGCCGAATTTCTGATATATACACATTAGTTTAGCATTTCAGTGTGAAGTAAAACGTCGAACAGAATAATATTTTTCCATAATAATTAAAATAGAAAATAACTATTTGTATGGTAGAAGAGAGCGGTGTTTACTGCTCTTTCATACAGGAAATGAATTCGAAATTTTTATTAGACTAGACAAGAATATATGTATATATAACATAATATTCAGTTTTCAGCTGTAGGGGTCTTTCATTTTTTTTCTTTAAGTTTAAAATTTTGATCTAAATCCATACTTTCTACATCAGAGACATACACTTGATTGTTCAACTGTAGTCCATTTAACCACTTGCTGTAGTAACATGTTACCTTCGAACAATTCTTCTTTCTTTTCTCACTTAACGTTCTAAGTCCACGATGATCACTGACAGTATTGTTTACGAGGTTGAAAAATGTGTACATTTGTAACATTAATGTCGAGAGATATCCATTTATACAACTCGAGAACTCAACGTGTGACTTATGATATGTTACAATTATTATACCGTGAAATTATACTCCAAATACTTACAAGATATTTTCGCAGGACTAATTAAGTTGTTCAGGTATATAAGCGAAAATATTTAACAAAATAAATGCTAGTTGAAGCGATGGAAATAACACAACGAAAGTACGTGTAACGAACTAAAACTTGGTGGTAATTTTGTGGCGATAGTTTGAACATATATTCTGTTAAATGTTACACTATTTTATATTCTACTAAATGTTACACTATTTTATATTTTACTAAATGTTACACTATTTTATATTCTATTAAATGTTACACTATTTTATATTCTATTAAATGTTACACTATTTTATATTCTATTAAATGTTACATCTATTTATATTCTATTAAATGTTACATTATTTTTATATATCTAGTAATGTTACAACTATTTTAATAATGCTACATTATTTTATATTCTACTAAATGTTACACTATTTTATATTCCATTAAATGTTACATTATTTTATATTCTACTAAATGTTACACTATTTTATATTCCATTAAATGTTACATTATTTTATATTTCATTAAATGTTACACTATTTTATATTCTATTAAAGTTACACTTTTTTCTTTTTTCAAATATTGCATAGATTGGCCAAACTATGATGCTTGGTTTGTTCAGAATTTCATTCAAAACTGTAGGAGGGCTGTCTTCTCTAGTCGTCACTACTTTACCAGTGTAAAACTAGAGGGAAGGCAGCTAGTCCTCACCACCCACCGCCAATTCTTAGGCTATTATTTTACCAATGAATATCTTGTTACCTAATAACAGCCCCCCAGATGGAAGGGCGAGGATGTTTTGGTTTGACAAGGATTCAAGGCGAGTATATGCTTGTACTCTACGCATCGAAAAATTCTGATATTTCTGGAGTAATAATAAATTATATCCGATATGTACTAGAGGCTGTTGACCGCAAACAGGTAATAATACATAGGAGAACACCTTCAGGGGCAACTTAGTTTGGGTAAAAATTTTAGGTTTCTAGGTTCTTTCATCTTGGAGTGATGACAGTTATACACTCACACATAGACACGAATTTTATAGTTATAAACATCTTATTTATAGTATGAAAATAGTACGTAAAGGGATTTTTTACTCTCTGGTCAAAAAACAAGGTATATTCCACAACACTATGTGTCAGGTGTAATGTAGACAGAGGGCTATGATTCCTATAAAACATAGGTTTTAAATTTCGCGCAAAGCTACTTGAGGGCTATCTGTACTTGCCGTCCCTAATTTAGAAGTGTAAGACAAGAGAGGAGGCAGCTAGTCATCACAACCTACCGCCTACTCTTGGGCTACACTTTCAACAACGAATAGTGGGATTTACTGTAACGTTATAACGCCCCTACGGCTGAAAGAACGAGCGTGTTTTGTGTGACGGGGATTCCAACCCACGATCCTCGGATTACGAATTGAGTGCCTTAACTAGCTGGCCATGCCGAGCCTCACGAAACGTGGTAATAATGGAAAACAGCTAGTGCTCTGAATACCTATATGAACGCTTGGGAAAGAACGAAACTATAACATATCGCTAACACTGGGAGACAGCAATTCATTATAACACAGTGCTAACAATGTGCAATAGTTAAGTGTAAAATAATGTTAACATTCGAGAAACAGCAAACTACAATAACATTTAGCTATCATCTGAGGAAAGCAAGTCAGTATGAAACAACATTGGAGAACAGCGGGTCATCAAAGCAGCGGTCTAATCTTGTTATGTTCTTCAATTTACACACAACATAGAAAGTACATATGGTAATTTACTGTAATAATAAAAAATCTAACATATATTTTATATGCAAAAACGGCTCTTTTGGGTTGAGAAAATATTTTACATAGAAGAGCGAACAACGTTTCGACCTTCTTCGGTCATCGTCAGGTTCACAAAGAAAGAGGTAATTGACCGGAAGCTGACCACATGTTTCAAAAAGGGTTGTGTAACTGAGTCTCGGAATGTAGGGGGCGGTGTTAGATGTTTGAATATATAATTTTATTTATTTTACTATATTAATATAGGTATAAAGGCGTTACTTGAAAATTGGTTTATTTTGGGTTTAAGTTGTTGTATAAGTAAGGCTTCTTTAATTTTGCGTTTGTTTATGTTTGTTTCTTTATTTGGTATTTGAGTGTTTTCTATGGTTATGATGTGTTTATTTGACTTGCAGTGTTCGAAAACGTGTGAAGATGACTTTTTGTGTTCTTTGAATCTGGTTTCCATTTTTCTACTTGTTTCTCCAATATAGAAGTCGTTGCAGTTATCACATTGTATTTTATAAATAATGTTGGTGTGGTGTTTGTCAGTGTAGTTTTTACATTATGTAGACCCCAGTTTTGTGCCTGGTTTTTGAATAAATTTAGTATTAACTGGAATGTTATATTTTGTTACTAGTTTTTGCCAAATGTTGGTTATTTGTTTGTTTATGTCAGGAATATATGGTATACAGCAGTATATGGTTTCGTGATTTTTTGATTCATGAGATATATTTTTTTATGTTAGTTGATTTTGCTTTCTGTCTAGGTGTGTGCGTATAATGTTTTCTACGGTTTGTGGAGGAAACTTATTGATGTTGATGAAGTATTGTTTTATTTTGTCTAATTCATCGTTAATTTTATCTGGTGAGCATAGTTTTATGGCTGTGTTTATCTGGTTTTTTAGTGTGTTGAGTTTTTGTTTTGTTTCATGTGCTGAGTCCCAAGGAATGTACAGTCCATTATGGGTGATTTTTCGGTGGATTTCTGTTTTGAATTGTGTGTCGGTTCTTATAATTTTGAGGTTAAGAAATGATATTTGATTGATTTCTTCCTATTCACATGTGAAGTTAATGTTGGGATGTATAGAGTTAATGTGAGTGAAAAAATTAAGTATGTGTTCTGTAGATTCGAATCCCGCAACCGTGTCATCTACATATCTGTACCAGTATAGTGGTGGATGTAATGCTGTATTAATTGCTTGTGTTTCAATTTGTGTCATAAAAATATTGGCTAGAACTGGTGATACTGGGTTCCCCATTCTTAGACCATTTGTTTGTATATAGTTTTGGTTGTTGAACATGAAGTTTGTCTTTATTGTGGTGAATTCTATGAGGGTTGCTAACTGGTTACTGGGAACGTCTATAGTTGGGTTCGGGTCTCCCACTTTATCCTTTTGAATTTCAGATGATTGAGTTTGTACATCTTTACATGATAAAGAAGAAATTCGGGAAACATTACTAATAGTGCTGGATTTAAAAAGCATTTATTTTATCATGACGTCATTTTAAGATGTAGCCTAAAATATATTTCTCTGTAATGTTTAACGTGGCCTTTGATGTTTGGCATAAGGCAAGGAACAGTAAAACGTTTAAGATGAACTATTTTACAGTTCACAAAGTATGCATTCAGTGTAGAAATCGTGACGGACTTTCATACAAACGCTTAATGGGAGTTGTGCATAGAAGAAAATAAGTTGATTGGTTTTAGTGAAAGTTATTACGTGATGTCAGCAAGTGTATACTGTGAGAGTCCTGAATGCTAACATCAAAGGGCACTGGCTCGCGACTTTCACTAACCTGTAACTAGTAAGTAATGCTACTTTCGCTAAAATTTAAACCACTACGCAACGTCAGTTTCGCTAAAATATTAATTAGTAGATAATGATAGTTTCATTAAATATTAAACTATTAGGCAACGCTAATTTAACGAAACTTTAAACTAGTTTCGCTGAAAGTTAACTACTAGATAACGCTAGTTTCTAAACTATTTTAACTGTAAAAAGTTTATTTTATGTTTAGATCTGAGCCAAACTCATGTAAGATTAGAAAACACCCCTCGTCGTTTTTCTCGATTAATTTGCTCCGAGGGAATTTTCGTAAATCTCCGACATTGAAATATGATCTTCCGATATATTTATTGATCTGTAAAAGGAACATATCAGCACTGTGCACCCTTGTTGTGCTTATGTCTCTCCTCAACTATAGTTAGCACTCTTTTAAAACAGGTAAATAATTAATGACAACAATTTTTTTTTCTAAAGACTAACACCATTAGCTTTCCAGGAACTAACGTCAGTTACTCCCAGAGTTACTGGCGGAGACACACCATCCTGCTGTTTATACGAGAAGATTTCAGCTACCAATCTGGAAAATTTCTTGGTTTTTCCTGTTTACGGCTCTTACGTCACTTCTCGTAGATTCTTCTGGATATGAATTTCGAAACAGTAAAGACTTCACTGTGCATTCTACATCCATATCTTTAGAGTATTTTGTATTCTACCACTTTATACACAATTACTAGTACAGCACATTCTGTATTCTCCCATTTTATCCATAGTGAACTTACCTGAACAGCACATTTTGTATTCTCTCACTTTATCATTTGTATACTTACTAGAACACCATATTCTGTATTCTTTTACTTTATCCTTAGTAAAGTTACCAGTACAACACATTCTGTATTTTCCCACTTTATCCTCAATAAACTAACTAGAACAGCACATTCTGTATTCTCTCATTTTATTTTAGTAAACTTACTAGTGCAGCACATTCTGTATTCTCCCACTTTATCCATACTAAACTTACTAGTACAGCATTCTGTATTCTCCCACTTTATCCTAAGTAAACTTAGTAGTACAGTACGTTCTGTATTCTCCCACTTTATCCTTAGTAAAGTTACTAGTACAGCACATTCTGTATTCTCCCACTTTATCCTTATTAAACTTAGTAGTACAGTACGTTCTGTATTCTCCCACTTTATCCTAAGTAAACTTAGTAGTACAGTACGTTCTGTATTCTCCCACTTTATCCTAAGTAAACTTAGTAGTACAGTACGTTCTGTATTCTCCCACTTTGTCCTCAGTAAACTTACTAGTACAGCACTTTCTGTATTCTCCCATTTAATCCTTAGTAAACTTACCTGTACAGCATATTCTGTACTCTTCCATTTAATTCTTTGTATACTTACTGGTACAGCACATTCTGTATTCTTTTATTTTATACTTTTAAAGTTAGCAGTACAGCACATTCTGTATTCTCCCACTTTATCTTTTTTACACCTACTAGTACAGGACATTCTGTATTCTCCCACTTTATCTTTTTTACACCTACTAGTACAGGACATTCTGTATTCTCCCACTTTATCCCTTTTACACTTACTAGTACAGCACATTCTGTATTCTCCCACTTTGTCCTTAGTAAACTTACTAGTACAGCACATTCTGTATTCTCCCACTTTATTCATAGTAAACTTACCAGTACAGTACATTCTGTATTTTCCCACTTTATCCATAGTAAATTTACTAGTACAGCACGTTCTATATTTTTCCGTTCTATCCTTATTAAACGTACTTGTCCAGCACATTCTGTATTCTCCTATTTTATCCATTGTTTATGGTTATCTTTTCGTTTCCGTTAAAGGAGAAGGAACCGGAAAGGTAGCGACCGTGGGTGTGGATGGTCAAAAGGAAGAACTTGACTCCTTCACACTTCTGTGTGGTACATTATATTTATTATCCTTCTGGGTGGTACATTATATTTATTATCCTTCTGGGTGGTACATTATATTTATTACCCTTCTAGGTAGTAGATTATATTTATTATCTTTCTAGGTAGTTCATTAGATTTATTATCCTTCTTGTTAGTACATTATATTTATTATCCTTCTAGGTAGTACATTATATTTATTATCTTTCTAGGTAGTTCATTAGATTTATTATCCTTCTTGGTAGTACATTATATTTATTATCCTTTGTTACGTATTTTTTGATGTTTTATATTCTTCGTAGACTAAACGCAACAGAAAAACGCAGATAACAGCTTGTATAATTTATTACACTAAACTATTAACAAACATAACAGATATAACATGAATTACATAATAATAGTTACAGATATTAAGTTACAACATTCGAAATTAATTACAAAACAAAATAATATTAGTTTCAAACTTCAAAATAAATCACAATACAAAACGGTACTGGCCTGTATCTAATGTAATGATCTAAAATTAAAGTCTCAAATTCCAGTCTAGGGTGTGAATTTGGTCCCACGAAGTAATTCCGAAACAGTTCACAGTTCAATAAATTCGCCGTCTCTCAGCACAAGCAGTAATTCAGATGAATCGTAGAGATTGACGAAATAAAATCACAGCTTCCGTAGATCTAATTTCAATCACAAATCCAAGTTGAATATTCACAGCAAACACTTAATCTTTCTCAAATAACTAACTCTCTTCTTTTGAAATGAAACTGGTGTCTGAATCTCACTCTTTGTCTTCGAATAAAACTGATGACTGAATATCTCTCACGTCACCGTGTTTTATACCGATAGGCCTATTTCTCGAACAATCTTGAAATTTCCATACAACTCCAGAGCTATCCACGCATATCCGTTCTTGCACGAGACTACACTCTAGACAGGAAGTCACCAGCACTCATTTACAAACATGTGATTGGTCTACTTAATTCGAGAAAGTTCTAAAATGTTACCCTAAATAAATAACATATTTTAGTTTAAACTTCGAAACAATAACATCAATATGGAAAAATGAATAATACAAATGAAAATTCAAACACAACACGACATGTTGTAGTTAACAAAATATTTACACATATACATAACACTCTCCCCCTTAAAAGTAAAAAAAAAAAGTTTGAACTTGTGAAAACTTTTTTTTGTTTAACTTATTATACATAACATTGAACTAAAAAACAAATTTTAGTCAACCGTTAATGATAACGAAACACTGAACAACTTAATTACCGTGACAATGCATCCCCGATGACATTGTCCGAACCACGGATATGATTAATGGACACATTGTATTGCTGCAGAATAACACTCCACCTGAGTAACCTTTGATTTTTGTTTTTCATTTTGTTCACGAACACGAGTGGATTGTGGTCGGTGTAAACATTATCAATCCTTGGTGAAGAACACAAATAAACATCAAAATGTTGTAAAGCTAACAACAATGCAAGTGCTTCTTTCTCAATTGTTGAATAATTTCTTTGGTGCTTATCAAGTTTTCTTGAAAAATAACACACAGGGTGGTCAACACCATTTTGCTCTTGCAACAACACAGCACCAACACCAACGTCACTCGCATCTACAGTAAGCTTAAATGGTTTGTCAAAATCGGGAGCTTTGAGGATTGGAGCATTCATGAGCATGATCTTTATCCTTTCAAAGGCAGTCTGGCAATTTTGATTCCAGGAAAATTTTACATCCTTTTTAGTAAGGCTGTTAAAGGTGCAGCCACATCAGAAAAATTTGGACAAAATTTCCTATAATATCCTGCCATGCCCAAAAATCACATAACACCTCTTTTGTTCGTCGGCTCTGGATACTCCGCTATTTCCTGTACCTTAGCTTGGATAGGCTTCACTTTACCCTGACCAATTTCATGGCCTAAGTACACAATTGTTGCTTTACCGAAGTCACTTTTTAACGGGTTGATAGTCAACTGAGCCTCGGAACACCTCTCAAAGAATGCACGAATGTGACTTAAATGCTCAGACCAGTCACTGCTTACTACCAGTACATCATCAATGTAAGCATACACATTTTCTAACCCTGCAATGACATGATTCATCAACCTTTGAAATGTTGCACCAGAGTTTTTCATGCCAAATGGCATAACTTTGTATTGGTACAAACCATCGGGTGTTATAAAAGCTGAAATTTCTTTTGCTTGAGGAGTTAAAGGTACTTGCCAATAACCTTTGAGTATGTTAAATTTGGTAAGATACTTTGAGTTACCTACACGGTCAATACAATCATCCATCCGAGGAATAGGATATGAATCAGTCTTGGTCACATCATTAACCTTTCTGAAATCTGTACAGAACCTAACTGAACCATCAGGCTTTGGTACCAAGATACAAGGTGAACTCCAATTACTGTTTGACAACTCAATAAAATCATTTTCAAGCATGTATTGTACCTCTGACCTGATTTTTGACAATTTTATAGGATTGGCCCGATATGGATGTTGTTTTATTGGTTGAGTGTTCTCAATAACAACATCATGTTCTATGACATTGGTTCTACCAGGAACATCAGGGAACAAATGAGCAAACTCTAAAATCAAACCTTTCAACTCTTGATTTTGTTGTTGGGTTAAATGATTGAGTTTTTCATCTAAGTTTGCTAATACATGCGAGTTTTTAAGTTTAACATGAGTGTCTGGAAAGCTATTTTCTATAATTTCAGGAGGAGAAGGTGGAGGATCATGATCTTCATTCACACCACTTGTCACGTTCACAGGAACAGCATTCCACACATTTGTTTTCTTTCGCACATAATAGGGTTTCAACATATTGATATGACAAAGCTGTTTGCTTTTCCTCCGATCAGGGGTAGTGATCACATAGCTTAGATCATTAATTTTCTTTTCAATTGAATAAGGTCCAAAATATTTAGCTTGAAGTGAAGAGCTTGATGTAGGCAACAAGACAAGTACTTGGTCACCAACATTAAAAGATCACTTCCTGGCCCTTTTGTCATACCAGGTTTTCATCTCTTCCTGAGAAGACTTCAGGTTTTCCCTGGCAACATTAAAAGCATTGTGCAATCTGGTTTTGAAATCAGAGACATAATTCAACAAGCTAATTTGTGAGTTATTATCCTCCAACCATTTTTCCTTAACCAATTTCAATGGGCCGCGAACTGAGTGACCATAAACCAACTCAAAAGGGCTAAATCCAGTAGACTCTTGAACAACCTCACGAACTGCAAACAACAACAAGGGAACACCCTCATCCCTGTCCTTTGAATGCTCGTGGCAGTAATTTCTAAGCATGACTTTTAGAGTTTGGTGGAAACGTTCAAGGACACCTTGTGACTCAGGATGGTAAGCACTGGATGAAACTTGATGGATGTTTAATTCATGCATGGCTTGTTTAAATAGCTTGGACATAAAATTTGAGCCTTGATCTGATTGCACAACTTTTGGAATCCCGAACATGGTAAAGAATTTAACAAGAGCCTTAACAATGTTGGGAGCAGTGATTTTTCTCAAAGGGATTGCCTCAGGGAAAAGTGTAGAAGCACACATGATTGTCAAGAGGTATTCATTTCCTGCTTTGCTTTTTGGCATTGGGCCAACACAGTCGATAATGACCCTTGAGAACGGTTCTTCAAAGGCAGGAATAGGCTGCAGTGGTGCTTTGGGAATCCCCTGATTTGGTTTTCCTGTAATTTGGCAAGAATGGCATGTCTTACAAAAGTCAACAACATCTTGGCGCATCTTAGGCCAATAGAAATGTCGTCGGATACGATCTAGGGTCTTTCTTACACCTAAGTGTCCCGACAATACATAGTCATGAGCAAGACTAAGAATATCATTCCGATAGCATTTTGGAATGACGATTTGGTGAATAACATTCCACTCTTCATCAGCAGCAACGTCAGGAGGTCTGTATTTTCTCATTAGCACACCTGACTTCTGGTAGGAACAAATAGGGACAGTTCCTATTTCATTTTCATTAACAGCCAGTTGTAGAAGAGAACGAGTTTCAGGATCATTGTCCTGTTTCTCAATAAGTTTGTTTCGATGAAGAGAGTTGAAAAATGTCTTAGAGTCATCAGTAGAACTTAAAGTTGAGTCAGAAATCTCATCGATGTGAGACATGAACGTATCAGACAAAGAGAAATCCTCTTTGGACTCCTGAGAATGTGTCTGAGAACGAGTAACAGCACAGGCAGGAAAAACATCAGGAAACTCTTCAACGAGTTGCTCTGTACTGGGGCTAATAACAGGTGCTTCAACAACACGAACCTCTGGTACCACCTTACTACCAGCCAAATCATTCCCCAAAAGCATAGACACACCTTCAACAGGCAATGAAGCTTTAATACCCACAGTCACTGGGCCTGAAACTAAGTCCGAATGTAAATCTAATCTATGAAGAGGAATAGAAACGACGCCACCTTCTACACCAGAAATGAGCACACTGGCCCCAACGGATGACTTTTCAGAAAACGGAAGTACACTTTCCAAAATCAAACTCTGAAAAGCTCCAGCATCCCGCAGGATTTTAATTGGTTGTAGATGTGAATCGCCAACAAAAGAAACAAAACCTTCAGTCATGAAAGGCTTAAATTTGTTCTCAACAATATTTTCAGGTACATCAATAATATTGGGCTTAGAATCCACAGTGGACTGGACAGGGTCAAAATCATTGGGAACCAATGATATATCCAACAAGGGCGAAATGAAACTATGGGGTGATGACTTGTTTTTTACCTTATAGCACTCAGAAATCAGATGGCCAGGTTTCTTACAATAAGCACATGTTTTGGATGAGAATGATACGTTTTGGGTAGATGACGAGCTTTGAGAATAAGATGGAGTCTTCGTTTGAGAATTAGAAGTTTGCTCTTTTTTGTCTCTGTCGACATTTGCATAATATTTGAATGAGTCATTGGGTTTCTTTGTTGTGTGATTTATTTTGCTTTTGTATGAGAAATCTTTGTGAGTCAAAGCATACTCGTCTGCCAAGACAGCAGCATCATGAATTTTGGAAGCTTTTTGTTCATCAATATAAATTTTTAGCTCTACGGGAATACATCTTTTAAACTCTTCGACTAACATGAGTTCTCTGAGTTTCGTTTTATCATCTTTAATTTCTCTGGAATCACACCACCTGTAGAACAGAGTTTCTTTTTCACGAGCAAATTCGACATAAGTTTGGCTGTCAAACTTTTTGTAACCACGAAATTTTTGTCTGTATGCCTCTGGCACCAATTCATATGCATTCAAAATGCATTTTTTGACGTGCTCGTAATCATAACTTTGCTCGGCTGTGAGCTTGGAAAATACTTCCTGAGCTTTACCCTTGAGAACACTCTGAAGTAGTACTGTCCAATATTCGGTAGGCCATTTTAGCCTAAGGGCCAATTTTTCAAATTGCTGAAAATATGTATCTACAGCTTTTTCATTGAATGGAGGTACTAAACGAATCTGTTTGGAAGCATCAAAATTATCCAACTGCATTCGGACAACCATTTCTTCTGTCTGTGCCTTTCTCATACTGATTTCTTTATCAGCTTTAATGCGTTCTATTTGTATTTCGGCATCAAGAACAAGGCGTTTGTTTTCTTGTTTTGCCTCAATACGTTTATTTTCTTGTTCTGCCTCAATACGTTTGCTTTCAATTTCTAAACGAAATTTCATTTCCATTTCCATTTTTTTTAATTCGAAATCTGGGTCAAAATGAGCGACAGGCAATTGTTGTGCAAATGTTTGAGGTAAAACTTTTTGGCTGACCAAATGTTCAACAATAATTTGTTTAATATCTGCTTTCTTCATTGATTGCTTCACTTCTAACTTAAAATGTTTACCAACATCAAGCAATTCAGATTTTTTTAATTCACTGATTAATTCGAAAGAGGGATTCCGATTAAATTCGTTTATAAAATCTTCAAGTTCGAATGCCATTTTAAATATACAAGCTGTCTATCTGTATAGAATATAAATCTTATTTTATAATAAAATTAAATTGTTTGTTCGATATCCCGGACGGGCCCCCAATTTTCTGTTACGTATTTTTTGATGTTTTATATTCTTCGTAGACTAAACGCAACAGAAAAACGCAGATAACAGCTTGTATAATTTATTACACTAAACTATTAACAAACATAACAGATATAACATGAATTATATAATAATAGTGACAGATATTAAGTTACAACATTCGAAATTAATTACAAAACAAAATAATATTAGTTTCAAACTTCAAAATAAATCACAATACAAAACGGTACTGGCCTGTATCTAATGTAATGATCTAAAATTAAAGTCTCAAATTCCAGTCTAGGGTGTGAATTTGGTCCCACGAAGTAATTCCGAAACAGTTCACAGTTCAATAAATTCGCCGTCTCTTAGCACAAGCAGTAATTCAGATGAATCGTAGAGATTGACGAAATAAAATCACAGCTTCCGTAGATCTAATTTCAATCACAAATCCAAGTTGAATATTCACAGCAAACACTTAATCTTTCTCAAATAACTAACTCTCTTCTTTTGAAATGAAACTGGTGTCTGAATCTCACTCTTTGTCTTCGAATAAAACTGATGACTGAATATCTCTCACGTCACCGTGTTTTATACCGATAGGCCTATTTCTCGAACAATCTTGAAATTTCCATACAACTCCAGAGCTATCCACGCATATCCGTTCTTGCACGAGACTACACTCTAGACAGGAAGTCACCAGCACTCATTTACAAACATGTGATTGGTCTACTTAATTCGAGAAAGTTCTAAAATGTTACCCTAAATAAATAACATATTTTAGTTTAAACTTCGAAACAATAACATCAATATGGAAAAATGAATAATACAAATGAAAATTCAAACACAACACGACATATTGTAGTTAACAAAATATTTACACATATACATAACACCTTCTAGGTAGTACATTATATTTATTATCCTTCTTGGTAGTACATTATATTTATTATCCTTCTAGGTAGTACATTATATTTATTATCTTTCTAGGTAGTTCATTAGATTTATTATCCTTCTTGGTAGTACATTATATTTATTATCTTTCTAGGTAGTTCATTAGATTTATTATCCTTCTTGGTAGTACATTAGATTTCGCGATGGAAGAGTATTAAATATTATGACAGTTTAATCCTGCTACATTAAAATTACAGAGTCATGAGGCGCCATCTTTAAAATTTGAATGATGAGACCGAATTGTATTGTATGTATCGGTTTTCAGTTTTTCCTGATGTGAATAGGAGAGTAATATTACGTGTTCTTTAACCTCAGGTTTTAGATTAACATGTCTTCATTTTTCGTCTATAAATTGAATGATAAAAGTTAAAGACGTAATAAACGATTTTGAAGCTACATCTCATCATTAAAGTTCACGTCAGTTATTATCCTATCTGTCTGCTTTCCATCTGATCAATGGCTCTTCATCGATTTAGTCAATGTGTCGTGAAATCAATTCTTGTACTGATGACGTGTATTATATTGGGTGGACGACTTTTGTCATTTATATTTGTAGTCCTGAATGGTCACTAGTTACAAAACATCGTAATTTGTATTTTATTGTTTGTTAAATTACGTGCAAAACGATAAGCTGTCTGCGTTCATATCTGAAGTGATAAACTACAGAGATGGCTACTAGGCAACACCACCTGCCCTTAACTCTTGGCTTCTATTTTACCAACGAATAGCAAGAATGACCGTCGCATTATAGAACCCTTACGACCGAAATGCAGCGAAGAAATCTGAATCCACAACTGCCGATTAGGGGTCAAGTACCCTGAATTTTAGACCATAAAAGGCCAGTTCTGCACATTGCTATCCACAGTATGGCCTACCTTAATAGGTTACAGGTCTATTTCTCAATGGTCCTGGTGGCTCAAACTGATCCATACTCCAGCGAAGGATATAACCGTGTGGAAACTTTAAATGCCTTACCTGATGATATGTTTGTGATCTGTGTGTTTTGTATCATGAAGGGGTGTTACATATTCGTTCCAAAACGTTTAGTTTCGGATAATCACACCATGTACTTAACACCAAATTATATCTAAATGTAGTTCTAGTACATGCAGTTCAACCCTGATGTTATATTGGTTAATGTTGCCACGCGAGTAGTTGATTGTTATATTAAAAAATGTTTTAACATAAAGTACTCAAACCTCTATCATTTCTTCAAATGTAAACAAAGATGTTATATTAAGGCTTGATAAAAGTCCGAAAAAATTCACAGAAAGAATGGCTCGATATCAGATAACTCATTTAGATGCCAAACAACACACACGTTATTAATAGACAGTCTTCAAGTAAAACGATCATATTGGGTGCTGCATATAAAGTTTCTTTCCTAGGAAACCTTTTCAGCTCGTTTAATAGATGACTAGACTAGTTGGAGTAACGTAGTATAATATATGTTTTTTTTCTTTCAAGTATTGTTTGTTTGTTTTTTTTGGAATATCGCTCAAAGCTATTCGAGGGCTATCTGTGCTAGCCGTCCCTAATTTAGCAGTGTAAGACTAGAGGGAAGGCAGCTAGTCATCCCCACCCACTTCCAACTCTTGGGCTACTCTTTTATCAACGAATAGTGTGATTGACCGTCACATTATAACGCCCCCTCGGCTAGGATGGCGAGCATGTTTGGCACGACTCGGGCGCGAACTCGCGACCTTCAGATTACGAAGCACACGCCTTGACACGCTAAAACATGCCGTTTCAAGTATTTGCCCAAAACTAGTCAATTGTTATATACGTTAACTTCTTTAACTTTTAACTGACTGGCTTAAAGGGAAACAATTAATATATTTAAGAGCACAACGGATTAGGTTCGTTAATCTTGTGTGACGGAATAGTTTGATTTGACGGATGCTGTCACACGAGATGGTCCTTGTGTAGCTTTGTGCCTTAACTCCAACAAACAAAAAATCCATGCAAATAAAAGCAGGTTAAACAATGAGGTAAAACAAATATATATTGTGATACAGAGTAAAATAAAGTACGTGAACTCATAAACTGTTTAACAGTAAAACAGTTAGATGAATCCCAAGCAAGAGTAAAATAGATAGCTCCACAAATATGTGATAAAATCCTGTATGATTCCCCTGTATTTATTTTTTAGTAGGATTAGTTAGATGAATTTAAAACAAAAGAGGCAAAGTTGTTTGGAGAAACTATTGTAACAAACCTTTTGTAAGATAAACCTCACATTACATAACAAAGAGAAAGTTAATCGCCTGAATTACCGTAAATCCTCGTGTGTAAGCCGCCACCATGTATAGGCCGCATCCCAAACTTTGAAGGTTGTTTTTTGGGTTACAGGTATACAGCGAAAAATGCCGCACCCGCCATGTCACACTAATTTTGTCCATCCCTACATACGTTTTTCCATTCATTTAACACATTTAATTTAAACTAGTCACGTGCGTCATTTGTCAAGTCTACCGTCCCTGTCTGTCGTCACACGCACGTGTTGTCTGACAAGGCGGCAATCGACCAATGAGTGTTCTTACCTTTGCGGAGAAAATGTTACACCTTCAGCAAACCACGGTACACATGTAACAAATCAGCCAGCGCATTTTGTAACCCATGTCATCGAGAAGTGCAAAATACGATGCCGCGTTTAAATTGAAAGTTGTGAATGTGGCTTTGGAAACTACCAACCGAAATGCTGCTGCTGTTTTTGGGATCGACGAAAAGCAAGTTCGTGAGTGGAAGAAAGCTCAAGATAGCTTGAAGATGATTCCACGATCAAAGTGTGCGAGAAGAGGAAAACAATGTCAATGGCCCGAACTAGAAACTTCCTTAGTTGCTTGGGTAACAGAAAGAAGGAATACGGGTTTCATCGTCACCAGGAACAGCATTCAAATCGAGGCTATGAAGTGGTCCAAGAAAAATCGTGAGTTAAGTCAAAATTTCAAAGCGTCTCGTGGTTGGTTGAGCAGATTTATGACAAGAAATAATTTAGTTTTACGTCAAAAAACGAAAATTGCTCAAAAGCTACCTAAAGACTTGGAAGATAAGTAATTTCTTTTCAAAAATTCATCATAAAACATCGTAAGCTTCATAATTACTCTCTCAGCAATATTGGGAACATGGATGAAACTCCAATGTTTTTTGATATGGTTGGGAACAAGACGATCAACAAAGTTGGAGAAAAAGAAATATGCGTGAAATCAACAGGACATGAGAAGCAACACTTCACCGTAGTTTTAGCTTGTTTAGCCGATGGAACCAAGTTAAAGCCGATGGTGATTTTCAAGAGGAAGACATTTCCTTCAAAAGAAAAGTTTCCTCCTGGCATCGTTGTCCATGTAGAAGAGCGTGGTTGGATGGATGACGAAGGATGTCTAAAGTGGATTAATGACGTATGGTCTAAACGTCCTGGTGGCTTATTGAAGAAACGGTCGCTCTTGGTGTGGGACAAGTTCAAGTCTCATCTTGTTGAACGTGTCAAGCAACGTTTGCAACAAAATAACACGGACATTGCTGTCATACCTGGTGGTTTAACATCAATTCTCCAGCCCCTCGATGTTTCACTAAATAAACCATACAAAGATAGACTTCGAGCAAAGTGGAACGAGTGGATGATATCTGGAGATCACGAGGTTACTCGTGGTGGAAATCTCAAAGCTGCTTCTTTAGCCACTGTGTGTCAATGGATCCTGCAGACCTGGAAGGATTTGAAGCCAGAAATAATTGTAAAATCCTTCAAGAAATGTTGCATCAGCAATGCAATGGATGGAACAGAGGATGATGTTTTATGGGAGCATGAAGAAGAAACTCCACTTGCCGATTCCAAGGACTTCGATCCGTACGACGATACAATTCTACCGGACGAATGGAATCAAGTGTTGGAGATGTTGCATGACAGTGACCACGACTAATGACCCCATTACGTGAGTACAAGTACTGAATATTTCCTAGTATCTTATTGTTGAATAAATTACTTTTAGCATTTGCACATTCTAAAAGGTACCTTAACCCCGGATGTAGTGAGAAGTTTACAGATATAATTTTTAGACTGCGTGTATAAGCCGCACCCCAAACTTTTGAACAAAATTTTAGGTTCACAGGTGCGGCTTATACACGAGGATTTACGGTACATCCGTGTATTTCAATATATTAATTAGTAAAATAATTACAATTACTTATGCTTATGTGTCACAGCTAACGTTTCTATTTGGTCAATGTATGCTTGAAATTGTTATTTTTGTATAAAATATTATTTTCTTTACAAATAGTCATACAAATTAATACAAACAGATTTTGTTTTATTGTACAGAAAATATTTTCTTTTTTCTCGTGATTTTATACGTTTGTTTATTTTTAGTACAAACCTAAACTACAAGGTGGCTGATTATCAGTACTCCACTCATCGCGTGTATTAAAACCTGATTTTTAAAGTCACAATTCTGCAGACATACCAATGTGTCAAGTCACAATTCTGCAGACATACCAATGTGTCACCACGTATAAAATTTAAAGGCTTCGTTAATTAATGAGATTTATTATTTTTATTTGTTTTCATTATTTAAGTTTGAAATTGGAAGACATGTCAGAGGAAAGGCTGTCTATATCAACAGGCCACATCTCGTTAAGAAGCAACGAATGTATTTGGGTTACACTTGTGTGTTAAAAAGTGTTTTTAATACACACACTGACATGTTAATCTAGAATAACCCGAGTGAAGTCGGTAAATTTCTTTAATACTGATATATATATATATAAATATATTAGGACACATAAATATCATGCACTCAAACCTTAAACAAGCAGGATTAGAACCTGTATATCAAACCTTAAACAAGCGGGATTAGAACCTGCATGTCAAACCTTAAACAACCAGGATTAGAACTTGCATGTCAAACATTAAACAAGCAGGATAAGAACCTGTATGTCAAACCTTAAACAAGCAGGAATAGAACCTGTTTGTCAAACCTTAAGCAAGCAGGATTAGAACTTGCATGTCAAACGTTAAACAAGCAGGATTAGAACCTGTATATTAATCCTTAAACAAGCAGGATTAGAATCTGTATGTTAATCCTTAAAAAAGCAGGATTAGAACTTGCATGTCAAACGTTAAACAAGCAGGATGAGAACCTGTATGTCAAACCTTAAACAAGCAGGATTAAAACTTGCATGTCAAACGTTAAACAAGCAGGATTAGAACCTGTATGTTAATCCTTAAACAAGCAGGATTAGAATCTGTATGTTAATCCTTAAAAAAGCAAGATTAGAACATGTATGTCAAACCTTAAACAAGCAGGATTAGAACCTGTATGTCAAACCTTAAACAAGCGGGATTAGAACCTGTTTGTCAAACGTTAAACAAGTAGGAAAAGAATTTGCATGTCAAACCTTAAAGAAGCACGATTAGAAAGTGTATGTCAAACCTTAAACAAGCAGGGTTAGAACCTGTATGTCAAACCTTAAATAAGCAGGGTTAGAACCTGTATGTCAAACCTTAAACAAGCAGGATTAGAACCTGTTTGTCAAACCTTAAACAAGCAGGATTAGAACTTGCATGTCAAACGTTAAACAAGCAGGATTAGAACCTGTATGTTACTCCTTAAACAAGCAGGATTAGAACCTGTATGTCAAACCTTAAACAAGCTGGATTAGAACCTGTATGTCAAACCTTAAACAAACAGGATTAGAACTTGCATGTCAAACGTTAAACAAGCAGGATTAGAACCTGTATGTTAATCCTTAAACAAGCAGGATTAGAACCTGTATGTCAAACCTTAAACAAGCAGGATTAGAACCTGTATGTCAAACCTTAAACAAGCAAGATTAGAACCTGTATGTCAAACCTTAAACAAGCAAGATTAGAACCTGTATGTCAAACCTTAAACAAGCAGGATTAGAACCTGTATGTCAAACCTTAAACAAGCGGGATTAGAACCTTTTTGTCAAACCTTACACAAGTAGGATTAGAATTTGCATGTCAAACCTTAAAGAAGCACGATTAGAAAGTGTATGTCAAACCTTAAACAAGCGGGATTAGAACTTGCATGTCAAACCTTAAACAAGCAGGATTAGAACCTGTATGTCAAACCTTAAACAAGCGGGATTAGAACCTGTTTGTCAAACCTTAAACAAGTAGGATTAGAATTTGCATGTCAAACCTTAAAGAAGCACGATTAGAAAGTGTATGTCAAACCTTAAACAAGCAGGATTAGAACCTGTTTGTCAAACCTTAAACAAGCAGGATTAGAACTTGCATGTTAAACGTTAAACAAGCAGGATTAGAACCTGTATGTTACTCCTTAAACAAGCAGGATTAGAACCTGTATGTCAAACCTTAAACAAACAGGATTAGAACTTGCATGTTAATCGTTAAACAAGCAGGATTAGAACCTGTATGTCAAACCTTAAACAAGCTGGATTAGAACCTGTTTGTCAAACCTTAAACAAGCAGGAATAGAACTTGCATGTTAAACGTTAAACAAGCAGGATTAGAACCTGTATGTTAATCCTTAAACAAGCAGGATTAGAACCTGTATGTTACTCCTTAAAGAAGCAGGATTAGAACCTGTATGTCAAACCTTAAAGAAGCAGGATTAGAACCCGTTTGTCAAACCTTAAATAAGCAGGATTAGAACTTGCATGTCAAACCTTAAAGAAGCACGATTAGAAAGTGTATGTCAAACCTTAAACAAGCGGGATTAGAACTTGCATGTCAAACGTTAAACAAGCAGGATTAGAACCTGTATGTTAATCGTTAAACAAGCAGAATTAGAACCTGTATGTCAAACCTTAAACAAGCTGGATTAGAACCTGTATGTCAAACCTTAAACGAACAGGATTAGAACTTGCATGTCAAACGTTAAACAAGCAGGATTAGAACCTGTATGTTAATCCTTAAACAAGCAGGATTAGAACCTGTATGTCAAACCTTAAACAAGCAGAATTAGAACCTGTATGTCAAACCTTAAACAAGCAGGATTAGAACCTGTATGTCAAACCTTAAACAAGCAAGATTAGAACCTGTATGTCAAACCTTAAACAAGCAGGATTAGAACCTGTATGTCAAACCTTAAACAAGCGGGATTAGAACCTGTTTGTCAAACCTTAAACAAGTAGGATTAGAATTTGCATGTCAAACCTTAAAGAAGCACGATTAGAAAGTGTATGTCAAACCTTAAACAAGCGGGATTAGAACTTGCATGTCAAACCTTAAACAAGCAGGGTTAGAACCTGTATGTCAAACCTTAAATAAGCAGGGTTAGAACCTGTATGTCAAATCTTAAACAAGCAGGATTAGAACCTGTATGTTAATCCTTAAACAAGTAGGATTAAAACCTGTATGTCAAACCTTAAACAAGCAGGATTAGAACCTGTATGTCACACCTTAAACAAGCAGGATTAGAACCTGTATGTTAATCCTTAAACAAGCAGGGTTAGAACCTGTATGTTACTCCTTAAACAAGCAGGATTAGAACCTGTATGTCAAACTTTAAACGAACAGGATTAGAACCTGTTTGTCAAACCTTAAACAAGCAGGATTAGAACTTGCATGTCAAACGTTAAACAAGCAGGATTAGAACCTGTATGTCAAACCTTAAACAAACAGGATTAGAACCTGTTTGTCAAACCTTAAACAAGCAGGATTAGAACTTGCATGTTAAACGTTAAACAAGCAGGATTAGAACCTGTATGTTAATCCTTAAAAAAGCAAGATTAAAACCTGTATATGCAATTTCGATTTCTTTATAAATTTTTCTTAAATTGCTGATTTTAACTGGATATTACTTTCACTAGATTGTTTTTATAATGTAATCTAGTTAATGTAATTTATCGTTAATTAAAGCACCTTTATTCGTTTTAAAGTATTATACCATCAAAAATATAACTTCTAAAATTTTTCTGCAGTTTGACACATGCAGATGTTAACACCGAAACATACAGGGGTACATCATTACAGTTGTGACATACAAATACTGTGTAAACCACTGCTATGTTTATCATACAAATACTGTGTGAAACATTGCTATGTTTACCTTACAAATACTGTGTGAAACATTGCTATGTTTACCACACAAATACTGTGTGAACCACTCCGATGTTTATCATACAAATACTGTGTGAACCACTCCTATGTTTACCTTACAAATACTGTGTGAAACATTGCTATGTTTACCACACAAATAATGTGTAAATCATTGCTGTTTATCATACAAATATTGTATGAACCATTGTTATGTTTACCATACAAATACTGTGTAAACCACTGCTATGTTTACCATACAAGTACTGTGTAAACCACTGCTATGTTTACCATACAAGTACTGTGTAAACCACTGCTATGTTCATCATATCTCATTCCGTTTGATGAGCCCTCAAATTGAGCGGTTTGGTTTGTTTTGAATTTCGCGCAAAGGTACACGAGGGCTATCTGCGCTAAACGTCCGTGATTTAACAATGTAAGATCAGAGGGAAGGCAACTCGTCATTACCACCCACCGCCAACTCTTGGACTGCTCTTTTTCTAATGTATAGCGGGATTGACATTACCACTCCTCCACGGCTGAAAGGGCGAGCATGTTTGGTGCGAAGGGATCCGAACGCCCGACCCTCGGATTACGAGTCAAACCCTCAATCACGTGGCCCTGGATACAGAGTCAAACGCCTCAATCACCTGGCCCTGGATACAGAGTCAAACGCCTCAATCACCTGGCCCTGGATACAGAGTCAAACGCCTCAATCACCTGGCCCTAGATACAGAGTCAAACCCTCAATCACGTGGCCCTGGATACAGAGCGGAAGTCTTCTTTGTCATCGTGTGTAGCAGGCGTAATGTGGTCGACGTATCAGTGCACATATTACTTTACTAACGATTTATTTCGAGAAAACATCTTTTGGCCAATACTCACTTCAAAGTACGCGGTAATGTTGACCTGCTTTACTAATGTGACGTAAAGATTCGTAAGTGGAATATTGCTTCGAGAGTTCGAGAGTAAGTCGTACAATGAACCAAATAAATACGGTGAACGAGCTATTTATTTTTATATTACCTTACAATATTTTATAAATTATTTTCCTTTGTTTATATATATTTCACAAGCATTATAATGACGTGTAGGAACTCATCGTGATCGCGTGCGGTCAGAATTTAGTTTGTTAACAATTTTTTAATTGCATGCGTTTATCCATTAATTAAATGACAAAGTAATTAATCTTGAAAATAAATATATATCGATGTGTGCCAGTACCGTTCTAGAACGGGTATTGATTTTGGTAAGCAGTGATGCGACATAACCTGAATAAAGATATGATATTTATGATATATAAATAGGTACTTCAAAATTACTTTGTCGATTATACCAAGGTATTCAGGAATAACAAGCAGGTTTTGGTTAAAATTTAGCGGTAAGCGTCACATCAATTCTTATCATGCAAACATTTCGCAATATATATATGTATAACGGTCATTGACTCGTGAAGTTTTTAGTTGAAAAGGAACAAAAATATAGTTTGACAGTTTTGGAAACGTTAGGACATAACCAAGAGAGTAATTCTAAAATGATGTACAACTAAAGTTACAGTACCGTTCTCCTGTTCGTTCGGTAAATATTTTTGTCCTCTAAATTTTTGTAAATAAACGTGTCTGATTTTCTCACAGTGTGCTCAGAGGAACATTTAAATGTGTTCAAGCCAGTGTAAGACCTATTTCTTGTCTCTTTCAACTTTGTCCCCTTAAAACACGCATAACATTAATAAACAAGATCAAACTTCATAATGAAATAGAGAAAGTTGTTTCAGGACTCAAAAATTTAGCCACAAAATACAAATGCGTCAATTATCTTAACTATGGCTCTGTCGCTTAGCCTTGTCAGTAAGCAAAAACTGAGCAGCTGAATGTAATCACGTGGTATTATCTTTACTTTTTTTTATTTGTTTTCAATTTTGCGCAAAAGTACACGAGGGCTATCTGCGCTAGCCATCTCTAACTTTACAGTGTAAGCCTAGAAGAAAAGGACCCAGTCATTATAACCCACCGCCAATTCCTGGGCTACTCTTTTACCAACGAACAGTGGGATTGACCGTCAGATAATACTCCCATGACTGAAATGGGGGGGTCTGTTTGGTATGACGGGGACTCGAACCTGCGACCCTCAGATTACGAGTCGAGTTCCTGAACCACCTAGCCATGCCGGGCTTTTTTTCATTGAAATACAATAGTTTAATACAAATTGTGTCTATCTTTATTGTGGTATGTTTAACGAAACGTTTGTATCAGAAATAGAATATAATGAAAATATTTAAAAAACATTTAGTAACATTTACACTCTTATTACTACATTAATAAATGTAAACATTAATATAAATGTGTCTTTTAGAATACTTTCTCAATAAGGGAAACCTCTAAACATTAATATAAATGTGTCTTTTAGAATACTTTCTCAATAAGGGAAACCTCTAAACATTAATATAAATGTGTCTTTTAGAATACTTTCTCCATAAGGGAAACCTCTAAACATTAATATAAATGTGTCTTTTAGAATACTCTCTCCATAAGGGAAACCTCTAAACATTAATATAAATGTGTCTTTCAGAATACTCTCTCCATAAGGGAAACCTCTAAACATCAATATAAATATGTCTTTTAGAATACCTTCTCCATAAGGGAAACCTTTAAACATTAATATAAATATGTCTTTCAGAATACTTTCTCCATAAGGTAAATCTCTAAACATTAATATAAATGTGTCTTTCAGAATACTTTCTCAATAAGGGAAACCTCTAAACATTAATATAAATGTGTCTTTTAGAATACCTTCTCCATAAGGGAAACCTTTAAACATTAATATAAATGTGTCTTTCAGAATACTTTCTCCATAAGGGAAACCTCTAAACATTAATATAAATATGTCTTTCAGAATACTTTCTCCATAAGGTAAATCTCTAAACATTAATATAAATGTGTCTTTCAGAATACTTTCTCAATAAGGGAAACCTCTAAACATTAATATAAATGTGTCTTTTAGAATACCTTCTCCATAAGGGAAACCTTTAAACATTAATATAAATGTGTCTTTCAGAATACTTTCTCCATAAGGGAAACCTCTAAACATTAATATAAATATGTCTTTCAGAATACTTTCTCCATAAGGTAAATCTCTAAACATTAATATAAATGTGTCTTTCAGAATACTTTCTTAATAAGGGAAACCTCTAAACATTAATATAAATGTGTCTTTTAGAATACCTTCTCCATAAGGTAAACCTCTAAACATTAATATAAATGTGTCTTTCAGAATACCTTCTCCATAAGGGAAACCTTTAAACATTAATATAAATGTGTCTTTCAGAATACTTTCTCCATAAGGGAAACCTCTAAACATTAATATAAATGTGTCTTTCAGAATACTTTCTGCATAAGGTAAATCTCTAAACATTAATATAAATGTGTCTTTCAGAATACTTTCTCAATAAGGGAAACCTCTAAACATTAATATAAATGTGTCTTTTAGAATACCTTCTCCATAAGGGAAACCTTTAAACATTAATATAAATGTGTCTTTCAGAATACTTTCTCCATAAGGTAAACCTCTAAACATCAATATAAATATGTCTTTCAGAATACTTTCTCCATAAGGGAAACCTCGGCGGTTTAACCTTAAAATAATGATAATTGTATTGAATTTTGTCATGTTATTTTTCAGTGTATCATTATAGTCCCTAAAAAATTATCTTTTCATAGTTTCTATTGAAGAATGTTCCCTCCCTCTACTGGTAAACCTAATGTATATCTTGAATTGAAAATCTTTATTCTAAAACTGATTTTTATTTTCATTCATAGGAGATTTGTAAGATATTTTAAAAAAACTAATATTGAAATATTTCTAAATACATCTATTGAAAAAAATTACCCATTGGATATTAAAATGAACTTCCGACTTAAAATGAAGTTCGCTCCATAAAACAAAAACCAACCTATATATAACACTAAAGCCAATACATTATAGAAACTGACTCGACGAATATAACGTGATAAATCAATACTCAAAAGACAAAACTTTTTATTGATTAGAATGCACTGACTCATCAGTTGGAAGACAGAACCGTCTCTCTGTAATGAAGATTGATAAATAACAAGTCACGGTTCAAGCTAAAAGTAATGTTACACTGAAAAATATTTTTTTCTGAATACATAGAAATAAAAATATCTAAATACCAAAAAATATGCTAAGGACTGACGTCATATGGAAAAATATGATGTGCTAATTAACTTGTGATTTTAGAAGATTTGGTTTGTTTTGAATTTTGCGCAAAGCTATACAAGGGCCATCTGCGCTAGCCGTCCCTAATTTAGCAGTGTAAGACTGGAGAGAAAGCAGCAAAGTCATCATTACCCCCGCCAACTTTTAGGCTACTCTTATACCAACGAATAGTGGGGTTTACTTTCACTTATGATGCTCCTACGACTGAAAGGGCGAGCATGTTTAGTATGACAAGGATGTGAACCCGCAGCCCTCAGCTTAAGAGTCGAAGGTCTTTACCTTCGAAGGGCTAGTTTTAGAAGGATATTATAAACTCCTCGAAATGGAATGTCTGCAGATTTTGCTTGGAATTTAATACATAAACAGATTTGTTTTGTGAGTGCCTAGACAATTGATCATCAAAGAAATAAGTGTTCTGGAAAGAATAGATTTACAAGTTGTTTTCATAACGTGAGATGACATTAAACAAAACATTTAGAAAGTGAATTGTGGTTTTACACGATAAATAAAAGTTTATTAAATTTAAACAAAACAGTTGGTGATAATAAACACACAAGCACACACACATCCAGAGTTTGTTTCCTTCTTTTCAATCGTAAAAACTCCGCGTGTTATGCTCACCGCGGTGCACACTTTCACAGACACGCAGACATATTATAGTTATTAAGTTACTGATCTGAGTTTTTTGTAGCCTTGTGTTGTCCCATATATATGTTTTTTTTAAACTTACAATAATATTTAACCCAAAATCAGTGATTACGAAAAAACTCACTTGCAATGAAAATTATATATTTAAAAACGGCTGGTATGGGTAGAAATAGCTCTATGTAGAGGAGCGAACAATGTCCCCACCTTCTTTGGTCATCTTCAGGTTCACGAAGAAAGAAACCTGACGATGACCGAAGAAGTTCGAGACGTTGTTCGCTCCTCTACATAGAGCTGTTTCTACCCATACCAGCCGTTTTTAAACGTATAAATGTTTAATAAAATGCTATTTCCTGTATCGTTCGATACACATGTCGAATGAAAAGAAACGAACAAAATCTGTCTTTGACTTTCGTCCTGATTATAGTAGGTATTATTATCGTTCATTCTAGTAAGGTAGGTTACGATTTATTAATTAATTACCACTTAACTGGAATCATTAAATTACTCTTATTGTCATTATTTCGTATTCTATTTTCCACTGTTTTGCATTCTATCTTCTTTTGTCTCGTTTTTTTTCCATTTTATAAAAATGTATGTGATACACTTTCCTACAGTAAAAATTAATCTCTTTTTGTCATTAATAGAGAAATGTTTAAAATGTGTTTGTGACAACGATACTAAGGTCATCATGAATTGTCTTTAATTTGGAACAGCTGACAAGAAGAAAGCAGCTACACAATGGACTATCTGTTCTTGATGACGAAAAACCCACTTGAAATGAAAATGTATTTCAGAACGGCTGGTTTGGGTATTAACACATTCACTGATAAGGAGAGAACTACGTTTCGACATTCTTATCTCATCTTCACGTTAACAAAGAGGGGCTATCCGTGCTTTGCCCACAACAGGTATTGTCAGTTCTCAGACATACCGCTGTGGGACGACGACAGATAGGAACACAACTTATCTATAATCATACTCCCAAAGTTAATGCTATATAGGAATCGAACGTTTACGAACACAGGTCGTTTTTCATGAGAATTAATGACTACATTACGTAAAGTATAAAGGTCTTTTAGTGTTGCGTGATAGTTTAAGTGTACTGGTACATTAACACAGAGTATATCTTATTCTTTGTTAGATTCATCGCAGTACGTAAACCAAATGTTTTGTCTTTATATCTCATTCACTACATGTTAAAGCGTATTTCTTTCATTTCTTAACGTCGTCCTTTGCCTGATACAGCCTGACAAGCCATCTTTACCTTTTATATACTCAGTGTTCAAGATAAATTAAAAAACAAACAAACACTACGTGACTAAGTTGATGGATGATATGAAAACGAGTTAAATGTATTTTCTTTGAAAATTCAAGACGTGATTGACAAACACATTCACGGTGCCTCTTGTTGGTTCTTGGATTGTCCAATCGTTTTATTTTAGCTAAGTCAACTAAATGTCACCAAAGGTTATCGAAAGCGGACTTTGTACATCTTCAACTCGCGCCTCTAAAGAAAATTAAATTAGTTGATAAGTTTGACAGCATGGTTTAGGAGTTAACGGTCCAGGCTGCGGGAAGGAAAGTCCTGATCTTAAGCCATCGATACACTGGTGAACACGCTGCGCCTCAACATCTCTGATCTGAGTGTTTAGCTCACTTGTCTTATGAACTGCCTATAAGGTTTAAAATACCAAATAACACATCACGTTCTATAAAGGTAAAGAGCTACCATATGAATATTTGAATTAAAGAAACACAATATGGTTTATTTAAAGTAAAGAACTACCATATGACTGATTTAAGTAAAGTTATCACATGGATGTTTGAGGTAGAGTTACCATATGACTGATTGAAGTAAAGTTATCACATGGGTGTTTGAGGTAGGGTTACCATATGACTGTTTAAAGTACTGTTTGTGACTGTTTGAAGTATAAAACTATCATATGACTTGTTGAAGTATAAACTATCATATGACTGTTTGAAGTATAAAACTATCATATGACTGTTTGAAGTAAAAACTATCATATGACTGTTTGAAGTATAAAACTATCATATGGCTGTTTGAGGTAAAGAAATGTTATATGACTGTATACAGTAAAGAAATATAATATGGCCTTTTAAGCCTATCACACAGCTGTTTGAGGTAAAAAGATATACTATATTTTTTCTACGTAAAACATAAATTACTCGAGTCCGACTTCAGATACGAAATTTTTTGTAGATGGCGTCGTAGTTCTTTCTTATACAATTTTCAGATAATCTTACGACGTTATGGAATGCTAATTTGATCACATAAATAACTTGAAATGCTGACAAGTCGAGAAAATATGCTATCATTCTTTATCTGGTCATGTTCAAAAGGAAAGAAGACAGAAAGCTACGGGTGTGAGAAGACGTGCATCTCAAAGACGAGAACATGAAGACAAATGTTGTATAGAGAGATTTGTCTTAACTGCTAATCTAATTTAAGTAGACTGTCAGAAAAAAAAGAGATAAAAAGAAAGAAAAGAACAAGGATTTGTATGGATTGTTATGGACTGTATTTATGTTTTGGACACAAAATCCGAAATGTGACTGATGAAGATATCTAGCGATATCTTGTTAAAAACAGTTTATGAATACCCAAACTGTCTGTGTGTTTCTGGACAGCGACACACTGAGTAAATGCTTTGTCCACCGAGGTGAATTAACCTCCGGATTTTCGTGTTGTATGTCCATCGATTTTTGCTGCCTTGAGCGTGGTTCCATTTTTACAGGAAGCCATTATTCGAAAAAGGAGCATGGAAATATTCTTTTAACCATGGTAACTTTTATCAGAACTGGTACGAAATGTTATGGTAAAATGGTACCTGGGATGGAGGGGTTGCCATGCGATCCTTAGTATTGTTTGAAATAACGTAGAGAGGATCTGATTTAAAGTTGGAAAGGAATCATTATGTTTATCTGTCGACATCTCTCATACTTATAGGTGAGAATTATAGAACTAGGGAACACAACTATAGAATTAGGACAGGAAGAAGCTTAGAATTATAGAACTAGGGAACACAACTATAGAATTAGGACAGGAAGAAGCTTAGAATTATAGAACTAGGGAACACAACTATAGAATTAGGACAGGAAGAAGCTATTTTGAGTTAAGAAAAGTTTATTTGTCAAATACTATGGGTTACTTTCGGATGTTAATTGGTGTTTGACCAATACAATGGATTACTTTCGGATGTCAATAAGTGTTTGACCAATACAATGGGTTACTTTCGGAAATTAATAGGTGGTTGACCAATACAGTGTGTTACTTTCTGATTTCAATAGGTGTTTGACCAATACAATGGGCTACTTTCGGATGTTAATAGGAGCAGTAAATTTAAGTGTTTGTTTATTTGTTTTTTAATTTCACGCAAAGCTACACGAGGACTATCTGTGCTAATCATCCCTAATTTAGCAGTGTAAGACTAGAGGGACAGCAGCTAGTCACCACCACCCACCGCCAACTCTTGGGCTACTTTTTTACCAACGAATAGTGGAATTGACCGTCACATTATAACTCCTCTACGTCTGAGAGAGCAACCATGTTTGGTGTGACCAGGAATTCGAAACCATGACACTCATCTTTAATAGTTGAGTGCCGGGCCTAACTTTGAGAGAGTTTTAAAGATAGTTTAATATATATGTAAATGATAAGAGATGGCTTTAAATTATTATCATTATTTAAGTTTTATCTATTTACTAGTTTCAGTTAGGCTTAAATGATTGAACAGCCGAGACGGACCAACATGTCTCTTGTTTTCCCTAACTTTGTGTTACGTTTCTTGGTGATTACTGTTTGTTACTCTTTACAACTATCGAGAAAGTTCAAATAAAGAAATAAAAGACAAAACTTCTAAACTGTCCAGTATTAGAGAATCCTCAACCAACATATTTACAGCTCTTTGTTTAGTTTCAATGAGATCTTTTAGTTTATTAGAACTGAATTATCTATTGCCATAATAACATCGTGTATTTCCCGTTATGTAACATACAAAAATTTATAATAAGAATTCTAAAACTGAAGTTTTAATGAAAATCGTTACTTTCAGCGTAAAACATTCTTTGGTTTCCAACCAACTTCAAGCAATCAACTATTTAGTAAATGTATGAATCCTGTTTATACCCTATATTTATAGGATTGAAAGGTATGAATCCTGTTTATACCCTATATTTATAGGATTGAAAGGTATGAATCCTGTTTATACCCTATATTTATAGGATTGAAATGTATGAATCCTGTTTATACCCTATATTTATAGGATTGAAAGGTATGAATCCTGTTTATACCCTATATTTATAGGATTGAAATGTATGAATCCTGTTTATACCCTATATTTATAGGATTGAAAGGTATGAATCCTGTTTTTACCCTATATTTATAGGATTGAAAGGTATGAATCCTGTTTTTACCGTATATTTATAGGATTGAAAGACACAGATTTGAAGTCACTAGACACGAACTTTATAAGATATCAAAACTATAAACTCTTCGTTCGATATATATATTTTACAGAATACCAAACATAAACTGTGTGGTTTAATTTCATTACAGAACATAATTCTGTAGTGTCAAAATATTTATGATATGTCACCAATGTTTTAAAATAAGCATATTTAATCAACTAAGACTGATCTAAGAAACCAACAAATATTTTTCCAGTTTTATTGTCTATACTTTAATTTTATGACTTCAGTACGTAGACAAACAACTATAGTAGGTTATATATATGTAAAATCGGTTCGTTTGGGTTACATATATATTTTTGTCTACAAGTGGGTTCTCTTGACATCACTGATTATCGCTTTGTTAGAACATGGTGTTACTAAAACACACTGGCTTTTGTATATATTAGTAAGTGTTGATTGTTTATTAATAGACCACGAATTCATTTTATGAATTATCTTAGTTTGATTGACTCGCAAATGATCTTACCGACGTTTGATTGGCTAAACTATACACTCCATCTTACCGACGTTTTATTGGCTAAACTGGACACTCCATCTTACCGACGTTTGATTGGCTAAACTGTACACTCCATTTTACCGCCGTTTAATTGGCTAAACTGTACACTCCATCTTACCGACGTTTGATTGGCTAAACTGTACACTCCATCTTACCGACGTTTGATTGGCTAAACTGTACACTCCATCTTACCGCCGTTTAATTGGCTAAACTGTACACTCCATCTTACCGACGTTTGATTGGCTAAACTGTACACTCCATCTTACCGACGTTTGATTGGCTAAACTGTACACTCCATCTTACCGACGTTTGATTGGCTAAACTGTACACTCCATCTTACCGACGTTTGATTGGCTAAACTGTACACCATCTTACCGACATTTGATTGGCTAAACTGTACACTCCATCTTACCGATGCTTGACTGGCTAAACTGTACACTTTATTTTACCGACGTTTGATTGGCTAAACTGTACACTCCATCTTACCGACGTTTGATTGGCTATACTGTACACTCCATTTTAGCAAAATTTGATTGGCTAAACTCTAAATTCCAATTTCTTTGTTCTTTAAGTTTAATTTCGCAAAATTTGTTATTTCAGTTACTTATGAAATGTGAGGTTAGGGTGTACAATAAGGTGGGGTTACTAGTATTTTTTTCATATATTTATTTTCTAGCTACACGTTGAATTTAAAGTGTGTTTCTTTGCTTTCTTTTCTTACAAAAATGAATTTATAATAAATAGTTCAATTCTTGAAACTGTTTAGAGTAATAAGTAGCTCATTCTTGAACCTTCGACAAACAATCGGAGTTCTTATTCAGTTTCTTGATCGTCCACACTGGGGACAGGCCAACGCGAAGTTCGTTTCGCACTTCATAACAGCCGCGAACAAACAGTTCTCTTATAACGAAGAAAGGAAGGTTTTGTTTACGAATTCTTCTCAAGTAATTCCGAGTAATACTCGGAAAGAACAGTTAACAGAAGCAAATTAATAAAAATCCGACACGTATTCCTCGCACATGATGATTAACTAATAATATATTGTTTATAAACAAAGTTTACCCTAATTCGAGCATAATATTCATACACTTTAATCATTACACTCCCTCAGAGCACTGTTCAGTTACAGGTAAAATTAGAGATCTGATAACTTTACTAAGTAACTTTATGGATGGTTCCACATCACTCATACAACTTGTTTTCTTCCAGGTGCTAAAATTATCGTAAAAAGTCTATATTGCCAAATGCGGGGAGCTTTATTTGACCCCCACGAGTACAGCGGTATGTCTCCGGATTTGCAACGCTAAAATCAGGGTTTCGATTCCCCTCGGTGGGTTGAGCAGATAGCCCTTTGTGGCTTTGCTGTACGAAAAACACACACAAACACACTCCAAATGCGACGAAAATTATTGTTGTTACGAGGTGTGTAGAAGTGAATAATTACGTCATTTTAAAACGTATAATATAAGGAAAGAATAGAAACTGAAATAAAAAAAGGTGCGCTTTACTCGTAAATACTTTTGTTTAGATTGAAAGAATAGAAACTGAAATAAAAAAAAGGTGCGCTTTACTCGTAAATACTTTTGTTTAGATTGAAAGAATAGAACATCTCATATTCTGTCTATCTCTTTGTAAGGCTTTTCCATCTTTTCTAAATTCTTTTCATCAGTTCTAAACCATTACACAACAGTTATAAACTGTCACATTACAGTAATAAACTACCACATTACAGGTATAAACTGACATATTACAGCTATAAACCATCACATTACAGATCTAAACTGTCACATTACAGTTATAAACTACCATATTACAGTTCTACACCATCACATTACAGGTCTAAACCCTCACATTACAGTTCTAAACCATCACATTACGGTTCTAAACTGTCACATTACAGTTATAAACTACCATATTACATTTCTAAACCATCACATTATGGTTCTAAACCATCACATTACAGGTCTAAACCCTCACATTACAGTTCTAAACCATCACATTACGGTTCTAAACTGTCACATTACAGTTATAAACTACCATATTACAGTTCTAAACCATCACATTATGGTTCTAAACCATCACATTACAGGTCTAAACCCTCACATTACAGTTCTAAACCATCACATTACGGTTCTAAACCATCACATTACAGTTCTAAACCATCACATTACGGTTATAAACCATCACATTACAGTTCTAAACCCTCACATTACGGTTATAAACCATCACATTACAGTTCTAAACCCTCACATTACAGTTCTAAACCATCACATTACGGTTCTAAACCCTCACATTACGGTTCTAAACCATCACGTTACAGTTATAAACTGTCACATTACAGTTCTAAACTATCACACTACATTTATAAATTATCACATTTCAGTTTTTAACTACCATATTATAGTTTCTTTTGTTAAATATTCGAGTTAATCATAATTTTTCTATTGAATAAATATGAAAAATATATTTATAATTTTGTTTTTCAAAATGAAGCCTCAGAAAATCCTTCATCGATTGTTATCGGCTGCTTCTCTAAGCGGGTGTATTAAGTCTTCTCTGGATTACTTCGTGTAATAACAGTAAATTCAATGCGGGCGTGTTCGCGCCGTACTGGTTTACATAAATGGTCTTACAGAACAAAAATAAAATAAAGTCTTTTCAGTATATAGTAAAGAAAGAGTATCAAAGGACGTGATTTCTGTAATCACGTATATGTGACGTAAGCATTACGTTCATGCACGCTCAAGTAAGTATGTGTGTGTTTTTCTTGTAGCAAAGCCATATCGGGCTATCTGCTGAGCTCACCCAGAGGAATCGAACCCCTAATTTTAGCATTGTAAATCCGTATACATACCGCTGTAATTGCGGGGGGCTCAGGTAAGTGTGTGCAGTTGTTAGAAAATGGAGTTAAGAATACGTGCAACACTATTATTTGTTATCTAGTTCGTTGGTATGCAGAAGAACAACCAGACTGACTTATTATTGACATTACATACTTTATGTATTCTCTATTATACGGTGTACATGTAGAACTTGGGTTGTACGACGATACACATTGTCTTTCTAAACATGGAATCTACTTGAAAAAGTCCACTCCTTGGTTTGTTCAACAAATAAAACACTTTCGAACTAAATCACCGAAATGCTTTCTTAACTTGCGATTATTATTTGGATGTTTAACTGTCGTGAAACGAGACATAAAAATTAAGATTTGTGTTTTAAAGGTGAATTTTCAACAAATTTAATAATTGCCTTAGAAACCGTACTTTGGTTAGATGTAATTCCTATGTGGTTAGCGTATTTTTAAACACTTTTTTTTGAGTAAATTATGAAACAAAATATGCGGATCCTCGAACTCAAATTTTTCTCGGTCGTTCGGCTGTTTCTATGACGTTTTACAACTGTGACGTAATAGTTGCCAAACACTCTTCGTTTCGCGTCGACCATTTTGTTTTCCTTTCAGTGGTGGTATTTTATGCAATTCTATCGGTGCGTTTTTCGTATTACATAATTTGTGAAACTATTTTTTGTCTTGATATTGCTACTTTATGTTTGTTTTATGATAACACGGTTTCCTGCGTTGCTTATGGTTGTAAAAACGGTTCGGCATCGGGCAAAAGCTTTTTTTCGTTTCCGTGCAAGGAGCAGGAACCGGCAAGATGGCGACAGTGGGTGTGGATGGTCAAAAGGAAGAACAGGACACCTTCAAACCATACAAAGCTTTGTCAAGATCACTTTGAACGCTCATGTTTTGTGTCGGATCTCACTGTTTTGGATTCCGTGTGTTTCAAGCCAGGTAGGTTGAGACTGAAAAAACCATCGGTCATAGACAGGATCGTTCCCACCATCTTTCCTCGTGTAGATCTGAGGACTGATCTCAGCCTGCAGCGTACAGGTTCCACCCCTCTGAAGCCATCCCTTGCCATCACGGAAAGAACAAACTTAAAGGTATGTGTGCAGCATAAAGCAACAAACAATAACCAGTATAATATAATAATTTAAAAAGTACAAGTTTTTGAAGAATGTAACTACACATCCACATTTCACATTCATGAGCGTGTTTTGCATTTGTGGCCCCTTTTGGACTATGAAACCTCGGTTTCCTAGTTTAGACAGTGGACAAATCTATCCCATATAGAGTATATTCCAAGTTTAAATCTGGTAGATCATTCTGCAGATGTTTTTGTATCATTTTTAAACATGGAAAAGTTTGAAGAATTCCATTTTTCAAATTTAACATTTCAAGATAAATTATCTATTCAGACTGCTACATTTAGTTTGATTTTATAGAAAGAATTATGACAATTAATTGAAATTCATTTTGTTACGAGTAATAAATACCTACAATGATTGTGGAAGGGCCGAGTATTAGTTATCATAGTCGGCAAAGTATAAACAAATAAAACCCAGTGTGTGAAACCAATAATTTATAAACACTAGTCAGGTTTCGAGATGCTTCAAATTGCACGTGAAATAATACAGACCATATTTGTTGTCGTGACTTAAGCTCACCATTCTTCCACTGGAGGTATGACTGACTCACAACCAGCCTGGGCGCTATCAGTATCACTCACGGTTCAGCTACTCTCGCTCGTGGAACTGTCCTCATCACTAGAACTTCTCAGATCTGTGTCAAAAGTAACTGTTCTAGGTTCGTTCAGAGTAGGTTCGAATTAACATGGAGCTACTCGGCACTGTTCAGAACACAAAGTCAAAACAGACTCCGCCTCTGTTTCTCAGTATGCACTGGCCATGTTTATTTACATTCAACGCGTGGCCTTGGCGGTTTGTTTGGCAACTATTACGTCACAGCACTTTTCCTAGCGGCGGACGTAAAAACTAAAACGTTCGGATTGCCGCTCGGAAAGGGCTCTTTCTGCACCAAGTACTATGTTTTATTCATTAGCACATATTTTTCATAAAAAATGTGAACCTGCAAAATTAATCAGTATGAGTAGTTTTTTTCACTGCAAAGTTTTCTTTTTTCTGTAAAATTCAGAACAATATATTGTTTGATTTTGTTTATACAGTCATACAAAATTATTTCCCGCATAATATAACTGTCTCGAAACTAATCTGAGATAAATTATAACTTGAGTGTTGCTTGCACTAATATACAGGTTTCAAGATCTTTTATTTTATTTTTTACATTATCTGTTTTTCATTAGCTAAACTCAAACTAATTCTATAGAAAGACTTAAAGGTTATTTAATTATGGCTTGGTGGGTTAAGGCGTTTGACTCATATTCTGAGGGTCACGAGTTCGAATCCCCGTCGCACCAAACATGCTCGCCCTGTCAGCGTTGAGTGCGTTATAATGTGAAGGTCACTCCCACTATTTGCTGGTTAAAAGAGTAGCCCAAGAGTTGGCGGTGGGTGGTGATGACTAACTGCCTTCCCTCTAGTCTTACACTGCTAAATTAGGGACGGCTAGCGCAGATAGTCCTCGAGAAGCTGTGTGCGAAATTCAAAAATGAATGAATTTGTGTAATTATTTTTTATGATGCAAGTGAAGCTATGTAAGCGGGTTTAGTACATAATTAACTTTTGTTATTACTTGCAACATGAGTTTCTTATGGGCGTTAAAACACATGCAACATGTATGTGCTAATATTTCCAACCTAGTTATTTCCTTCACGTATTCATAATCTGTTTGCAGGTTGTTGGTTGAATTTGTTAAGTTTGTTTGTTAGCACGAAGATACACTTGTTCTATCTGTGGTGGCCATCGCTGGTATCGAACCCTATTTCTATGTCCTAGTTGACAGTTCTGCTCACACTACGCCTGTTGTAACACAATGTTGATTTTTTTTTAACGTCGAGCATAAAGACAGAAACGTTGGTTACAGAAACTGTCTGTCGATATGGAAATTACACTATGTAACACAAATTTTGTTCTTGGAGAGCGCCCCTCAGTGGCTCAGCGGTATATCTGCGGACTTACACGCTAAAATCCGGGTTTCGATACCCGTGGTGGGCAGAGCACAGATAGCCCATTGTGTAGCTTTGTGCTTATTTCAAAACAACAACAATTCTTGGATAGTATGTATTATTTCTTAATTGCTTATGCTGTAAAAGTACAGAAAATGGTCATTATTCCGTTCAAACTTTGCTTTTGTGACCTGGATAATGAAATTTAGAAATTAACCTATTTTATACGTAAAAACGGGCAAATTTGTACATTTTCATTTACACAAGGTCTGAATGAAACAACATATGAATCAAGATTTACACGTATTTATAGTAAAGTTATACAAAAATGTTTAGAAGTGAGTAGTTTCTGGAGATTTGTGACTGTAATGTAAATCACTTTCACATATCAGTCCCCAAATATAGTCTTCCATCATGTTTTTGTTACACGCTTCTAGGTCACAAAAGCAGAGTTTGAAAAGAAAAATGGGTCTTTTACATTTAATTTGGACATAATTTATTGGTGAATAACACTTTCTGTCCAGGAACAAGGTGAAATAAAAATAAAATGTGTCACACATTGTTAGTTTTGAGGCTGAAATTAGCCCCCCGCTATGTAAGCGATATGGATACAAATCGTATTTTGGAGGTCATCTAGGAATTCTACTCTAACACACGTTCAGATTAAAAAAACGGCCCTCCGTTAGCACAGCGGTAAGTCTACAGATTTAAAACGCTAAAATCAGGGGTTCGATTCCCCTCGGTGGACTCCGCAGATAGCTCGAGGTGGCTTTGCTGTAAGAGAAACAGACGCTGAAACTAAACCTCAGTCAGTAACATATTTTGGTTTAGATATGAGAGCACTAAATAATTATTAGAAAAAAATCAAATTGTGAATATAATTGTTTTCATGTCAGTGTTCAATTAATTATTTAATGTGCTGTACTGTTCATGGCATGTTTCTTTTGTCAGTAATACCGGAGTATCTCACTCGGTAACGTGTTGGGACGTACTTCCTGTTTCAAGTGTACTTCCTTGCAATCTACAGATTATTCAGCAGTGTCCCTGTCAGAATGACCGAGTGGAGATCGTCAAATAGCTGAAGTAATCTTATTACATATACTTTTCTGTAAGAACCAGTTCCACAAAGAATGTTTCAGAAGCACAAAGCATGTCATGGGGCACGTGTCTCTCTATCTAGCGTATGGAAACGAATTATTGAGCCTACACGAGAAAGGAAAACAAAAAAATATGTAAATGAATTTTGTTCTTTAACAGCTACGGTTAACGAGCAATATGTAAGACAGTATGTAATTCTGACTTCTACCAGCTTCGTCTCTGTAGTTTCATTTCGTAGAAAGTCTGACAAAGTTGTTGTGTTTAAACTTGTTTCTAAGTGAATTAAAACCTTGCTCGTGAATACAAACCTCAGTTGGTTTTTGAGTACTGGTAGCAAGGAAAGAAAATTGAAACGTGACTTTCGATGGAAAAATACTCATTAAACCAGCTTTAACACAGGATAAACCAGGCCCTCGATAGCTGAGGCTGCTCTGAAACGCCATCTAGTGGTACTTACAGATCGATAAGCCCGGCGATGCAGTTACGGCTTATACAGTATCAACGGTAAGAAAAGTGGTTATTGTATCTTGGTTGTTTGTGGTGACGAAGTGACTCGGACTTGCTGACAGCTGGTTTCAAAGTACACTTTTCCGGGACATTCTGTTCACAGAAAGAGATCAAAGAGAAAGACACAGAATACATGTTGAAATCAGACGCATGAATGAAAGTTCATACAGTAAGATACTGAGTGAAAGTAAGTCGATACCCAGAGATGAGACTCAGCACTTTGGTACATTCAACAGTGTGGCTTCTGTTAATAAATGAGCTACAAGGTAAGCAAAACTACAAAGTAAACTATATATTTTAATCTCATCGGAATTCATACAGAAGTTTTAAGTTTCATTTAAAATTAGGAGCATACTTTCACAATGTATGATTTATTACCAGTAACTGGAATAATGTCATTATATATATCTATATATATGGTAGAGACGTAATCGAATAATACATTTTTAAGCCTGGCATCGTTTTCTTTGTAATGTTTCATTTATAATGATATTACCCACAAATAACCACGTGTTTCAAGATTCGTTTTTTACAGGATGATGACTGTCAACCAGAATCGCTTCTTAAATTATGTTCTTTTTAATAAATATTTGTTTACAGACAAAACCTTTCTTGAATACACATTTCTGAGTGACAAGTCAATATAGTTGTACTTCAAACTATTGAAACGTATCTTACTCGGTATGGTTGTAGTTCAAACTATTGAAACGTATCTTACTCGGTATGGTTGTAGTTCAAACTATTGAAACGTATCTTACTCGGTATGGTTGTAGTTCAAACTATTGAAACAAGTATTAGTATAGTTCTAGTTCAAACTGCTAAAACATGTATTAGTCAGTATAGTTGTAGTTCAAACTATTGAAACTAGTTTCGTATATAATATTCTGTGTATGTAATCTAAAATATGTATGCATGCAATCTTTAAACATTTCTTATCGTCTCTCGAGAATACAAGAGATCAAAAGGTCTGAACTGAGTTGTCTCACAATTTATGTACAAGTTATATATTATGTTTTGTGAAAGTATCAAAATGAAGTCCTCTTCAACAGATACGAGTTGTATCTTGAAAAAAATGAATTTAAGGGAAAAAAACGAATTCACAAAATCATTGTATATTAACTGTTCTCATTCGAGAATGTTATACTTTATTTTATTTCGAAAAATCTTAATACAGTTGTAGGTACCTTTATTTTTAATATGTGTTCCAACTTAACATTTTAAAACAAATTTAAGGAGTGTATACTTAAATACAAAACGGAATGAATTGACTGTTCTGTTTGTTATAATTATGCTCACATACTATGTTAGGAAAAACTTTGTTTTATATTTATTGGATAACAAACAAAGTTGTAGAAACGTCCCACGAAGTTCGACTGTCGAAATAAAATATTCATTGATCTAAAATTATACGTTTATAATAATGAATCATTCATTATACTGAACAGTGTTATAGTTATAATGAATCACTGATTATACCTAACAGTGTTATAGTTATAATGAATCATTCATTATACCTAACAGTGTTATAGTTATAATGAATCATTCATTATACCTAACAGTGTTATAGTTATAATGAATCACTGATTATACCTAACAGTGTTATAGTTATAATGAATCATTCATTATACCTAACAGTGTTATAGTTATAATGAATCATTCATTATTCCTAACAGTGTTATAGTTATAATAAATCATTCATTATACTTAACAGTGTTATAGTTATAATGAATCATTTATTATACCTAACAGTGTTATAGTTATAATGAATCACTGATTATACCTAACAGTGTTATAGTTATAATGAATCACTGATTATACCTAACAGTGTTATAGTTATAATGAATCATTCATTATACTTAACAGTGTTATAGTTATAATGAATCACTGATTATACCTAACAGTGTTATAGTTATAATGAATCATTCATTATACCTAACAGTGTTATAGTTATAATAAATCATTCATTATACTTAACAGTGTTATAGTTATAATGAATTACTGATTATACCTAACAGTGTTATAGTTATAATGAATCATTCATTATACCTTACAGTGTTATAGTTATAATAAATCACTGATTATACCTAACAGTGTTATAGTTATAATAAATCATTCATTATTCCTAACAGTGTTATAGTTATAATGAATCATTCATTATTCCTAACAGTGTTATAATTATAATGAATCATTCATTATATTTAACAGTGTTATAGTTATAATAAATCATTCATTATACTTAACAGTGTTATAGTTATAATGAATCACTGATTATACCTTACAGTGTTATAGTTATAATAAATCACTGATTATACCTAACAGTGTTATAGTTATAATAAATCATTCATTATTCCTAACAGTGTTATAGTTATAATGAATCATTCATTATTCCTAACAGTGTTATAATTATAATGAATCATTCATTATACTTAACAGTGTTATAGTTATAATGAATCATTCATTATACCTTACAGTGTTATAGTTATAATAAATCACTGATTATACCTAACAGTGTTATAGTTATAATAAATCATTCATTATTCCTAACAGTGTTATAGTTATAATGAATCATTCATTATTCCTAACAGTGTTATAGTTATAATGAATCATTCATTATTCCTAACAGTGTTATAATTATAATGAATCATTCATTATACTTAAGAGTGTTATAGTTATAATGAATCATTTATTATACCTAACAGTGTTATAGTTATAATGAATCACTGATTATACCTAACAGTGTTATAGTTATAATGAATCACTGATTATACCTAACAGTGTTATAGTTATAATGAATCATTCATTATACTTAACAGTGTTATAGTTATAATGAATCACTGATTATACCTAACAGTGTTATAGTTATAATGAATCATTCATTATACCTAACAGTGTTATAGTTATAATAAATCATTCATTATACTTAACAGTGTTATAGTTATAATGAATTACTGATTATACCTAACAGTGTTATAGTTATAATGAATCATTCATTATACCTTACAGTGTTATAGTTATAATAAATCACTGATTATACCTAACAGTGTTATAGTTATAATAAATCATTCATTATTCCTAACAGTGTTATAGTTATAATGAATCATTCATTATTCCTAACAGTGTTATAATTATAATGAATCATTCATTATATTTAACAGTGTTATAGTTATAATAAATCATTCATTATACTTAACAGTGTTATAGTTATAATGAATCACTGATTATACCTTACAGTGTTATAGTTATAATAAATCACTGATTATACCTAACAGTGTTATAGTTATAATAAATCATTCATTATTCCTAACAGTGTTATAGTTATAATGAATCATTCATTATTCCTAACAGTGTTATAATTATAATGAATCATTCATTATACTTAACAGTGTTATAGTTATAATGAATCATTCATTATACCTTACAGTGTTATAGTTATAATAAATCACTGATTATACCTAACAGTGTTATAGTTATAATAAATCATTCATTATTCCTAACAGTGTTATAGTTATAATGAATCATTCATTATTCCTAACAGTGTTATAATTATAATGAATCATTCATTATACTTAAGAGTGTTATAGTTATAATGAATCATTCATTATACCTTACAGTGTTATAGTTATAATAAATCACTGATTATACCTAACAGTGTTATAGTTATAATAAATCATTCATTATTCCTAACAGTGTTATAATTATAATAAATCATTCATTATACTTAACAGTGTTATAGTTATAATGAATCATTTATTATACCTAACAGTGTTATAGTTATAATAAATCACTGATTATACCTAACAGTGTTATAGTTATAATAAATCATTCATTATTCCTAACAGTGTTATAATTATAATGAATCATTCATTATATTTAACAGTGTTATAGTTATAATGAATCATTCATTATACTTAACAGTGTTATAGTTATAATGAATCATTCATTATACCTAACAGTGTTATAGTTATAATAAATCATTCATTATACTTAACAGTGTTATAGTTATAATGAATCATTCATTATTCCTAACAGTGTTATAGTTATAATGAATCATTCATTATACTTAACAGTGTTATAGTTATAATGAATCACTGATTATACCTAACAGTGTTATAGTTATAATAAATCACTGATTATACCTAACAGTGTTATAGTTATAATAAATCATTCATTATTCCTAACAGTGTTATAGTTATAATGAATCATTCATTATTCCTAACAGTGTTATAGTTATAATGAATCATTCATTATTCCTAACAGTGTTATAATTATAATGAATCATTCATTATACTTAACAGTGTTATAGTTATAATGAATCATTCATTATACCTTACAGTGTTATAGTTATAATAAATCACTGATTATACCTAACAGTGTTATAGTTATAATAAATCATTCATTATTCCTAACAGTGTTATAGTTATAATAAATCATTCATTATACCTAACAGTGTTATAGTTATAATAAATCATTCATTATACCTAACAGTGTTATAGTTATAATGAATCACTGATTATACCTAACAGTGTTATAGTTATAATGAATCACTGATTATACCTAACAGTGTTATAGTTATAATGAATCATTCATTATTCCTAACAGTGTTATAGTTATAATAAATCATTCATTATACCTAACAGTGTTATAGTTATAATGAATCACTGATTATACCTAACAGTGTTATAGTTATAATAAATCATTCATTATTCCTAACAGTGTTATAGTTATAATAAATCATTCATTATTCCTAACAGTGTTATAATTATAATGAATCACTGATTATACCTAACAGTGTTGTAGTTGTGTAAAAAATCATTGATCACTTTTTATAATGTCAATAATTTTCTAATTCTATTCATGTGCCACAGAGATGTGTATTGAAGCGACCTCTAACATTCACAAATGCTCAGCATTAGGGCTATAAAAAGAAATTAGTAAGTTTGTCGTTCGTTAATCAAAAATTTTGATAGTCAGTCTATTTGTTCCTGAGGTGCTAATGTTTTTGGACACTCGCATCTTCATTATTGAATGAGCACAATGTTCTCCAGGACACTCGCATCTTCATTACTGAATGAGCACAATGTTCTCCAGGACACTCGCATCTTCATTACTGAATGAGCACAATGTTCTCCAATTCGCCTCTATTGTTTAAGATTCGATTTGTTAGCAAAAAACTAAACATATATATTGGTTTTAGCAGAATCGATTATCACTTCCTTGAGGTGTTCTAAGTTTTCTTTAGACTAAAAGCATCACGTGTAATATCACATATTTTACCTTGATCAAAGACGGATATTTTCACCTGAGTTGGTGTGTTGTGTGTGTTAATGGGTGTTTCTTTTTTAAAACACGTGAGTTTGTAACCTATTTACGTCACATTTCATAACTGTATATTGTTCACACGACGTCGTTAACGATGGCGTGCTAAATAAACTGGCTTTAAAATAGAAGCATAATTTGGAGTTAATATTAACAAGAGGCGAATCTTCGGACGAAAGTAATAATTTTCTGTTAGTCAAGAGATGAAACAACTAAACTTTGCCCGAGAAATAACAACCGAAGGAAGAAGTTAAACTTCTGGGCTATTGCAGAAAAGAGGAACATTCAGGGGTGAAGGATAGAAAAGGAAAAGTAGAAAAACAATAAGGACTTGGGGGTATAAACTGAACAGGAAAACAGGAAGGAAAGCAAATTACTAGATGCTAAGGAAAAGAGAGATTGTTGGATATGTGATATTTTCAAATCACTTTATTTAATATGACGTTAAAAGTATGAAATATGAAACAGCATTTCAAAGGAAAGCAGCATCGTGTCATTGTTGAGGAAAGTGTAATCTACAGTGTTTCATTAATTTTAAACCTGTTTGTTTTAGATGTTGACTGAAGACAGTTCGTAACATTCATGCTCTGTGATCGATGTTATTTTCTAAATATAGAGAAAAACAAACATTCTGTTACTTATCATCTCGTCAGGTCGTCAAGATCTTGAACTGTGTTTCACATAAAACCTACAGCCGTGTTCTAAAAAGACGTTTGATTCAGTTGTTATCAGTGCTTCGAGTATATCCATTCTTATGCTGTTCTAAAGAAACACAAACTGTTATCACCTGGTGGTAAAAATGAAAAATTAGGAAAAGACAGAACAACAATGCAATATCGGAACTTTGGAACTATAACGTTAAAGATAAGCCAGCAACATAGTGTACAGAAACTAATCCGTTTGTGACGTTTAGTTTATATAATTTCTATTTTAACTATTATCAACAGAATATTTGATCATATTGACGAAGAAACTGTCTCATAAACAGCACGAATGCGTGATAATATATATAAATACAGAAGTATTGTCTTTTGTACTACTTCGCTAGGTGTATGAATATGAAGTTTTTATGAAGGTCAATCCCTCCATTCAGCGGTAAATACAAATTTTCAGTTTTGCATGATGCGTTTTGTTGTTGTTATGGACTTGTTTGTAGTTTATACAATTACATGTAAGGGAAGTAAGTTTTCATGTAACATTAATCGCTTCTGTTCATGAGACGGGTACTTCAACTAGTAAGGAGTAAACTTACACGTCTAAAAGAAAACTTTTAAGAAAAATAAAGAAAACAATCGCTCTTGGTCAGACACTAAATACCGTGTGACCTGACGAAGGGCGACTGTTCGGAACGTCGCACAATATACACCGGAAAATGTTTCATTCAAACGTATCTGTTCATTCTTTATTATCCAAGTTTACTTTTTGCGCCTTGTAAAATAACACTCTCCAAAGTGTTGTTCGTTCCAAAGTATAAATGGTCCTTTCGAATATTTTGCCCTTTAAAAGAATTGCTTACAAAAACAATGTCCTACATCAATTAGCTTACGCGTCAGAACAAATATGAAAGAACCATTTAAAATGCGCACTTGTCTTGTTCAACGTAGCTATTAAAAACAAGTGATTACATGTTGGAACTCGACCGTCTGTTTAGATATTGTAAACATGTTCATTCTTCAACGAGCAGTATTACCGTAAAATAGTATTTCGTTAAAAAATCTGGAACTATTTTAAGTATTCTATATTCACCTGAAACGTCACGTTGAAAAATACACGTGGAAATGGAACACGGACATTAACACATCGTTCATATGAAACTTTAATTTCATCTTCCAAAATTATTTAAGACTGCAAGAGTATCTTTTTGTTTCAATGTGAAGAGTGTTATCGTAAGAATCACATTATCTCTAGCATGTTATAGTAATGTTTCATTCTGCGTCACTTAACGCTCTCTAAACGGTTCTATTGTAATACATTCCATTTTACGATTCAAATGACCACGTAACTGTTTTTACTTCCCAGAAAAATGTATTCTTCACAGTTTGTGAAAAATATTTAGCACTATAATATTTTTTTAAATATATATATATATAAATAATTGGTGACATTTTGAATTACGTTTTAAAACTCAAAGAAAAAGGAAACTAAAATGAACACGATGGGTTCCTGGTCATTATATTTATTATACAAGTTGAAATTTAAGGTATAGACATTTTACGAACTAAAATATGTAATGTGCATATTCTCACCAACTTTATACATTTCTTGTTTGTTTTTTAATTTCGCGCAAAGCAACACCAGGGCTGTCTGTGTTAGTCGTCCCTAATTTAGCAGTGTAACACTAGAGGGAAGGCAGCTAGTCATCACCACCCACCGCCAACTCTTGGGCTACTCTTTTAGACCCCCGCTAGTACAGCGGTATGTCTCAGGATTTACAAAGCTGAAATCAGGGGTTCGATTTCCCTCGGTGGGCTGAACAGATAGCCCGATGTGGCTTTGTTATAAGAAAAACACGAACAAAAACACACACGCTGCTCTTTTACCAACAAATAGTGGGATTGACCGTCACGTTATACACCCCTACGGCTGAAATGGCGAGCATGTTTGGCGCGACTGGGATTCGAACCCGCGACCCTCGGATTACGAGTCGAACGCCTTAACCCACCTGGCGGTGCCGGGGCCAAAACTTTATTCATAACTTATTTCGTAATAAGTACAGAAGCAGTGTTACTAATGGTATTAATTTAATTCCAAAAACTAACACTTTGAAAAACCTTTTAAATGTTTGGTAAAATTATTTTCTAATTATTTCACATTAGTTTGTATGTAAAGATCATATTGACAGGTAAATGTGTTCGATCTTTCAGCAATTACTATTGATCTATTTATTCGGCCCCAGCCTGGCCAGGTGCTTAAGGCACTCGATTCGTAATCCGAGGGTCACGGGTTCGCATCCCCGTAGCGCCAAACATGCTCGCCCTTTCAGCCGTGGCGGAGTTATAATGTGACGGTCAATCCTACTATTCGTTGGTAACATAATAGCCCAAGAGATAGCGGTAGGTGGTGATAACTAGCTGCTTTTCCTCTAGTCTTACACTACTAAATTAGTGACGGCTAGCGTAGATAGCTTTTGTGTAGTTTTCAGCGAAATTTAAAACAAATCAAACCATCCGTTTATTTTAATAAGAAACGTTTTAAATAGCTTAAACACCAACAGTAAAGATATTTTAGTTTGTGAATGCACAAGTAATGATTTAAAAGGTCCGACTAATGAGTATACTATTACTTGTAAGTTAAAAATGTGGATTATCTTTGGCCATCGGGACTTTCTAGAAAGTTTCTTGCTACAAGTTCTAGTTTATCAATGGTAAAAATGTACGAAGAGATAGGTCACTGGCAGAAGCTCTCCATCTGTTTCAGCAACATGTGTGCAATAAAATAATGCAGATCACTTGTGCAAAATATACTTTCACAAAATGTTGGTTATTATGGGATATATCGTTGCAGGGACATTCTCGAGGTGCATACTGTAAGATATTATATGAAAAGAAGTGGCGGTATGAACTATAACGAGATAAGAACGTTCTAAAGTTGTTTTAATGTGCTCAACAAACATAATAATTAAAGTGCATAACATGGTCCATTATATGGACCCCAAAGTTAGTGAAATGTACAATATAAGTGGGTCAACTAATGCTAATGACAAATTATACCCGCTTCTAAACCTATCACAGGTTTAGTTTGCGAATCTCAAACTACGTAAAAACTGAATTACATTTGGGCTTATTATTACTCTAATGAAAAAAAAATAAGAAAACCAATTCGTTAAATAAAGTGTTGAATTTATTAAAATTTTAAGTTGACTTCAAGCGATCTCACAGAGCAATGTCATTGGCCATTATCTTTAACTGCTCCCGTTGGCAACGGAGTTACAACTCTAGAAACCTGGTTTCGATACCCGTGGTGGGCAGGAGACAGGTAGCGCTTTGTATAACGTTTTAAAAATCCTCCGCTGGGAGTACGGTAAGTCTTTGGCTTTACAAGGCTAAAATTAGGAGTTCGATTCCCCCTGTTGAATACAGCAGATATGAGAAAAACTTTTAATTATACAATTCGATGTGAAAAAAATTCAACGACACGAATGTTAGATATGTAGTTTAACAATACTGTGAATGAATACCTTAATTAAAAATATGATAAGTGAAAAAAAAAACTTTAGCAGTTTCCATATTTAAAATATTTTTCCTTCTGATTGTAAAGTTTCAAGATGTTTATGGTCTCTTCTTATGGCGGCGACGTTTGTCCACCTGACTTTTTTCTTTCTCCTTTGTTCTTTGTGAAAGTTTGCTTACATTGAAAGCCCATAATTTTTCCTATCTTGTCATACAAAAATATATGGAATTTTTGTTGCAATACTTGTAACTTTTACAGTAGCATTATTCCTTTTCTTTCCACAAAATTTTGTAATTTTAAAGTTAATTAAAATTGTAAAATTAAATAATAAAGGAAAGTAATTTATCCTGATTACACGTTTTGGGCTTTTAAACCATTTGCAGAAAGTATTGAAAATTGAAAATAATAAAGATTTATAAGAAGGTTTCTAATATTTGTTTAAGTACATTTAATTTGTTTCTGGTTCAGCTTTGAGTGATTAGCATAGGGACCCCCCCTTCCAGTGGCTCAGCGGTGTGTCTGCGGACTTGCAACGCTAAAAACCGGTTTTCGGTACCCGTGGTGGGCAGAGCACAGATAGCCCATTGTGTAGCTTTGTGCTTAATTCAAAACAACAGCAACATAGGTATAGTATGTAACATGCATAGACACTCAAAATGATTTATTCAAATGATTGTGAGTTGTAACAGAATGCATTTGAGGGAGAAGACATTGCTAATTCTTGGATAATAAATTCATTTTATTTTATTTCATCAGTAGTACTTATTGACTTTGACATTATACGTTGTCTGATGCTCGTGACGTTGCCAGTGATAGAAACTGGGTTTCGATACCCGTGATGGGCAGAGCACTGATACCCATTTGTGTGCTTAATTCAACAAAGAAACCCATGTACTTGTGTGACAGTTAGGAAGGGAGGAATGCCAAGGTAAGGGGGGATATTTATCACTATTTTAAATGTGATAATGAAATACCCACTTTCAGTAAAAATGTGCGGATTAACATTCTTACCAAAATAAAACAGGGAACAGGTCATTTTCAGGTTTACCTGAACTCTTTTTGTTAACCAGAAGATGACCTGAGAAGGTCGAAACGTTGTTCTCTGCTTTATTTTGGTAAAATACCCACACCAACCGTCTGGATATACAAAACAAACATACATCTATGATTCCTAGAAGAAATAAAAACGTTAAGTATTTCGTACGTAGAAATTACTTCAAAATCTTGCTGGATCTATGAAAGAAAGCTAACGTTAAGGGGTAATTTTAAACGAGCACTTAGCACAGCACGTACAAAACATTGGGTAGCTGGTCGTAAGTCAGGAAAATATTATGTGACAATCAGGAACAGTGATGGAAGATGTTATCCACATGATTCACACAATTATAAATTGTGTAATGTAGATACAAAAACGTACCAAGTACAAATTAAACAATTTGCTGTGTAAATTGGTATCGCAGTCTTAACAATTAATAGAACATTACCAGTATACACACTAAACAGACACACGAAATGCTACCGATAACGTAATATTTAAAAGCGAACTGTAGTCTATTTTCTTTCGGCTGGAAATGTCAACCGGTTGCACATGAAAAAATAAAATAATATTCTGTTGATTTTGTTTTGTTTTGAATCTCGCAAAACTGCACGAGGAATATTTGCGCAAGCCGTTCCTAGTTCCTAATTTAGTAGTGTTAGACCAGACCGGAGATAGAGAGTCATCACTGCCAACTCTTGGATCATTCTTTTTTTCTAACAAATAGTGGGGTTGACTGTACTTTTATAACGTTCCCACGGCGGAAAAAGCGAGCATGTTTTGTGTGATGGAGATTTGAACCCGCGACCCTCAGATTACGTGTCGAACGTCCTAACCACCTGGTCCAAAATACTGTTGTCAAAAAAGTATTTTGTGTCGAGGGGGGGAAGAATATTTGGGTTCACAACGCAGTTATTGAGCACGTGTCTTCAACTTTCAGATTTCACACATATATATATATGTCAACATCCATATAAAAAGCCACAAGAAATTTCTTTACGTCTTTTCACAATTCGCATGGATGTTTTCGCTTTCTTACACATGGCATTACGAATATGTACAACCACAGTGAAGAGAATTTATGAACGACTGTCTAATTCGAAGAAGATTGCAAAACGATTCAATCCTTCTCTTTGTAGCGCGATGCGAGTGGACATTATTTGTACTTAACTGCTTGTTGGTAGCAACAAATAATCTCTTCTTAAAGAGTGAACTGCTCCAACAAACTGATTAAAGAAGGAAATCAATGTTAAACATATTTCTCTTAATGTTACTGTTAATTGTACAGCAGGCCCCGGCCTGGCCAGATGGGTTAAGACGTTCGACTCGTAATCTGAGGATCGCGGGTTCGAATCCCGGTCGCACCAAACATGCTCGCCCTTTCAGCCATGAGGGCGTTATAATGTGACGGTTAATCACACTATTCATTGGTAGAAGAGTAGCCCAAAAGTTGGCGGTGGGTGATGATGACTAGCTGCCTTCCCTCTAGTCTTACACTGCTAAATTAGGGACGGCTAGCGCAGATAACCCTCGAGTAGCGAAATTTTGCGCGAAATTCGAAAAACAAACAAACAAAAACAATCACCGTACTGACAGCCTACACATTTAATGGCTTATAGAAAATCAAAGGATATTACAAATGAAGTTTAACTGAGACCAGAGAATTAAAGATAAAGCATTTATAGACGTGTTTACTTTGGAATCAGATACACCAGATGAAAGAAGCGTGAGTCTAGGTGATAAGTTGAATGATTTGGCAGGGTTGACGTATTTGGAGATAAAGGAGTTGACAAGCGAGCTGATATAAATAACTCTAAAATCAGTAGTTGGGTAGACGCTGACCTTTATATTACTAAAGTCACTTAAAAATGTTACACAATTCAGTAATTTGTTTCGAATTAAGCACAAAGTTACACGATGGCCAATCGGTGTTCTGCCCATCACGGGTATTGAAAACCGGTTTCTAGCGTCGTAAATTCGCAGACATTCGGTTCTGCCACCGCGGGGAGGAGAGGTTGGAGCCTAAAATAATACTTATGAAATATTGATATACAAACTTATGTTATTTCTTTAAATTTAAAGTAGCAAAAACAAAATGGCAGACTGTAGTTAATTTATCACGAGGCTTATCATTCGCTTGGTTACCATAGTGCGTTTTTCGTAATGTTTACTTCTATTTGTTTACATAAGATATGTTTTGGAGATTCTTGAGTCCACCGCTTATTCAATTCACTTTATCCAAAGAGAGAGTAATAGAATATGGAAATACAGTTGAAGAAGTGGAAAATGGTGATTTAGAGAAATAAATTACCATAAGAAATATGGAGAAAACAAAAACAACCGAAACGGTTTTATCCGTTTCATTTTGATCCATATTTATCTGGCGTAACATAACATCTTGAACATTTCATCTTCGTAAAATGTTTTTATATATTTTTTTTCTGATCTGAAAAATGATGTATTCTAAAAGTTTTAATGTTCTGTTTCATCGTACGTCGTACTTTAGTTTGAGAGTTTTACTTTTATGTAGGTACTATTCCATTACGCTATATATTTTTACAATGAGTAAACTATGAAGTAATACATTAATATGCAGTGTACTTCACTCTTATGTCAGCAAAGTAAAGGCAACAATTATTTATCAAAGTCAAATAACAATAGAAAGAAAATGTTAATAATTAATTTTGACAGTTACTATGACAAAGAAGTTAAAATAAGACAGTTTTACGACGCGTAAAACTGAAGGACTGGAATCAAAGTCTTCACGGTTAAATAATGGGTTTTACTTGACAAAATATAAATGTACACAATGTTTTTAGCACATTATATTTCCCTATTTCAATGGAGGGATCCCAATTATCGCATTCCGTATTATAAACATGAGGTAATTAAGGTTTAGCTAATATGACAGGACCGTTATGCGTTTCGTACGATTAAGAGTATTGCTAATTATTTGGGGCACAGTTTCCTTAATGGAAACTGTGTGTTTTAATGTAAAGGAAATACAAGCAGGAACGTACAGTAATTTGTATTTCTTAAATTTGTTAACTCGGTGTGTATAATTGTCTCACTAACTTGGCGCCTCGTGACCATGATGACGAAACTTCCTTCAGATTCCAACTAAGTTAAATATTATTTAAAGAGCTGTAATAGTTTTGTGAAATCACAATAGCGGTGTTGAACAATAATTTTAGCCAAATGAGCACTTTTAAATATATAATACAATACAAATAAACTTCTGAGTAGCACAATGAATTTCTTTAGTACCCCTTCTGTTTACCATTAACAACTTAAAATTGAACGTTTTTTTAAATATTTTTTCCCATAAACATTTAAATCCTCAAACTGTATAACATAGAAAGTTTACCGTTACACGTAATGTTAGCATTAGGAGTTGGAAAACAAGCATGTATATGTTACGTGTTTTTACTATGTTTTATGTAGACTAAACGCAACAGAAAGACACAGATAACAGCTTGTATAATTTATTACACTAAACTAATATATATGTAACAGATACAAAATAAATTATATAATAACAATGACAGATATTAAGTTTAAACCTTCAAAATTAATTACAACACAAAATGGTACTGGCCTGTATCTAATATAATGATCTAGAATGAAAGTCCAAAAGTTCAGATCACAAATCCAAAATTCCGGTCTAGGGTGTGAATTTGGTCCCACGAAGAAATTCCGAAGTTTGAATGACGAAGTTCTTTTTACGGTGTTTCTTGATGAACGTCTCAAACTTGCCGCCTTCCAATTTTCCCAGTCTCCCCAAAACAGTCCGTACGTGCCGACTCTCAGCACAACCAGTAATTCGAATGAATCGCAAAGATTGACGAGACAAAATCACAGCTTCTGTAGATCTAGCTTTGGTCACAAATCTGAGTTGAATAAAATCACGGCAAGCACTTAAACTTTCTCAAACGAATGACTGACTCTTCTTTTCTTCGAATAAAAACTAATGACTCTTCCCTTTACTCGTACGTCTCCGTCTCTTTATATATTAGTAGGCCTAGACTTCTCGAACCATCGCGTAACTTCCACAGAGCTCCAGAGCAATACGCGCATGTCCGTTCTTGCACGAGACTCAACGTCTAGACACTAGGCCGCCATACATTTCCGTTTACAGTCATATATTTGATCTACCTAATTCTAGAAATGTCTAAATGTTATTTTAAATGAATAACAACATATTTTATTGGTTTAAGCTTTGAAACAATAATATAAATATGGAAATATAAATAATAGAAATGAAAATTTAAACACAACACGACATGTTGTCGTTTACAAAACATTTACATGACATTTACATAACACTCTCCCCCTTAAAAGTAAAAAAAAAGTTTGAACTTGTGAAAACTTTTTTTAACTTATTATACATAACATTGAACTAAGAAACAAATTTTAGTTAACCGATAATTATAACAAAACACTAAACAACTTAATTACCGTGACAACGCATCCCCGATGAGATTGTCCGAACCACGGATATGATTAATGGACAGATTGTATTGCTGCAGAATAACACTCCACCTGAGTAACCTTTGATTTTTGTTTTTCATTTTGTTCACGAACACGAGTGGATTGTGGTCGGTGTAAACACTAACAATCCATGGTGAAGAACACAAATAAACATCAAAATGTTGTAAGGCTAACAACAATGCAAGTGCTTCTTTCTCAATTGTTGAATAGTTTCTTTGGTGCTTATCAAGTTTTCTTGAAAAGTAACATACAGGGTGGTCAACACCATTTTGCTCTTGCAACAACACAGCACCAACACCAATGTCACTCTCATCTACAGCAAGCTTAAATGGTTTGTCAAAATCGGGAGCTTTGAGGATTGGAACATTCATGAGCATGATCTTTATCCTTTCAAAGGCAGTCTGGCAATTTTGATTCCAGGAAAATTTTACATCCTTTTTTGGTAAGGCTGTTAAAGGTTCAGCCACATCAGAAAAATTTGGACAAAATTTCCTATAATATCCTGCCATGCCCAAGAATCTCATAACGCCTCTTTTGTTCGTCGGCTCTGGATACTCCGCTATTGCCTGTACCTTAGCTTGGATAGGCTTCACTTTACCCTGACCAATTTTATGGCCTAAGTACACAATTGTTGCTTTACCGAAGTCACTTTTTAACAGGTTGATAGTCAACTGAGCCTCGGAACACCTCTCAAAGAATGCACGAATGTAACTTAAATCCTCAGACCAGTCACTGCTTACTACAAGTACATCATCAATGTAAGCATACACATTTTCTAACCCTGCAATGACATGATTCATCAACCTTTGAAATGTTGCACCAGAGTTTTTCATGCCAAATGGCATAACTTTGTATTGGTACAAACCATTGGGTGTTATAAAAGCCGAAATTTCTCTCGCTTGAGAAGTTAAAGGTACTTGCCAATAACCTTTGAGTAGGTCAAATTTGGTAAGGTACTTTGAGTTACCTACACGGTCAATACAATCATCCATCCTAGGAATAGGATATGAATCAGTCTTGGTCACATCATTAACCCTTCTGAAATCTGTACAGAACCTAACTGAGCCATCAGGCTTTGGTACCGAGATACAAGGTGAACTCTAGTTACTTTTTGACAACTCAATGAAGTCATTTTGAAGCATGTATTGTACCTCTGACCTGAGTTTTGACAATTTCACAAGATTGGCCCGATATGGATGTTGTTTTATTGGTCGAGTGTTCTCAATAATGACATCATGTTCTATGACATTTGTTCCACCAGGCACATCAGGGAACAAATGAGCAAACTCTAAAATCAAACCTTTCAACTCTTGACTTTGTTGTTGGGTTAAATGATTGAGTTTCTCATCTAAGTTTGCTAATACTTGTGAGTTTTTTAGTTTAACGTGGGTGTCTGGAATGCTATTTTCTATAATTTCAGGAGGAAAAGGAGGAGGGTCATGATCTTCATTCACACCACTTGTCACATCCACAGGAACAGCATTCGACACATTTATTTTCTTTCGCACATGATAGGGTTTCAACATATTGATATGACAAAGCTGTTTGCTTTTCCTCCGATCAGGGGTAGTGATTACGTAGTTTAGATCATTGATCTCCTTTTCAATTGAATAAGGTCCAAAATATTTAGCTTGAAGCGAAGAGCTTGATGTGGACAACAAGACTAGTACTTGGTCACCAACATTAAAAGATCGCTTTCTGGCCCTTTTGTCAAACCAGGTTATCATCTCTTCCTGGGAAGACTTCAGGTTTTCCCAGGCAACATTAAAAGCATTGTGCAATCTGGTTTTGAAATCAGAGACATAATTCAACAAGCTAATTTGTGAGTTATTGTCTAACAACCATTTCTACTTAACCAACTTCAATGGACCACGAACTGAGTGACCATAAACCAACTCAAAAGGGCTAAATCCAGTAGATTCTTGAACAACCTCACGAATTGCAAACAACAACAAGGGAACGCCCTCATCCCAGTCCTTTGAGTGTTCGTGGCAGTAATTTGGTGGAAACGATCAAGAACACCTTGTGACACAGGATGGTATGCACTGGATGAAATTTGGTGGATGTTTAGTTCATGCATGGCTTGTTGAAATATCTTGGACATAAAATTTGAGTCTTGATCTGATTGTACAACTTTTGGAATCCCGAAAATGGTAAAGAATTTGACAAGAGCCTTGAAAATGTTGGGAGCAGTGATTTTTCTCAAAGGGATAGCCTCAGGGAAACGTGTAGAAGCATACATGATTGTCAAGAGGTATTCATTTCCTGCTTTGCTTTTTGGCATTGGGCCAACACAGTCGATAATGACCCTTGAGAACGGTTCTTCAAAGGCAGGAATAGGCTGCAGTGGTGCTTGGGGAATCCCCTGATTTTGTTTTCCAGTCATTTGGCAAGAATGGCACGTCTTACAAAAGTCAACAACATCATGGCGCATCTTTGGCCAATAGAAATGTCGTCGGATACGATCTAGGGTCTTTCTTACTCCTAAGTGTCCCGACAACACATGATCATGAGCAAGACTAAGAATATCTTTCCGATAGCATTTTGGAATGACGATTTGGTGAATAACATTCCACTCTTCATCAGCAGCAACGTCAGGAGGTCTGTATTTTCTCATTAACACACCTGACTTCTCGTAGTAACAAATAGGGACAGTTCCGATTTCATTTTCATCAACGGCCAGTTGTAGAAGAGAACGAGTTTCAGTATCATTGTCCTGTTCCTCAACAAGTTTGTTACGATGAAGAGAGTTGAAAAATGACTTGGAGTCATCAGTAGAATTCAAAGTTGAGTCAGAAATCTCATCGATGTGAGACATTAACGTATCAGATAAAGGGAAATCCTCTTTGGACTCCTTAGAACGTGTTTGAGAACGAGTAACAGCACAGGCGGGTAAAACATCAACATCAAGAAAATCTTCAACAAGCTGCTCTGTACTGGGACTAACAACAGGTGCTTCAACAACATCAACCTCTGGTACCACCTTACTACCAGCCAAATCATTCCCCAAAAGCATAGACACACCCTCAACAGGTAATGAAGATTTAATACCCACAGTCACTGGGCCTGAAACTAAGTCCAAATGTAAATCCAATCTATGAAGAGGAATAGAAACGACGCCACCTTCTACACCAGAAAAGGGCACATTGGTCCCAATGGATGACTTTTCAGAAAACGGAAGTACACGTTCCAAAATCAAACTCTGAAAAGATCCAGTATCCCGCAGGATTTTAATTGGTTGTAGATGTGAATCGCCAACAAAAGAAACAAAACCTTCAGTGATGAAAGGCTTAAATTTGTCCTCAACATGATCTTCACGTACATCAAGAATATTGGACTTGGAATCCACAGTGGACTGGACAGGGTGAAAATCATTGGAAACCAATGATGTATCCAACGAGGGCGAAATGAAACTATTGGGTGATGGCTTGTTTTTTACCTTATAGCACTCAGAAGGCCAGGTTTCTTACAATAAGCACATGTTTTGGATGAGAATGACACGTTTTGGGTAGATGACGAGCTTTGAGAATAAGATGGAGTCTTCGTTTGAGAATTAGAAGTTTGCTCTTTTTTGTCTCTGTCGACATTTGCATAACGTTTGAATGAGTCATTGGGTTTCTTTGCTGTGTGATTTGTTTTGGTTTTGTACGAGAAATCTTTGTGAGTCAAAGCATACTCGTCTGCCAAGACAGTAGCATCATGAATTTTGGAAGCTTTTTGTTCATCAATATAAGTTTTTAGCTCTACGGGAATACATCTTTTAAACTCTTCAACTAACATGAGTTCTCTGAGTTTTGTATATTCATCTTTGATTTCTTTGGAATCACACCACCTGTCGAACAGAGTTTCTTTTTCACGAGCAAATTCGACATAAGTTTGGCTGTCAAATTTTTTGTAACCACGAAATATTTGTCTGTATGCCTCTGGCACCAATTCATAAGCATTCAAAATGCATTTTTTGACGTGCTCGTAATCATAACTTTGCTCGGCCGTGAGTTTGGAAAATACTTCCTGGGCTTTACCTTTGAGAACACACTGAAGTAATACTGTCCAATATTTGGTAGGCCATTTTAGCGTAAGGGCCAATTTTTCAAATTGCTGAAAATATTTATCTACAGCCTTCTCATTGAATGGAGGCACTAAACGAATCTGTTTGGAAGCATCAAAATTATCCAACCGCATTTGGACAACCTTTTCTTCTGTCTGTGTCTTTCTCACACTGATTTCCTTATCAGCTTTAATGCGTTCTTTTTGTATTTCGGCATCAAGGCGTTTCTTTTCAATTTCTTTTTCTGCTTCAAGAACAAGGCGTTTGTTTTCCTTTTCTGCCTCAAGAACAAGGCGTTTATTTTCAATTTCTAAACGAAATTTCATTTCCATTTCCATTTTTTTTACTCGAAATCTGGGTCAAAATGAGCGGCAGGTAATTGTTGTACAATTTTTTGAGGTAAAACTTTTTGGCTGACCAAATGTTAAACAACAACTCGTTTGATATCTGCTTTTCTCCATTTCTTGCTTTACTTCTAAATTGAAATGTTTACCAACATCAAGCAATTCAGATTTTTTTAATTCACTGATAAATTCGAAAGAGGGATTCTGATTAAATTTGTCTATAAAATCTTCGAGTTGGAATGCCATTTTGAATATACAAGCTGTCTATCTGTATAAAATATAAATCTAATTTTAGAATAGAATTAAATTGTTCGTTCGATATCCCAGACGAGCCCCCAATTTTCTGTTACGTTTTTTGTATGTTTTATGTAGACTAAACGCAAGAGAAAGACAAAGATAACAGCTTGTATAATTTATTACACTGAACTATTATATATGTAACAGATATAACAAATTATATAACAACAATGACAGATATCAAGTTTAAACCTTCAAAATTAATTACAACACAAAATGGTACTGGCCTGTATCTAATATAATGATCTAAAATGAAAGTCCAAAAGTTCAGATCAAAAATCCAAAATTCCGGTCTATGTTGTGAATTTGGTCCCACGAAGAAATTCCGAAGTTTGAATGGAGAATGACGAAGTTCTTTTTACGGTGCTTCTTGATAAACGTCTCAAACTTGCCGCCTTCCAATTTTCCCAGTCTCTCTTAAACAGTCCGTACGTGACGACTCTCAGCACAACCAGTAATTCGAATGAATCGCAAAGATTGACGAGACAAAATCACAGCTTCTGTAGATCTAGCTTTGGTCACAATTCCAAGTTGAATAAAATCACAGCAAACACTTAAACTTTCTCAAACAAATGAATGACTTTTCCCTTTTCTCGTGCGTCTCCGTCTCTTTTTATATTAGTAGGCCTAGACTTCTCAAACCATCGCGTAACTTCCACAGAGCTCCAGAGCAATACGCGCATATCCGTTTTGGCACGAGACTCAACGTTTAGACACTAGGCCGCCATACATTTCTGTTTATAGTCATATATTTGATCTACCTAATTCTAGAAATTTCTAAATGTTATTTTAAATGAATAACAACATATTTTATTGGTTTACGCTTTGAAACAATAATATAAATATGGAAATATAAACAATAGAAATGAAAATTTGAACACAACACGACATGTTGTCGTTTACAAAACAATTTACATGACATTTACATAACAGTAGAGTAATCTATTTTATGTTACTTACGTCATTTGAAAAATTAGTTATTTATGCCAGACGAAGCACACACAAGAAAGATTTTCATATAAAGACCAGCATATTGTAAAGATTTTATCCAGACTTTGCTTTATTTTCAACAAACTCTAAAAGATAAAATTTGCGGAACGTCGTTGGTTTTACTTCTAAACAAACCGGCTGTTTTTAACTTGTTTTGTACGTTCAAACCTAACCATATTTCCACGTTTCTCACACGCTTCAAAAGAAACTATAAATCTAACGCTAATTATGCTGTTGTAACTATAACGTGAGACTCCGCATGACTAGGTGGCTGTTACGTTTTTTTTGTATGTTTTATGTAAACTAAACGCAACAAAAAGACACAGATAACAGCTTGTATAATTTATTACACTAATCTATTATATAGGTAACAGATATGACATAAATTACATAACAACAATGACAGATATTAAGTTTAAACCTTCAAAATTAATTACAAAACAAAATGATACTAGTTTCAACCTTCAAAATTAATCACAATACAAAGTGGTACTGGCCTGTATCTAATATAATGATCTAAAATGAAAGTCTCAAATTCTAGTCTAGGGAGTGAATTTGGTCCCACGAAGAAATTCCGAAGTTTAAATGAAGAAGTTCAGAAACAATTCACAGTTCAATAAATTCGACGAAGTTCTTTTCACGATGCCTCCGATGAACGTCACAAACTTGTCGCCATCAGTTTTTCCGATCTCCCGTAAATAGTTCCACACGTGTTGACTTTCAGTATAACTACTAATTCGAATGAATCGTAGAGATTGACGAAGTAAAATCACAGCTTCCGTAGATCTAACTTCAGTCACAAATCACAGCAAACACTTAAACGAATGACTGACTCTCTTCTTTTGAATAAAAGTAATGTCTGACTCTTTTCTCCCTCTTCCTCGCATCTTCGTTTGTTTATATATTGTATGCCTAGACTTCTCGAAACATCGCGAAACTTTTACAGAACTCCAGAGCAATCCGTGCATGTCCGTTCTTGCAAAAGACTCAACGTCTAGAAACGAGGCCGCCAATATTTCATTTACATACATATGATTGGTCTACTTAAATCTAGAAAATTCTAAATGTTACCCTAAATGAATAACAACATATTTTATTAGTTTAAACTTTGAAACAATAATATAAATATGGAAATATAAATAATAGAAATGAAAATTTAAACACAACCAGACATGTTGTCATTTACGAAACATTTACACGACATTTACATAACAGTGGTTAAGGCAGATAGAGCGAAGGCAGAGAGTAATCACTACTCACCGCCAACTCTTGGGCTACTCTTTTACCAATAAATAGTGTGATTGACCGTCACATTATAACGCCCTCACAGCTGAAAGGGCGATCATCTTTGGAATAAAGGGAATTCGAACCCTCGACCCTCGGATTACGAGTCGAACGCCTTAACCACCTGATCATGCCGGGCCTAAAAACGTTGTGAGACACGATGAAACTACATTTAAAACTAGGCTACTAAACTGCTGATAAAACACCATAAAAATATATTTACTGAGAAGTCCATGATTTTGAAACGTTAAAATCACCAACTACGTTAATCAAAACCAATTTGCAAAGATATGTTTAAGTTTGTAAAGTAAATGTTTTTTTCTAAATATTTATTCGGATGGAAAGATAACGAATTCGATACAAAGTTCTACACGACAAGGTTTTCAACGAGTCATGAAAATATCTAAATTCGGTTTAGTTTGGAGTTTGTTCTCCCCTTATTTGTTGAATTCAAATTCTCAACTTACACCGATGTGTAATAAAACACCAGGAAAATCAGAAGGCCAAACAGCACTACCTGCTAGCAGTGAGAAGTTTATTCGATTTTTATGGAAAAGAATACCGATATTAAATGTTGCTACATTACTTCTCTAGTAACTGAAAATCTCATATCGTGGAGAGACGACATCATTACTTTGATCTGTAATCTAACGCCCTGACATTTAAAGTTCTCCCAAACTGTTTATTAAATGATAGACTTCTTCCAAAGACATACAGCTTTCTTCAACAGGCTTAAGCAGGATTAACAAATTGTTAATAATTAGTTTCTTTTCCATCTTTCTAGTTCACAACAAGTCTTATCTTTCACTGCAAAAGACATGAAAGCACACATGTAATCGGACATCCAAACTAAATAAACCATATAAAGATTTCTTTATTTGAAATTGAAGATATTAAATCTATTCAACAGAAACAAGGGATAATAATTATTAATTATCCGCTGTCCGAAACAAAGTTTAGTGTTTCACTCTGTTAGCTCTGTTATTGTTACATTTAAAACAATGTGTCATTGTGGTTGATATATGATTTTACTTTATTGTACGTTTAGCATACAGTGTTACTACTTCGTTTGATCCTTTTTAGTGTTGCTCGTAACACAATATTGTACGTTTAACATACTGTGTTACTCCTTTGTTTGATCCTATTTATTGTTGATCGTAACACAATATTGTACGTTTAACATACTGTGTTACTACTTTGATCCTTTTTATTGTTGCTCGTAACACATTATTGTACGTTTAACATACTGTGTTACTACTTCGTTTGATCCTTTTTATTGCTGCTCGTCACACAATATTGTACGTTTAACATACTGTGTTACTACTTCGTTTGATCCTTTTTATTGTTGCTCGTCACACAATATTGTACGTTTAACATACTGTGTTACTACTTCGTTTGATCCTTTTTATTATTACATAATAATAACTGAAAATTGTTTAGGTGTTTCGACAACACGTGACATGTCATCACAATTTATTATCTATTTTCACCTAGCGGACTAACTGCTTTTTTTATTTATTTCAAATTTTCTTTCCTCACCAAAATCTGAATTACTGTAAAGAAATCGTGACAAACCCGATCTGTTCCTTAATCACTAGTTACTCCGTAACTGACCAGTTTCGCTGAATTTAGAGCTGGTTTTTGGTTTTATTACATTATTTTACTTTATTATTAACTTCGTGACAATGAATTCTCAGTACCTTTTTATCATTTTGTCACTTTTGATACACTAGAATCAGATAGAAAGCAAAATGAACAATGTTAATATTAGTAATGTGTCTTGTAGCCAAAATACAAACTTCAGGATGCACTCTGAGTGTTATTTATTAACAGGACTGATAGCTCAGAGATATTACACCCTTTGGAGATTGAACTTTGGTAATCCAAACTATCTTATATTTTCAGCGGATGTGCTCTACTAACCTCTTATCTCACGCACTAAATTTCAAGACAATCCATTAAGAATTACGGTAGATCGATTTTTTTTTCTTTATTTCTCTCCGCGCTGAAAGTACGAAAAATTTAATTAATAGAAAAACGTAGGGCCCGGCGTGGCCACGTGGGTTAAGGTGTTCAACTCGTAATCCGAGGGTCGCGGATTCGCATCCCCATCGCACCAAACATGGTTGCTTTTTCAGCCGTGGGGGCGTTATAAAGTGACGATTAGTCTCACTATTTGTTGGTAAAAGAGTAGTCCAAGAGTTGGTGGTGATGATTAGCTGCCTTTCCTCTAGTCTTACACTGATAAATTAGGGACGGCTAGCGCAGATAGCCCTCGAGTAGCTTTGCGCGAAACTCAAACAAACAAACAAAAACGTTTGAAAACTTTTTCAAATATAGTACACTGATTGGTAGTTGTAACCTAGAATTAATTATCTAATTTGGTCTAAATGTTTGTTTGCTTTCTGAATTTCGCGCAAAGCTATTCGAGGACTATCTGCGTTAGCTATGCCTATTTAGCAGTGTAAGACTGGAGGGAAAGCAGCTAGTCATCACTACCCACCGCCAACTCTTCAATTACTCTTTTACCAACGAATAGTGGGATTGCCCATCACTTTATAACGCCTCCACGGCTGAAAGGGCGAGTATGTTTGGTACAATCGGGATTCGAACCCGCAACACTCTGATTACGAGCCGAACGCCTTAACACACCATGCATGGCCTGGTCTAAATGAAATGTAGTTGTTCGAAGTTATTCAACAAAGTCCACTCAAACGTTACCGAAGCGTTTGCACACGCCTATATAAAAAGGTCACGTAAGCTATCGATCTGAAATTTTAACCACAGTTTTAGTTATTAATAACGGTTGTTATATTTTGTTATTTGGATTAAAAACAGAGTGGTTTAGAGCAAATAATTATGGGATGAAAGTACCTACAGAAACATAAGTATTGGTAAGGCCAAGGAAATTGAATTATCAGATTCACTACTCAAGGTTATTATTCATTGCAAAATGTTAAAAACAAATTTGCAAGATTTTATGAAATTTTCATAATTAAGGAGTGTTTAGCTTACGCAATTTACGTAAATACTGATACTTGATGCAGCTGTATCTAGTGCATACAGGAGATGACAAGAAACTGTTAATCTACATTCCATGGCGTTACTTGAAAGAAAGTTTTTAACACTATTTTAGAGAGAAAAGCACTATTCTAAACAACCTGATTGGTTCTGTAAGGTATAGTTCTGTTCCAAATAACAGATTTTTGAAATTAAGACTAATGTTGATTACTCTTTAAGCACAAATATCTTACTTAATGTGTTTTGTGGGTTTTTATTAGAAAAACTCGTGAAATCTAATCAAAACAGTTTTAGGTCTGAAAAAAGGTGAAAACAAAAAGAATAGAGATTGCAAATTAAAGGAATGAAATCAAATGTTTTGTAGCAACTATTCATTTATGAGTTAGCTAAGCCTCGTTTGTGGTTCATCTTAAGATATGATTGTGGCTAAATTGGTCAGTCCTTGTTTTGTCACAACATTTTCTTGCATAAAATGTTTTGATTAAAATATTAATTACCACTTAAACTGTGTTTACTATGAGAAATCCAATTTAGGAGAAAATATCGAATTTATTACTCCAGATAAAATAACAGATCGTGATTTTTACTTCATCCAATTAAAATAATTATATAAAGGCCTCAGACACTTTGGAATGAAGCAAAAATTCATTCGTGGAAAACTTTTATGACTTGTAGACGTACTACCTTATACTTACTTCAACGTATATAACAGTCACTCGGGACTGTCTTAAGAAACTAGAAACCATCCTTCACGTTGTTAAATATGAACCTTTTTCACTGGGTCGATTTATCCCGCCATTGCAGTTCCTGAAAGAATAGATTTTATCATAAAGTTTAAGTTTGGACATAAAGTACATTGGGACGGACAGAATGTTTAGAGAATTCGAGATGTGTTAAGTTTTGTGTTAAGGGATATTTTGAACAATTAAACGAAGTGTAATGTTATATAAGAGTTAAATAATGTTCATTGTCTGACATATAGGTTGTACTATGTGTGGTTTTATCAGTTTAATAATGAATGACCTTCTGTTCTGGACTAACATTAGACTAATGCTAATTGTCCCAAATCTTTCTTCATGTTCTACATCAGTGTTGACCTCAACCAATCAATTATTTTTTGTGGTTAACGTTGTAACTAGGGGTTACAATATTCTGAAATATGCAACGATAAACAGGTTGTATATATCTTTTTGATTTTGACCGGAAGTGTTTTAAACAGTTGTTTGTGTATCTGTAATTAATTACGTAGCTGTGAAAAGTTTGCAAGACCAGCGTGTTCGAAAGGCGTGGTATATTGAAACTTTTTATATGCAAAAAACGGTTCACCTGACGATGACCGAAGAAGGTCGAAACGTTGTTCGCTCTTCTATTTGAAATATTTTCTCAACCCAAACGAGCCGTTTTTTGCATATAAAATTCTCAACAAGTGGGTTTCTCGACATCACTGATTGGTATATCGAAACACCTCAAAAGGCAGACATAGAATTAAGATTTGCAGGCGACCTTTGGAATTAAACGATAGTTTACGTAACTTATGGCTTTTCTAAACAATTTCAACTTATTATCACCATACTGATTTTCATATTTTGTCACTCATTTCGTTCACTAATGGATGATCTAATAGTAAGTAAATGTTAGGCAAAAATACTTCTATCACTCGTGTCATACTCTTGCAGTGAAGCGACACCTGTTGTTAAATTGTAAAACGATATTAACAGGCTTTGCTGGCAGATCGCAAACAAAGAAGGTTTTTAGTGTTAACGGTTATCTATTTAAGGAAAAATAGAGTGAATGGCCACGTTTGTACAGAAACCTAAATAGAACGATTATCTCCTTTTGCAAACTTAGAGTGAACTATTATGTTTGTACAGTAACTTAGAATGAAGGGATATCTTTATACGGAACTTAGAGTAATCAGTATTTTTGTACGGAAACTTAGAGTGAACTGTTATATTTATTCGGACACTTAGGGTTAACGTCTATCCTTAAAACTTTGGTGATAAGATCTTTGAACATCATAAGCCTAGCTTTATAGTAACTGTACAGAAATACCATTCATGTCAAAAAGAGATTCGGTGCGAATGCAGTTATATTTTATAAAGAAGATTTTGTGTACATTTTCGAAAGGTCATCAAATGGTTGTATCTTAATAAAAGAGTTGCAGAAAATGAATTAAGTCCGCTGGCAAATAAAAGCGTTTGGTATGTACCAAATAATTTCATTCTGAACTCATTCTAAGGCAAAAACAGTCAGTGCTATTCGAAGAAGGGTTAACGAATAGCATATATTCGTAATGAGTATGATGCTGATAATTCTAAATGATAAACATTCTATTTAAAATGCCCCAATGTAAAAAGGCTTGGTTAATTTCATTATTAAAAACAATTATAACACGATCAAACCAACGTATTTAACGATATAGTTAGAATGGGATGATTCATACATTTATTAAAGTGTAAAATAAATTTGAAATATTTATTCTACTTATAACATTAAAACAATAATTTATATTCATCATACTGAGGTTAAGATGATCTAATGTATTGTATTCGTATTATATTTGGTGTATGATGTATTTTGTTTTTCTTCACGATACACAATAATAGAAATTGTATTTCTTTTTCGATATAACCCCAACCCTGTCGGTTATACGATCCACATTTTAATTAAAAATTCACTGTACCAGTTACTAACGAAGTAAATATGTAGTCAGAATAATGTTTTACTTTGTATAAGACTTACCATATAGATTTTTCACATATTAGACTACAAAAATATAATATTGTTCTATTCGTTCATGAAACGAAATACCATTCTATTTTCAATTTTACTTTTAATGAAAATTCATTGGAAAATTTTTAACACGTATGTATCATCATCAAACAGTTGGTTCGCTGTATAATATCACATAATGAATTACGCGTCATTTTTAACTGTATTTTCCTTGGTTTGCTGTCTAAACCTGTGTTGGTTAGCCGTGATCACACGTCAACTTTACTCCACAACTGAAGGTTTGGTCAATAAAAGAATGTATTCTGTTTCCAATTTTGTCTGTAATGAAAAGGGAATATATATATATATATATATATATATATATAATACAGTATTCTGTCCTGTAATTACTTTATGTGAAATGTAACACTTTTATATTCACTTTGTCTACGTTCCAGTGTTTCCATTTTACATCTGTATCGAGGTTTTCACATGTCAGGTAGAGCTTTTCACAGGTGTCAAAGAAGTTCTGGAAAATAACAAGGTAAGAATAACAGCTGATTAATGGTAACGGAAACTGGTTACTACCAGTTTTTCAGTCTTTATTTATAATTATCCATTTCTATTATGTGTAGCATGACGGTTAGGATGGTGGACTCTCTTTCTTTGGATCGGAGGTTGCAATCTCGTCCTTCAGTCATGGGGGTGTTGTAAAATGATGCTCAATCCCACTATTCGTCGTTTAAAGAGTAGCTCAAAAACTGGCTTCCCTGTAGTTTGTCAGTGCTAAATCAGACATGGCAAGTCCAGACAGCCTTCAAGTAGCTTTACTTGAAATTCAACAAACAAAAACTCTCAGGTGTTTTCACACAACGGGTCATTATTTGTCAGGTCTATCTAATCACTCTTAGGTGTTTTCACACAATAGGTCATTGTTTGTAAGGTCTATCTAATCACTCTAAGGTGTTTTCACACAATAGGTCATTGTTTGTAAGGTCTATCTAATCACTCTAAGGTGTTTTCACACAATAAGTCATTGTTTGTAAGGTCTATCTAATCACTCTTAGGTGTTTTTACACAATAAGTCATTGTTTGTCAGGTCTATCTAATCACTCTTAGGTGTTTTCATACAATGGGTCATTGTTTGTAAGGTCTATCTAATCACTCTTAGGTGTTTTCACACAATAGGTCATTGTTTGTAAGGTCTATCTAATCACTCTTAGGTGTTTTCACACAATAGGTCATTGTTTGTAAGGTCTATCTAATCAGGCTATTCGTTTATTTACACAGTTGTTTTATTTCCAATGGAACCGTAACAGTGGAATGTTAGTTCAAACAATATTTATTTATGCTGAGTTATAGGGGATGTTTATAAGTCTTCTATATGCTAAACCTTTCCAGTCGGAACCTTTGAACTCATAAAACGAAAATTCTCGATATATTTCTTCCTTAAAACAGAATTTGGTATTAGGTATGCACGTGACTCATCAAAAGATGTATGACGTGGGATACATATTGAACTATTTATTTTTATTTCAATACTTGTATTAAGGTTGTTGTTGGAATTTCGCGCAAAGCTGGACAAGGGATATTTGCGCTACTCGTCCATAATTTAGGAGTATAAAATGAGAGGGAAAGCAGCTAGTTGTCACCACCCACTGTCCTTTCAACTTGGCTACTGTCTTACCAACGAATAGTGGTATGATCGACGCATTATAACGTCCTACAACATATTCATTGTGCCGGGGAGTCGAACCCACGACTATCGGATTATGAGTAGAGTGCTTTATCCCCCTGGCTATGATGGGCCTTTTTGCAAAGAACAATTTTTCATGCTTACATAAACATCAATTGTGTTAAGTTTTTTTCTTTAATTGTATAAGTTTAGCAGTTTCTCACTTGATAAAGACCTATAGTATTTGAGGAGATTTATTGGGAAGATATTCAACTTTCAAAATCTCTTTAAACGTACTTAACTTCAAGTACATTAAAAACGAATATTGAAAGACAGCATGTTCCAGCGTTACTTTTCATGGACAAGAAAAATACAAAGTGACTTCCATCGATTAAAATCAAAGTTAATAAAATTTAGAACCAACGGTTTTTACTGAAAAAAGGGTTCATAGAAACCACGAACTGAGGTTAGATATATTGATAGATATCCCGAAGATATTTCATATTTCAAAGATATATATATATGTAGTTTTTAAAATAATTTATAATTATCATGTTCTCAAACATATTATAATATAATTGGACAAAGCTATCGGCTTCATGAATACTTAATTTTGTAATTAGATACATGCATACGTATATGTGAATACGCACATCAATTACCAATAGATTTATTCGAGAGGAATTGAAGTTTAATGACGAATGATGGCAGAGAAACGAACATTTGACACAAACATTTAATTATCGGACGTTTCGGAATGTTCCATCTTCAGCAAGCTGTACTGAATATGGTAAATTATAAGGTACAGATATATTATAAAGTTAAAACTCTCTACAAAAGTAATTACATCCAACATAAAAGTGTGAAATCAATTCAGAGACAATAAAATAAGCAGAGAATAGAATAATGTAACAATATTGTACAGGTATTTAGAACAGACTGAACTGTCGTGAATTTGTGTTATTATTTAAATTTAGAAGTTAGTTTAAAATATCTCAAATCACTTCTTTTGTTGAACGTTCAGGATTTGAGATAACATTGAAATTTTTAATTAAGATGAACGTTCAATGTAATTGGGATTTATCAACGGTATCATTCTCGTATGAAGAGAGAGGTAGTTAGAACAGATGTTATATGATCTATTGAGAAAGCAGAAAATAGGGTTAGGTTTAAAGGAATTTGGAATAAAACTGTCGAATTGGACATGTAATCTTGTATTTGTTGTTTTACAATAAACAAATGTTATGAAGTGGTTATATAATCACACGATTTGGATATCAAGAAAAGACAATTTACCGTTTTGTTTTCAGTAGCAAAACTAATGTTATGGAGTTCTGAATATAAATAATCAAAAACTGTTTCATGTGACCAGAGCTTCTAAAGTGAAACAACAAACTGAAGACATTATAAAGAAAGTGTGCTGACGATACGTGTTGACTCAATTATAAATTTCAATGTTATCTCAAATCCTGAACGTTCAACAAAAGAAGTCAGTATATCTGTGCTAGCCATATCTAATTTAGCAGTGTAAGACCGGAGAGAAGGAAGCTAGTTATCACCACCCACCGCCAACTCTTTGGCTACCCTTTCACCAACGAATAGTGGGACTGATCATTACATTATAACGCCCCAACGGTTGAAATGGGGCCCATGTTTGGTGTGCGCCACGCGTGTCCGCTATGTGCTGAATGTCAATTCTTAAGCGTTCGTGTTCCTACTTTGTTTTATTATTTTAGAAATTAAATGTCATTTGTAGTTATCTGATTTAAGACTTAAACTAAATTATTTGAACGTCAGAACGTTATTTATTTTATGAAATCTTGCTAGTTAAACAGCCGATAATCAACCCTCTTTACACATCATCCCCTTCAAAATTTCCCTCAGGGTTATCTCTGTATATGTATTTATTCTGTAATCTTGTAGAATGTACCAAACTATGTTACAGGGAAAAGATGGTTAAAATAACTGTAAATTGCAATGTTTTTTAACAGCCGAACACACAGTTATTTATCTTTGTAAATTACAATGGTGGTGAAGCTAGAATCATTTTGTAGAAGTAAAAACTGAGATCACATGAGACTCGAACATGTGGTTCAGTTAATTAGACCAATAAAGTTGTTGCTTCTTGCATGCTGTAAAAAAAATCTAAATTTTCTCTTCATTCTTTACTAACTGTAAATTCAAAATGACGTCATTCGAGACGCAATAGCTTCATTGTTTAACTCATCTGCCTGGTTAGCACAGTGCTAAGTTCGGAAAGACTGTAAGTTAGCTAATAGTTTTGTATTAGTTCCTTGCATAGCTAAGGCCTTATACTCAAGTATAACATTTAGTAAGTGATTTATTGTGGGTAACAAATCATGGCTTCGTTAATATCTGAGTACAGTAAGTTGGTATACAATAGAGAAGTCTGTGATCCCAGTAACATTACTGACACTTGCCATTCGAATATCCACAACAATGAATTACAGAGCATGTTGATAAGATGGTGTGATATAAATTACTCTGAATTTCAACTAATCAAGTGAGGAGGGATCTACGTGTAGAGATATGTTAATGTAATCGATACACTAATAGTTTGTAATTTAAGAATATATGACTTACAAGATAAAGTCTTATACACACAATAATAATATTAGCTCAGTACGGGATAGATAGGCCAAAGACGCCCTGTCCTATTTCAAACTAACAATTTGCCAATATGAATATTACAACACCGTCTGTTGTATGTGCGTTGTAACTACATCGCAGAGCGGGGATGGAACTTACCAAAATTGGTATGGAGGTTAATTAGGTCCATACAGGATTCATCCGAATTTTCAATTTTGCATTTTATGGTTTTTATCAGCATTCTTGGGTTTACTTACCATTACTACTACAACTCTGGATGGAGTTTCACGAAACTTCGTATGAAAGTTTATTTGGTTCGTTGAGAGATACATATTTTTGTACAAACAAATTTTCAGTTTTGCGTTTTGCGATTTTTATGGTTTTTGTGTTTTTCTCACTACTTTGGCCCCTGCTAATATATCTTCGTCAAATTTCGCACGAAAGTTTGAAAGGTTCCTTTGGAGGACGTGAAAGTTGTGGTTTTACAGAATATATTACGCAGTTTTTATGAGCTTTTTGAGATTTTTACAATTACGTATGAGCAATTCTTTATGTCTTAAGATAGTCTCTCATTAATTATGAATACACATAACGTCCGTCTGAAGGACGGGTTTTTTAGTTTTAAACAGTTAAGAGAAGAGATTCGCCTTATACTACATCCTATAAAACTAAGTCTCGGTTAAACAGCAAGAGACATTAATCGTTCATAAAGCTTTAATAATGTTCAAGGAGAGTTGATACTTTATAATCATACATCTATTTCCGATAGTGTAGAGTTCATACTTTATAACCATACCTCTATTTTCGATAGAGTTCATACTCTATAACCATACCTTTATTTTCGATAGAGTTCATACTCTATAACCATACCTCTATTTTCGATAGTGCAGAGTTGACACTTTATAACCGTACCTCTATTTCCGATAGTGTAGAGTTCATACTTCATAACCATACCTCTATTTCCGATAGTGTAGAGTTCATACTTTATAACCATACCTCTATTTCCGATAGTGTAGAGTTGACACTTCATAACCACACCTCTATTTCCGATAGTGTAGAGTTGACACTTTCTTTATAACCATACCTCTATTTCCGATAGTGTAGAGTTGACACTTCATAACCACACCTCTATTTTCGATAGTGTAGAGTTGACACTTTATAACTGTATCTCTATTTTAGATAGTGTAAAGTTGATACTTTATAACCATACCTCTATTTTTGATAGTGTAGAGTTGACACTTTATAACCATACCTATATTTTCGATAGTGTAGAGTTGTCGCTTTATAACCATACCTCTATTTCCGATAGTGTAGAGTTGACACTTTATAACTGTATCTCTATTTTCGATAGTGTAGAGTTGACACTTTATAACTGTATCTCTATTTTCGATAGTGTAGAGTTCATACTTTATAACAATACCTCTATTTCCGATAGTGTAGAGTTGACACTTTATAACCATACCTATATTTTCGATAGTGTAGCGTTGACACTTTAAAACCTTACCTCTATTTTCGAAAGTGTAAAGGTCATACTTTATAACCATACCTCTATTTCCGATAGTGTAGAGTTGACACTTTATAACCATACCTCTATTTTTGATAGTGTAGCGTTGACACTTTATAACCATACCTCTATTTTCGAAAGTGTAAAGGTCATACTTTATAACCATACCTCTATTTCCGATAGTGTAGAGTTGACACTTTATAACCATACCTATATTTTCGATAGTGTTGAGTTGACACTTTAAAACCTTACCTCTATTTTTGATAGTGTAGAGTTGACACTTTATAACCATATCTCTATTTTCGATAGTGCAAAGTTGATACTTTATAACCATACCTATATTTTCGATAGTGTAGAGTTGACACTTCAAAACCATATCTCTATTTTCGATAGTGTAGAGTTGACACTTTGTAACCATATCTCTATTTTCGATAGTGTAGAGTTGATACTTTATAACTATACCTCTATTTTAGATAGTGTAGAGTTGACACTTTTTCACCATACCTATATTTTCGATAGTGTAAAGTTGACACTTTATAACCATATCTCTATTTTCGATAGTGTAGAGTTGACACTTTATAACCATACCTCTATTTTCGATAGTGTAGAGTTGACACTTTATAACCATACCTCTATTTTCGATAGTGTAGAGTTGACACTTTATAACCATACCTCTATTTTCGATAGTGTATTGGACTTTTTACCTCCAAACTCTTTTAGTTCTTAAATTGTTCCAAGTAAATTTCTGCTTTGAAATCTTCAGGTGAAATTTCTAATTGATGTGAAACATTGAAGAAGTAGTAGTTATTTCAGGATATTTGTTTATCAGAAAATGTTTATCAATGAGAGGAAGATATCCATCAGTCATTTCTGATAGATCTTTAACCCAGGTTTAGGTATATTGAAAGGAATCTCAGATACGAAATATTTCACTCAATTTTATAAGTTTTGTTGATAAAAAAGCTCAAATTCCACATGCAAGAACTTTGTGTCAGTTCAACAGAGACATTATGAGTAATTATTATAAATCAGTTCAACAGAGACATTATTAGTAATTATTATAAATCAGTTCAACAGAGACATTATTAGTAATTATTATAAATCAGTTCAACAGAGACATTATTAGTAATTATTATAAATCAGTTCAACAGAGACATTATTAGTAATTATTATAAATCAGTTCAACAGAGACATTATGAGTAATTATTATAAATCAGTTCAACAGAGACATTATGAGTAATTATTATAAATCAGTTCAACAGAGACATTATGAGTAATTATTATAAATCAGTTCAACAGAGACATTATGAGTAATTATTATAAATCATTTCAACAGAGACATTATGAGTAATTATTATAAATCAGTTCAACAGAGACATTATGAGTAATTATTATAAATCAGTTCAACAGAGACATTATTAGTAATTATTATAAATCAGTTCAACAGAGACATTATGAGTAATTATTATAAATCATTTCAACAGAGACATTATTAGTAATTATTATAAATCAGTTCAACAGACATTATGAGTAATTATTATAAATCATTTCAACAGAGACATTATGAGTGATTATTATAAATCAGTTCAACAGAGACATTATGAGTAATTATTATAAATCAGTTCAACAGAGACATTATTAGTAATTATTATAAATCAGTTCAACAGAGACATTATGAGTAATTATTATAAATCAGTTCAACAGAGACATTATGAGTAATTATTATAAATCAGTTCAACAGAGACATTATGAGTAATTATTATAAATCAGTTCAACAGAGACATTATGAGTAATTATTATAAATCATTTCAACAGAGACATTATGAGTAATTATTATAAATCAGTTCAACAGAGACATTATTAGTAATTATTATAAATCAGTTCAACAGAGACATTATTAGTAATTATTATAAATCAGTTCAACAGAGACATTATTAGTAATTATTATAAATCAGTTCAACAGAGACATTATGAGTAATTATTATAAATCAGTTCAACAGAGACATTATGAGTAATTATTATAAATCAGTTCAACAGAGACATTATGAGTAATTATTATAAATCAGTTCAACAGAGACATTATGAGTAATTATTATAAATCATTTCAACAGAGACATTATGAGTAATTATTATAAATCAGTTCAACAGAGACATTATTAGTAATTATTATAAATCAGTTCAACAGAGACATTATTAGTAATTATTATAAATCAGTTCAACAGAGACATTATGAGTAATTATTATAAATCAGTTCAACAGAGACATTATGAGTAATTATTATAAATCAGTTCAACAGAGACATTATGAGTAATTATTATAAATCAGTTCAACAGAGACATTATGAGTAATTATTATAAATCAGTTCAACAGAGACATTATGAGTAATTATTATAAATCATTTCAACAGAGACATTATGAGTGATTATTATAAATCAGTTCAACAGAGACATTATGAGTAATTATTATAAATCAGTTCAACAGAGACATTATGAGTAATTATTATAAATCAGTTCAACAGAGACATTATTAGTAATTATTATAAATCAGTTCAACAGAGACATTATTAGTAATTATTATAAATCAGTTCAACAGAGACATTATGAGTAATTATTATAAATCAGTTCAACAGAGACATTATTAGTAATTATTATAAATCAGTTCAACAGAGACATTATTAGTAATTATTATAAATCAGTTCAACAGAGACATTATGAGTAATTATTATAAATCAGTTCAACAGAGACATTATGAGTAATTATTATAAATCAGTTCAACAGAGACATTATGAGTAATTATTATAAATCAGTTCAACAGAGACATTATGAGTAATTATTATAAATCAGTTCAACAGAGACATTATGAGTAATTATTATAAATCAGTTCAACAGAGACATTATGAGTAATTATTATAAATCAGTTCAACAGAGACATTATGAGTAATTATTATAAATCAGTTCAACAGAGACATTATGAGTAATTATTATAAATCAGTTCAACAGAGACATTATGAGTAATTATTATAAATCAGTTCAACAGAGACATTATGAGTGATTATTATAAATCAGTTCAACAGAGACATTATGAGTAATTATTATAAATCAGTTCAACAGAGACATTATGAGTAATTATTATAAATCAGTTCAACAGAGACATTATTAGTAATTATTATAAATCAGTTCAACAGAGACATTATTAGTAATTATTATAAATCAGTTCAACAGAGACATTATGAGTAATTATTATAAATCAGTTCAACAGAGACATTATTAGTAATTATTATAAATCAGTTCAACAGAGACATTATGAGTAATTATTATAAATCAGTTCAACAGAGACATTATGAGTAATTATTATAAATCAGTTCAACAGAGACATTATGAGTAATTATTATAAATCAGTTCAACAGAGACATTATGAGTAATTATTATAAATTAGTTCAACAGAGACATTATGAGTAATTATTATAAATCAGTTCAACAGAGACATTATGAGTAATTATTATAAATCAGTTCAACAGAGACATTATGAGTAATTATTATAAATCAGTTCAACAGAGACATTATGAGTAATTATTATAAATCAGTTCAACAGAGACATTATGAGTAATTATTATAAATTAGTTCAACAGAGACATTATGAGTAATTATTATAAATCAGTTCAACAGAGACATTATGAGTAATTATTATAAATCAGTTCAACAGAGACATTATGAGTAATTATTATAAATCAGTTCAACAGAGACATTATGAGTAATTATTATAAATCAGTTCAACAGAGACATTATGAGTAATTATTATAAATCAGTTCAACAGAGACATTATGAGTAATTATTATAAATCAGTTCAACAGAGACATTATTAGTAATTATTATAAATCAGTTCAACAGAGACATTATTAGTAATTATTATAAATCAGTTCAACAGAGACATTATGAGTAATTATTATAAATCAGTTCAACAGAGACATTATTAGTAATTATTATAAATCAGTTCAACAGAGACATTATTAGTAATTATTATAAATCAGTTCAACAGAGACATTATTAGTAATTATTATAAATCAGTTCAACAGAGACATTATGAGTAATTATTATAAATCAGTTCAACAGAGACATTATGAGTAATTATTATAAATCAGTTCAACAGAGACATTATGAGTAATTATTATAAATCAGTTCAACAGAGACATTATGAGTGATTATTATAAATCAGTTCAACAGAGACATTATGAGTAATTATTATAAATCAGTTCAACAGAGACATTATGAGTAATTATTGTAAATCATTTCACCCAACCTACTTCAAGATAACTTTGAATGGATACAGAATTTCGATGACACTAATTCCACTCATTGACACGGGGAATAAAGCATTTAGTGTCAGCTGTCATTATGCTTACCTCTATATAAAGATCATAGACTTAAGTTTACCTCTAGAATAAGATCACAGACTTACGTTTACCTCTAGAAAATATAACAGACTTACTGTTAAAATATAAACCTTAAACAGGTGTGTGCGTTTCCGACATTTTCAGGTGGTTAAAGCGCTCGACTCTTAATCAGAGGTTCGCAGGTTCGAATCCCCGTCGCACCAAACATACTCGTCCCTTTCAGCCGTGGGGGAGTTAAAAAGATGACGCATAAAATAGTTGATAAAAGAGAAGCCAAACACTTGGCTGTGAGAGATGATAACTAGCCGCCTTCCCTCTCGACTTACACTTCTAAATTAGGGATTGCTTGCGCATATAGACCTCGTGTAGTTTTGCGCAATTTTAAAAAAATAAACAGATTTATATGACTTATGAAAGATATATACTGTTTGATCTCGCTGTTACCAACGATATATAACAAAACGTGAAAAGGAAGCAGCACAGAATTAAGTTAACGTAAAGGTATTCAAATATTTTTACAAACATTCAAGTTGCTTCCGTGTCGTCAAACTTGTTTTTATATCATTTGAAATAAGTGTCCTCTTGTGAGTAATTTTGAAAAACAAAAACACCAAAATAATCTTATTTAGCTCTTGAATTATCAGTCATGCGTGGGTCTCGTAACAAAGTCAGCTAAGTAAATATTTTTCATTTATTCTAGCGGTCTGGCATGGCCAGGTGGGTTAAGGCGTTCAACTCGTAATATGGGGGACAATGTGTTCAAATCTCCGTCTACCAAACATGCTCGTCCTTTCAGCCGTGAGGGCGTTATCATGTGTTGGTCAGTTCCATTATTCGTTTATATAAGAAGTAGCCCAAGAGTTGGCGGTGGGTGGTGATGACTAACTGCCTCCCCTCTAGTCTTACACTGCTAAATTAGGGACGTCTAGCGCAAATAGCTCTAGTGTAACTTTGCTCGAAATTCAAAAACAACCAAACATATATTCTATACGAAGTTTCGCCTCAATTATATCTCAGCGTCTGGGAACTGTTAACACTCCAGAGAATACATATTAATTTGGCTTCGTGTTTAAAGTTCACTGTTTTGCAAAACGCGAATGTAAATAAATAATTTACAGACTTGTCTCTGCGTAACTGTTCAAACGTTTCAGAAGAGTTTGGTGATATTTCTTTGTATACAGCTGGGTCATGGTAAGTTAATAGACGCAGAATACGTTTAGAAGAACTGGTTAACTATACTGCATTAAAAGAAACACGTCTTGTGGCAGATATGGACAGTAGATCAGTCCCTGCAGACTAATATCTGTCTAATATCTCAGTAGACACATCTGTCTGTTTGTTTCTTCAACTGCCTAAACCTAATTTCACTGAATTTTATATGCAAAAACGGCTCGTTTTGGGTTCAGAAAATATTTTAAATAGAAGAGCGAACCCAAAACGAGCCGTTTTTGCATATAAAATTCTCAACAAGTGGGTTTCTCGACATCACTAATTTCACTGAACCTGTATTAAGCTTGATGTTTGACGGTTTATCTCTGGCGTATCTGTAAACAAGTAGATACATTTTAATCACTGAATAGTAACGTATCCAAAGGACAAGGCGCCTTGCAGGCACGTTTTTCGTTTGATTAACTATTTTATAATTTGTTTCACGTGATTACTAGACTGTGATAATGAATAATTACTGGCCTAGAGACACAAGTACTTAATTATCTATTCACTCGCTCACGAAACTGACGAGAAACGGTAAATAGAAGCTATGATTATTGAATATTTCATTGATAAGTTGTGTTACAATACAACTAAATGATTTTAAATACTAATAAACTACCACGAAAATAGGAAAAGTTTCTTCTTTCAAGAAATGGAGTGAGGTATTATAATCTTGTGGTACGCGATTGGTTAATCTCCTGGTACGTGATTGGTTAATCTCATTTGTAATTCAATGTTTAGTTTTTTTTAATTATTTGAAGTTTAAGTAATCACTTTTATTGTAACTGTTTTATTTAAGTGTTCTCGTGAACTTAAAGCTTAGAAAAACAGCATAAATTACAGAGATAAAATTTACCTTTCATCATGGAAAAACAGGTAATACCAATAGTAAAAGTTTAACATTGAAGTGTCATAAAAACTCCAAGATTTATATTTTTAGCAAGTTATTTGTCCTAGTCTGTATATATTTACTGCTAAGAACTGGTCTTACTTTCTACTGATTACATTACGTTAACACAAATTATGTTCCTGGATAGTATGTGTTATTTCTTAATTGTTTATGTTGTAAAAGTACAGAAAATGACCATTATTCCCTTCAAACTTTGCTTTTGTGACCTTGATAATGAAATTTAGAAATTAACCTATTTTATATGTAAAAACAGGCAAATTTGTACATTTTCATTTATATAAGGTCTGAATAAAACAACATATGAATCAAAATTTACATGTATGTGTACTAAAGTTATACAAAAATGTTTATAAGTGAGTAGTCTTTCGAGATTTGCGACTGTAATGTAAATCACTTTCACATATCAGCCCCCAAATATAGTCTCCCATCATGTTTTCGTTATTCGCTCGTAGGTCACAAAAGTTAGGTTTGAAGAGAAAAATAGTTCTTTTCTTAAGACATAAGCAATTGAGAAGTAACACTTTCTGCTCAGGAACAAAAAAAAAGTAAAAATTTTATTACATAGCGTTATTACTCCAAATTTATATATATTTATTGCTATGAATTTGGAGTAATAACCAGCTGAAATATGACTACTTTATAGCAATAAACAAATTTCGTTGAACAATGATTTTGGTACCTTAACTTATTTCTTTATAGTTTTACTTTTTGTGAGTGATTTATATTCTTGACTGTGTAATGCGCAAGTCCTGCCTTTCTCGAAATTTGTAGAACGTTTTTGTGCGTAAGAATCAACAATGTACTAGGTGTGTATGTAATACAAGTGATTCACAGTATTATTGCTAGCAAACTTTGGTTAATGTTCCAGGGCCTCGGGTGATTTATATTTAAAAGGGACGCGCCTAGAGACAAGAGAATATTGTTGGACAGGTACAGTCCGTGTGCTATAGGCCTAGGAAGCTTTAATTATAACTAACATTTATTAATCGAAAAAACTAAAGTATTTGATCGGGAAAATTTTAGATTTAAAACATTACCAACCGTTCAACTTCAGTGAATTATTTCAATTTTGGAAATTACACCAGGACATTAAATACCATCACGAGCCTTGCGAGACCGATGAAGATAGCAAGCTGAAGCGAGATTTAACAATATAAACTCAGAATTAATTTGTTCGTCGTGTACTTAGATTGTCGTTAAAAAATTCAGTTCTAGATCAGATATAAGACTCAGTATTGTCTCTAAGTTTGTAAAACTGTCGTATATAAACCATAATTTAAATAACTATTAGTAATACCCGTTATTTTAAATTCTATTGTTTTCTTGTTTGTATATTAAAATATATTCGTAATACAAAAGGTTGTTATTTTGAATTAAGCACAACGCTACACAATGGGCTATCTGTGCTCTGCCCACCACGGGTATCGAAACCCGGATTTTAGCGTGTAAGTCCGCAGACATACCGCTGAGCCACTGGGGGGCGATACAAAAGAAAGTTGCATGTATGGATGTTGTTAACAAATAACATAAATTTTATACATATTAACAAACTACATCAAACTTTAGAATTTTGACTATTTGAAACAGTAATACGTTAAATACGCAATATAATATATTGAAAATTAATCCGAAATAAAATGCAATAAGTAATGTAATAGTTGTGTATTGCTATGAAATATTCATATTTTATAATAATTATTACTCCAAAATTATATTTATTAATTGCTGATGCACGAGTCATATTTTATGCTAATTATTACTCTTAATTTGTATCTGTTTACTACTATGAACTAGTCATAATTTATGCTAGTTACTGAGTTACGATCTACTTTTGTGGTCAGACACGGGAACAAAATGATACGAATTTCTAATTATTGGTAAATACTAGAGGAAATAAATTTATAAGAAAATGTGGAAAAACAAATTTTACTGAAGGCTTTATATCTGTTTACTGCTATGAACTAGTCATATTTTACGCTAGTTACTATTTTAAATTTATATTTATTTACTCTTACAAACCATTCCATTCTAGTCGAATTTATACATTTCTTCTCGCTCATTATTTTATATGCAAAAACGGCTCGTTTGGGTTGAGATAATATTTTACATAGAAGAGCGAACAACGTTTCTATCTTCTTCGGTCATCTTCAGGTTCACAAAGAAAGAGGTAACTGACCAGAAGCTGACCACATGTTTGGAAGCGGTTGTGTAACTTAGTGTTGCAATGTAGAGGGCGGGGTTAGATGTTTGAATATAGAATTTTATCTATAATATTAATATAGGAATAATGCCGTTCCTTTATATTTTGGGTTTAAGTTGTTGTATAAGTAAGGCTTCTTTAATTTTGCGTTTTTTATGTTTGTTTCTTTATTTAGTATTTTAGTGTTTTTTATGGTTATGTTGTGTTTATTTGACTTACAGTGTTCGAAAACGTGTGAAGGTGACTTTTTATGTTCTTTGAATCTGGTTTCCATTTTTCTACTTGTTTCTCCAATATAGAAGTCGTGGCAGTTATCACATTGTATTTTATAAATAATGTTGGTGTGTGTTTGTCAGTGTAGTTCTTACATAGTATAGACCTCAGTTTTGTGCCTGGTTTTTGAATAAATTTAGTATTAACTGGAATGTTATATTTTGTTACTAGTTTTTGCCAAATGTTGGTTATTTGTTTGCTGATGTCAGGAATATATGGTATACAGCAGTATACGGTTTCGTGATTTTTTGATTCGTGAGATATATTTACTTTTGTTGGTTGATTTTGCTTTCTGTCTAGGTGTGTGCGTATAATGTTTTCTACGGTTTGTGGAGGAAACTTATTGATGTTGATGAAGTATTGTTTTATTTTGTCTAATTCATCGTTAATTTTATCTGGTGAGCATAGTTTTATGGCTGTGTTTATCTGGTTTCTTAGTATGTTGAGTTTTTGTTTTGTTTCATGTGCTGAGTCCCAAGTAATGTATAGTCCAGTATGGGTGATTTTTCGGTGGATTTCTGTTTTGAATTGTGTGTCGGTTCTTGTAATTTTGAGGTTAAGAAATGATATTTGATTGCTTTCTTCCTGTTCACATGTGAAGTTAATGTTGGGATGTATAGAGTTAATGTGAGTGAAAAAATTAAGTATGTGTTCTGTAGATTTGAATCCCGCAACCGTGTCATCTACATATCTGTACCAGTATAGTGGTGGATGTAATGCTGTATTTATTGCTTGCGTTTCAATTTGTGTCATAAAAATATTGGCTAGAACTGGTGATACTGGGTTGCCCATGCTTAGGCCATTTGTTTGTATATAGTTTTGGTTGTTGAACATGAAGTTTGTCTTTATTGTGGTGAATTCTATGAGGGTTGCTAACTGGTTACTGGCAATGTCTATGGTTGGGTTAGGGTCTCGGATATAGAGTTCTAAGGCTATCTTGCAGGCTTCTGTTGTTGGGACTTCATTAGTGTAACGTGTGAAACATTTCATAATTCACTTTATTCATCCGAGCTGTTTACACATGTAAAACTAGGAGTGTTTTACAGATAAGAATAAGGAGCATCTATTTATTATCCACTGTAGAAAATCTAACAATAATAATAATAACAATAATAAAGAGTTCTTCTGAGAAGTATTTTAACTAAATATTCAATATCCAAGATTACATTTAATAGTAAAGTAATTAGTGTTACGTGTAAAATTAGTACAGTCTTCATTCTAAATCCTTTCTTCGAGGCCCGGTATAGCCAGGTGGTTAAGGAACTAGACTCGTAATCTGAGGGTTACGAGTTTGAATCCCCGTCACACCAAACATGATCGTCCTTTCCGCTGTGAGGTCGTTATAATTTATTGGTCAATGCCACTATTAATTGGGAAAAGAGTCCCAAGAATTGGCGGTGGGTGGCGATGACTAGCTGCCTTCGCTCTAGTCTTATAGTGTTAAATTATGGACGGCTAGTACAGATAGCCCTCGTGTAGCTTTGCGCGAAATTCAAAGATAAACAAACTTACAGCCCCCTCTTCTGGATCATATAATCTGAAGAGTTTTATGGTAATTCATGTAGTAACAGATGTGACAAAATATATTTTGGGTGTAAGCAATATAAAGTTTTCAATACTCATATAAAGCAACGAATTAACACGAAACTATTAACAGTGTCTAATAACTAAAATGTTTTTACTCCACTGGGATAACACTGGATCGATAAGAGATTAAAGAATTCGCAACATAGCGACACGTGGTCTGTGATTTACACATTACTAGCACGTTAATGTTTGTGAATCTCCACAGACAATATTAGACTGATAATACTTTGACGTGCAGGCATAATGACTCGTGTGCATATGTTAGAAACTTATAAACTGTAGGTTAAATGAATACAACGTCGGAGGTGTAACGCCTTGAAGAATTGGCAGCGTAACTGAATATGTGTGTGTTATAAAGTAACGCATTCCCAGCCGTGGGGGCGTTATAATGTGACGGTCAATCCCACTTTTCGTTGGTAAAAGAGTAGCCCAAGAGTCGGCGGTGGGTGGTGATGACTAGCTGCCTTCTCTCTAGTCTTATACTACTAAATTAGGGACGGCTATCACGGATAGTCCTCGAGTAGCTTTGTGCGAAATTCCAAAACAAACAAATTCTAACTCTATACTGACTGTGTTGGAATGACGTCACATTACTAAAACAGCCGCTACATATTGTTAAAACTAGTAACACGGTTTGTTTTCTGATAACTTTGAATCAACACGAAGTTAATGATAATGAAGCTCGGGCAGGTATTACAAATACTGTTAACATTACAACGTTTCTAAGGTTTACAGACAACAATGGAACATTTCTACGATAAGACATTAAAAAAATAGCGACTTGAGTGGACGTCGTAACGGGTGATAAACACTGAAAGCATTTAATGAACGATGATTAAATACGATGTTAAGTATTAGTAACATAACGACTTATTGTAAATACCAATAACGTTGTGAGGTCTATGAATCTATGGAGAGTATTGTACGTCAATATTACGTTACATTATTAGCAGCAGAACTTCTGTGTGTATTAGAATAGACTAACAACACTTTAAGTCTCTGGATGTTTAGATACCACATTAAGTAGATATTAGAATAGGGACTTGTGTTTGTATTGTAAGTACTAACACAATCTAGGGTTTTTGAATGCATGCAGTCATCATCACACTGATACCGTTTTAACAAACTACCAAATAAAGAAACAAACATAAAAAACGCAAAATTAAAGAAGCCTTACTTATACAACAACTTAAACCCAAAATAAACCAATATAGAGGAACGCCTTTATACCTATATCAATATAATAAAATAAATAAATTATATATTGAAATATCTAACACCGCCCTCTACATTCCGACACTTAGTTACACAACCTCTTCCAAACATGTGGTCAGCTTCCGGTCAGTTACCTCTTTCTTTGTGAACCTGACGATGACCGAAGAAGGTCGAAACGTTGGTCGCTCTTCTGTGTAAAATATTCTCAACCCAAATGAGCCGTTTTTGTATATATGATACATGAAGTATATATTGGTTACTAAAACCAATGCTGGTGATGCTAGTTGGTTAACACATTTCTTTATGTTCGTTTCAACAAAACAACACACTACAAAATTACACGGTAATGGCTAGTTCACTCTAAGCTACTCGAGGGCTATCTGTGCTAGCCGTCCCTAATTTAGCAGTGTAAGACTAGAGGGAAGGTAGCTAGTCATCACCACCCACCGCCAACTCTTGGGCTACTCTTTTACCAACAAATGGTGGAATTGATTGTAATGTAAAACGGCCCCAATTATGAAAGAGCGAGCACACCGCTTGGTGTGACGGGGATTCGGACCTGCGACCCCAAGGTAACGAGTAAAATACTCGAACTACCTGGCCATACCGGGCCCCTGGTTAGTAGAATATTTTTAAAAATTTCTACTTAAAGATGTTGTGTTAGAAACGTCATTTGATACTTTAAAATATAATATAGATATTTTTTTATTTTTAATTAATTTTAGTTAGAAAATCGTGAACAGTATAATATAGAGGGCTACGTTACACCTGAATGAACTAACTCCGTTGAAACAAATTATTTTCGCCGGATTCACGGGCCATCAGTGTTGCTTGAAAGAGCTTTGAGTTATGTAATTTGTATTGGTGGCATTAATCTTTACGAATTGAGGATTTTAAGAAATGTGAAAAATATCCAGTTTCGTGATTGTGTCAATTTATCAAATAATATTATTAAGTAATATAGGTTGTTTTCAGTAGTGTGATGGACAAATATTTCGTTGTATGATATAACACTTCCAGTTGTGTGATTGAGAAATATTCGGTTCTATAATAAACTCTTCAAGAAAAAAAAAGAAATGCAAAAGGCAAAACTTGAGACATATTGTTAACAAGTTTATTCTGGGTAGTTCTGTATCACATGTGTGAAACTTTGCACATTCACTAATGAACATCCAAAGTCTGCAAAGTTGAAGTCCATGTTCACTAGTTGAAGTTTAACGTCACTCAACGTCCATAACGAGTATACCCCCCGTGAACATCAATAACTGCTTGGCATCTCCTGCCCATGGAAGCGATGAGATGACGAATCACATCTTGTGGAATGGCTGTCCACTCAGCCTGCAAAGCTGCTGCAAGCTGAGGTAGAGTCTGCAGTTGAGGTTGTCGCCGTCGCAGACGTCGGTCCAACTCGTCCCAAAGATGTTCGATGGGGTTTAAATCTGGTGATCTGGAGGGCCAGGGAAGAACGTTGATGTTGTGGTGTTTCAAGAAGACAGTGGTGAGTCGGGCTGTGTGAGGACGGGCGTTGTCATGTTGAAAAACGTCGTTGACGTTCACCATGATGGGTTGCACATGGGGCCTAAGAATCTCGTCGACGGCTGCGTACGGTCTGATCGGAAATCCTACACAGCCTTGGTATGGTTGAGGCAGTAGATGTCGCAGTGGTGGTCCTATCCCGAAGGTGACTTAACCGGATGTAGCGATCTTGTGCGGGCGTGGTCACACGAGGTCTGCCAGATCGTAGACGGTCACGAGTTGATCCATGTTGTTGGTGACGATTCCATAGCCTTGTGATGGTGCTTGGGTGGACATTCACAGCTCTGGCCACATCTCATCGAGATTCGCCTGCTTCCAAGCGACCAATGGCGTTGTTGCATTGTGCTTCAGTCAGTCTTGGCGTAACTGTATTGTGTGTCGGTGGCTTAACACTGAGCTATGGAAACCGAGAACCCGTCACTTTTATATGGATTTTGCACATGTTGCACTTGCAGAACATGCAGATCTCTCAAACAAATATATTGGAAATGAATGTGTTTTAGCGAAAAATCCGATGTTTTCCTCCGTTTTCAAAGTGCACGACTTTTATTGTCATTTTGGTCTGACAATCAGTGCCTTAACACGTGTAACATCACATACTCTGAGCTTGTACCGTTATTACATATATATTTCTCTTTAAAAAAATATCCCTTTTGCGTTTCTTGTTTTGAAGAGTATATAATACTTTGAGCAGTGTGGTGTAGTATAATATAGCACCTTCAGTAGTGTGATTTAGAAATATTTGGTTTTATAATATAACACTTTCAGTGGTGCGTTGTTGAAATATTTGGAGTCTAATATATCACTTTTAGTACTGTGATGTAGATATATTTAGTTGTATAATTTACACTTTCAGTACTGTGATGTAAAAACACTATTATATTTTATACTATTGTATAATGTTCAGATATGTTCCATATGACACAATTTAGTTTGGATATTTGAGTTATATTGTATGTTATTGTTTATCTGATTTTTTGGAAGTGTCAACTGTATGATAAGTTGTTATTGAATATTCAGGTATATTATATGTCATTTAAGTTCTCTGATATAGAAGTATAAATATTTATTATAGGTCCGTTTAACTGAGGAACACTCCCGTATATGCGATTTTTAGCTTTAGATTTAGAAGTTTTTCAGCAGTTTAATTTGTCTTTTTGCAGTTACAACCGTTTTCAAACATACAAATTGTAATATCTCGTCCTGTAAGAACTGGACATTTGACAAGTGTAATGTTAATATATTCAGTCACGTGATGTCGGTATCTGGTTGCCCTTGGTATAATGAGAGAAACATGCATTAAGCTACATGTTTACATGGAATCATATTAGTATTTCATATGGTAATATATCAGTATTACGTTGTGTATCATATTAACCTCCTTCAGAATAGTATTACGTTGTGTATCATATTAACCTCTTTCAGAATAGTATTACGTTGTGTATCATATTAACCTCCTTCAGAATAGTATTACGTTGTGTATCATATTAACCTCCTTCAGAATAGTATTACGTTGTGTATCATATTAACCTCCTTCAGAATAGTATTACGTTGTGTATCATATTAACCTCCTTCAGAATAGTATCACGTTGTGTATCATATTAACCTCCTTCAGAATAGTATTACGTTGTGTATCATATTAACCTCCTTCAGAATAGTATCACGTTGTGTATCATATTAACCTCCTTTAGAATAGTATCACGTTGTGTATCATATTAACCTCTTTCAGAATAGTATCACGTTGTGTATCATATTAACCTCCTTCAGAATAGTATTACGTTGTGTATCATATTAACCTCCTTTAGAATAGTATTACGTTGTGTATCATATTAACCTCCTTCAGAATAGTATTACGTTGTGTATCATATTAACCTCCTTTAGAATAGTATTACGTTGTGTATCATATTAACCTCCTTTAGAATAGTTTGCACCGAACCAGTATAGACACTTTTTATTCTGAGTTACGTCTTGTTTTATTTCTTTGTTTCAAGACAGCCACAACAATACACAGTGGACAATCTGTGCTCTACCAAACATGGGTTTAAAACACGGTTTATAGCGTTCTAAGACCGCAAATATACCACTGGGGGACTTCGGTTATTATCTTCGCATTTAGTAATCGATACTCGTTTCATAAAGTACAATTTGATAATATAATAGTTTCACTGTCGGTAAAGTTATATGATATTATAATACTTACATTGTCGGTATTGTAATTTGATAACATAATCGTTTCCTTGTCTGTCGTGTAATTTGATTATATAATCGCTTCACAATCAGCGTTGTAATGTAAAATAATCGATTCAGAGTAGAAAAAAGCACTTTGATCACATAATTTGTTCACTGTCTTTAATTTAACTGGATAACTTAATCGTTTCACTGCAGTGTAATTTTATTGCCTTATTTGATTCGATGTAAGAAGAGTAATTTGATAACATAATCGGATCACTGTTATTAGTGTAATTTGTTTCAATTTCTTTAGTGTAATTTGATAAGATAATTGTTTGAATGTGAACTTTGTAATTTCATTATATAATCGTTTCATTGTAAGTAGTGTAATTTGATATCATAATTAATTCATTGTCTGTAATGTAAATTTATGACACAATGATCACGGTCTGTAGTGTAATTTGACAACGTAATCGTTTCAATGTCTCTCGTGTAAGTTAGCAGCATAATTGTTTCACTGGTTGTAGTGTTATTTGACAACACAATGAATAGTTTGACTGTCAGAAGTGTAATTTGATAACGTAAACTTTTAAGAGTTTGTTTTGTAGTTTGATAACGTAATCGTTTTTCGGTCTGTAGTGTAATTTTAAGGGCTTAAACGTTTCATTACCTGTAGTGTAATTTCACAGTATAATTGTTTTACTATCTGTAGTGTAATTTGTTGACATGATAGTTTCTCTGCTTGCAGTGAAATTTGATAACATAAACGTTTTACAGTGTAGAGTGTAAGTTCATAACATAATCGTTTCACTATCTGTAGTGTAATTTGATAACATGATAGTTTTGCTGTCTGTTGTATACTTTTTTAGGTTAGTCCTTTCACTGACTGTAGTGTAATTTGTTAACAAATGGTTTATTGGTTATAGTAAAATTTGATATCATAATCGTTTCACTGTCTGGAGTGTAATTTGATATCATAATCGTTTCACTGTCTGGAGTGTAATTTGATATCATAATCGTTTCACTGTCTGGAGTGTAATTTGATATCATAATCGTTTCATTGTCTGGAGTGTAATTTGATATCATAATCGTTTCACTGTCTGGAGTGTAATTTGATATCATAATCGTTTCACTGTCTGGAGTGTAATTTGATATCATAATCGTTTCACTCTCTGGAGTGTAATTTGATATCATAATCGTTTCACTGTCTGGAGTGTAATTTGATATCATAATCGTTTCACTGTCTGGAGTGTAATTTGATATCATAATCGTTTCACTGTCTGGAGTGTAATTTGATATCATAATCGTTTCACTGTCTGGAGTGTAATTTGATATCATAATCGTTTCACTGTCTGGAGTGTAATTTGATATCATAATCGTTTCACTGTCTGGAGTGTAATTTGATATCATAATCGTTTCACTGTCTGGAGTGTAATTTGATATCATAATCGTTTCACTGTCTGGAGTGTAATTTGATATCATAATCGTTTCACTGTCTGGAGTGTAATTTGATATCATAATCGTTTCACTGTCTGGAGTGTAATTTGATATCATAATCGTTTCACTGTCTGGAGTGTAATTTGATATCATAATCGTTTCACTGTCTGGAGTGTAATTTGATATCATAATCGTTTCACTGTCTGGAGTGTAATTTGATATCATAATCGTTTCACTGTCTGGAGTGTAATTTGATATCATAATCGTTTCACTGTCTGGAGTGTAATTTGATATCATAATCGTTTCACTGTCTGGAGTGTAATTTGATATCATAATCGTTTCACTGTCTGGAGTGTAATTTGATATCATAATCGTTTCACTGTCTGGAGTGTAATTTGATATCATAATCGTTTCACTGTCTGGAGTGTAATTTGATATCATAATCGTTTCACTGTCTGGAGTGTAATTTGATATCATAATCGTTTCACTGTCTGGAGTGTAATTTGATATCATAATCGTTTCACTCTCTGGAGTGTAATTTGATATCATAATCGTTTCACTGTCTGGAGTGTAATTTGATATCATAATCGTTTCACTGTCTGGAGTGTAATTTGATATCATAATCGTTTCACTGTCTGGAGTGTAATTTGATATCATAATCGTTTCACTGTCTGGAGTGTAATTTGATATCATAATCGTTTCACTGTCTGGAGTGTAATTTGATATCATAATCGTTTCACTGTCTGGAGTGTAATTTGATATCATAATCGTTTCACTGTCTGGAGTTGTAATTTGATATCATAATCGTTTCACTGTCTGGAGTGTAATTTGATATCATAATCGTTTCACTGTCTGGAGTTGTAATTGATATCATAATCGTTTTCACTGTCTGGAGTGTAATTTGATATCATAATCGTTTCACTGTCTGGAGTGTAATTTGATATCATAATCGTTTCACTGTCTGGAGTGTAATTTGATATCATAATCGTTTCACTGTCTGGAGTGTAATTTGATATCATAATCGTTCACTGTCTGGAGTGTAATTTGATATCATAATCGTTTCACTGTCTGGAGTGTAATTTGATATCATAATCGTTTCACTGTCTGGAGTGTAATTTGATATCATAATCGTTTCACTGTCTGGAGTGTAATTTGAATCATAATCGTTTCACTGTCTGGAGTGTAATTTGATATCATAATCGTTTCACTGTCTGGAGTGTAATTTGATATCATAATCGTTTCACTGTCTGGAGTGTAATTTGATATCATAATCGTTTCACTGTCTGGAGTGTAATTTGATATCATAATCGTTTCACTGTCTGGAGTGTAATTTGATATCATAATCGTTTCACTGTCTGGAGTGTAATTTGATATCATAATCGTTTCACTGTCTGGAGTGTAATTTGATATCATAATCGTTTCACTGTCTGGAGTGTAATTTGATATCATAATCGTTTCACTCTCTGGAGTGTAATTTGATATCATAATCGTTTCACTGTCTGGAGTGTAATTTGATATCATAATCGTTTCACTGTCTGGAGTGTAATTTGATATCATAATCGTTTCACTGTCTGGAGTGTAATTTGATATCATAATCGTTTCACTGTCTGGAGTGTAATTTGATATCATAATCGTTTCACTGTCTGGAGGGTAATTTGATATCATAATCGTTTCACTCTCTGGAGTGTAATTTGATATCATAATCGTTTCACTCTCTGGAGTGTAATTTGATATCATAATCGTTTCACTCTCTGGAGTGTAATTTGATATCATAATCGTTTCACTCTCTGGAGTGTAATTTGATATCATAATCGTTTCACTCTCTGGAGTGTAATTTGATATCATAATCGTTTCACTGTCTGGAGTGTAATTTGATATCATAATCGTTTCACTGTCTGGAGTGTAATTTGATATCATAATCGTTTCACTGTCTGGAGTGTAATTTGATATCATAATCGTTTCACTCTCTGGAGTGTAATTTGATATCATAATCGTTTCACTGTCTGGAGTGTAATTTGATATCATAATCGTTTCACTGTCTGGAGTGTAATTTGATATCATAATCGTTTCACTGTCTGGAGTGTAATTTGATATCATAATCGTTTCACTGTCTGGAGTGTAATTTGATATCATAATCGTTTCACTGTCTGGAGTGTAATTTGATATCATAATCGTTTCACTGTCTGGAGTGTAATTTGATATCATAATCGTTTCACTGTCTGGAGTGTAATTTGATATCATAATCGTTTCACTGTCTGGAGTGTAATTTGATATCATAATCGTTTCACTGTCTGGAGTGTAATTTGATATCATAATCGTTTCACTCTCTGGAGTGTAATTTGATATCATAATCGTTTCACTGTCTGGAGTGTAATTTGATATCATAATCGTTTCACTGTCTGGAGTGTAATTTGATATCATAATCGTTTCACTGTCTGGAGTAATCGTTTCACTGTCTGGAGTGTAATTTGATATCATAATCGTTTCACTGTCTGGAGTGTAATTTGATATCATAATCGTTTCACTGTCTGGAGTGTAATTTGATATCATAATCGTTTCACTCTCTGGAATGTAATTTGATATCATAATCGTTTCACTCTCTGGAGTGTAATTTGATATCATAATCGTTTCACTGTCTGGAGTGTAATTTGATATCATAATCGTTTCACTGTCTGGAGTGTAATTTGATATCATAATCGTTTCACTGTCTGGAGTGTAATTTGATATCATAATCGTTTCACTGTCTGGAGTGTAATTTGATATCATAATCGTTTCACTGTCTGGAGTGTAATTTGATATCATAATCGTTTCACTGTCTGGAGTGTAATTTGATATCATAATCGTTTCACTGTCTGGAGTGTAATTTGATATCATAATCGTTTCATTGTCTGGAGTGTAATTTGATATCATAATCGTTTCACTGTCTGGAGTGTAATTTGATATCATAATCGTTTCACTCTCTGGAGTGTAATTTGATATCATAATCGTTTCACTCTCTAGAGTGTAATTTGATATCATAATCGTTTCATTGTCTGGAGTGTAATTTGATATCATAATCGTTTCATTGTCTGGAGTGTAATTTGATATCATAATCGTTTCATTGTCTGGAGTGTAATTTGATATCATAATCGTTTTATTGTCTGGAGTGTAATTTGATATCATAATCGTTTCACTCTCTGGAGTGTAATTTGATATCATAATCGTTTCATTGTCTGGAGTGTAATTTCGAAACTTTATCGTTTAACTATCTGCAGTGTACTTTGAATGCATAATGGTTAAACTGAGGGTAGTGTAATTTGATAACATATCCTTTTCACTGTCGATAGTATAATGTCATTATATAGTCGTTTAAATGTGAGTAGTGTAATTTGATATTATAATTCGTTCAATGTCGGTAGTGTGAATTTAGAACACAATTGTCACTGTCTGTAGTGGAATTTGATAACACAATCGTGTTACTGTTTTAGTGTAATATGGTAACATCTTTTTTTTATTCTTGTGTGTTATTACATAAGATAATCGTTTCATTCTCTGTGGTAAAATTTAGAGCCAATTGTTTCACTCGAGGGGTGTAATTTGAATACATAATTGTTTCACCTTCTATAGTGTAATTTGAACACATAATTGTTTCACCTTCTATAGTGTAATTTGATAACATGTTCGTGTCACTGTGAGTGGTGTAATTTGATAACATGTTCGTGTCACTGTGAGTGGTGTAATTTGATAACATGTTCGTGTCACTGTGAGTGGTGTAATTTGATAACATGTTCGTGTCACTGTGAGTGGTGTAATTTGAAACTTAAACGCTTCTTTATCTTTACAGCATTTCACTATGTAACACAAATTGTGTTCCTGGATAGTTCGTGTTATTTCTTCATAACTTATGTTGTAAAAGTACAGAAAATGATCATTATTCCCTTCAAACTTTACTTCTGTGACCTGGATAATGAAATTTAGAAATTAACCTACTTTATATGTAAAAACGGGCAAATTTGTACATTTTTATTTACATAAGGGGCCCGGCATGACCAAGCGTGTTAAGGCGTGCGACTTGTAATCTGAGAGTCGCGGGTTCGCATCCCCGTCGCGCCAAACATGCTCGCCCTTTCAGCCGTGGGGGCGTTATAATGTGACGGTCAATCCCGCTATTCGTTGGTAAAAGAGTACCCCAAGAGTTGGCGGTGGGTGGTGATTACTAGCTGCCTTCCCTCTAGTCTTACACTGCTAAATTAGGGACGACTAGCGCAGATAGCCTTCGAGTAGCTTTGTGCAAAATTTAAAAAAAGAAACAAACAAACATTTACATAAGGTCTAAATAAAACAACATCTGAATCAAAATTTGTGTGTATTTATACTGAAATTATACAAAAATGTTTAGAAGTGAGTAGTTTCTCGAGACTAGCGATTGTAATGTAAATCACTTTCACGTATCAGCCCCTGAATAAAGTCTCGACATTCGACTTTGTTAGAACAGGGTCTCTGATCAAGTCATTAAAGTCTCTTTGGCTGGAGTGATATGGGTTTCTCTCCCCAGATACACCTCTGAAATTGTAATCTGGATCTTCAATGTCTACCTCCTCTTCTGATTTGCTGCTCTCTTCTGAGCATGGCTGCTTTCTCTCTGGCGGAGTGGGTACAGGGCAGTGTGGTACTGATGGATGATGGAAGGTCCAGATACATGATAGCAGATGCATTCTTGCCAGCCCGACGTTTGGAAGGGTCCACCATGCAGAAGTAGCAATTGCTTGAGTGGTCAGTGGGTTCACGTCAAATTCTTGGGATAGCGAACTTGACGGCTCTCTTTTCTCCTCTGTACCATCCTGCAAAAGAGCAAAATAAAATTGTTATCATGAAGAATAAATTTATTTCATCCACAACTAACGTGTGAGAGGTTCATGCAAACCATTTTATGTGATATTTTTGATAACTATTGGGAATAAAAATATATTTAAAATTTAAAAGGTCTTAAATCTGTTTAATACAAAATCTTACTATTCAAGCAAGCAAAAATTATTAGTCTTACCTTCTAAAGTTTCTCTGCAATGCTTGCAGGTAAAATGGGTGCCCAAGGTTTGTCTTGATCCCCGACAGATATGACGAAATGTGACTTGTTGACCTCACGAATTTTAACAGATGCTGTCATAGAGTACTTTTTCAATCTTGTCTTGATAAACTGGTCAAATACACAGCAAAACGGCTCTATGTCTCTACTTAGGAAGCTATAACTAAATTAAAATGGTGAGCCCCTGTATATATAGTAGTCTGGAGAGCGCTAGAAAATTTTAAAAGGCTCCTGAAAATTCTCGTTAGTTCGAGAAAATTCTCTATCAGCTACTAGTACTGAATGTACTTGGAATGTTTTGGATTTCTTTGTTTTTGAAATTCGCACAAAGCTACTCGAGGGCTATCAGTGCTAGCCGTTTCTAATTTAGTAGTGTAAGACTAGAGGGAAGGCAGCTAGTCATCACCACCGACCGCCAACTCTTGGGCTACTCTTTTACAAACGAAAAGTGGGATTGACCGTAACATTATAATGCCCCATGGCTAGAAGGGCCAAACTGATTAGCGCGACTCGGATGCGAACCCGCGACCCTCAGATTACGAGCGCATGCCTTAACGCGCTTGACCATGCCGGGCCTAAATGTTTTGGAAAATAAGTAAATTTTAAAATTTCATTACCCAGGTCATAAAAGCAAAATTTTAAGAGAAAATATAAGTCTTTTCGCTTTACTTTAGGTCTAAGTAATTGAGAAATAGCCAGGAACAGGAAAAAGTAAAACTATTTTTACGTTGTTCACTGTTTGCTGTGTAATTTCATAACATAAACGTTTCGCTGTTTTAGTGTAATTTGATAGCGTAATCATTTGACAACGTGTTGTCTAATTCCATATCATAATAACATCACAGTCTTTAGAGTAATATGATAACATAATAACCTCACTGTCTTTCGAGTAATATGATAACATAATAACATCACTGTCTTTAGAGTAATATGATAACATAATCACTTCACTGTCTTTAGAGTAATATGATAACATAATAACATCACTGTCTTTAGAGTAATATGATAACATAATCACTTCACTGTCTTTAGAGTAATATGATAACATAATAACATCACTGTCTTTAGAGTAATATGATAACATAATAACATCACTGTCTTTAGAGTAATATGATAACATAATAACATCACTGTCTTTAGAGTAATATGATAACATAATAACATCACTATCTTTAGAGTAATATGATAACATAATCGTTTCACTCTCGGTAGTGTAATTTGGTAGCATAATTGTTTCACTGTCAGTAGTGTTATGTGATAACAGAGTCGTTTCACTGTCAGCAGTGTTATGTGATAACAGAGTCGTTTCACTGTCAGTAGTGTTATGTGATAACAGAGTCGTTTCACTGTCAGTGGTGTTATATGATAACATGATCTTTTCACTGCCTGTTGTGTGAGTTTATAATATTCATTACCATGTTTTTCTTTTTCGATAAAATGACTTATGTTATTTAATATGCGAACGTTTATTAATGTGTCGTGTTTGACTTTACAGTTTTTACCTAATTTTACTGGTTCTATTCATACAAACCTTAATTTAAATTACCTGAGATTGTAAGATTGAACACGAGTGTATTCTCTCTGTCAGTCTCGATTGGTGGAGTTAAGTGTATCGACTTACCTCCGTAAGAACGAGTGACAGATTCCTCGTAGTGGATTTATTGTAAGTCAAAGAGACACATTTCCACTTTGTAGAGGTCAAACCGATAATGATTCCAAGAACCTTTTCAGTGTCGTTTACCAAAATTCTCTCTAAAAAGGGAATTTAAAAGGTTGCGACAACCGGTGTAAAATACCCTCTTCGTATTTCTACTGTGATTGTTGAATACCTAGTGTGAAGCCAAATCTTTATAACAACTTTATTTAAAGAAAGGGCACCAATAATGAAAGAAGATATTGTATGACATCACACGGCACCAATAATGAAAGAAGATATTGTATGACATCACACGGCACCAATAATGAAGGAAGATATTGTATGACATCACACGGCACCAATAATGAAGGAAGATATTGTATGACACAAAACGGCACCAATAATGAAGGAAGATATTGTATGACATCACACGGCACCAATAATGAAGGAAGATATTGTATAACATGAAACGGCACCAATAATGAAAGAAGATATTGTATGACATCACACGGCACCAATAATGAAGGAAGATATTGTATGACATCACACGGCACCAATAATGAAGGAAGATATTGTATGACACAAAACGGCACCAATAATGAAGGAAGATATTGTATGACACAAAACGGCACCAATAATGAAGGAAGATATTGTATGACATCACACGGCACCAATAATGAAAGAAGATATTGTATGACATCACACGGCACCAATAATGAAGGAAGATATTGTATGACATCACACGGCACCAATAATGAAGGAAGATATTGTATGACACAAAACGGCACCAATAATGAAGGAAGATATTGTATGACACAAAACGGCACCAATAATGAAGGAAGATATTGTATGACATCACACGGCACCAATAATGAAAGAAGATATTGTATGACATCACACGGCACCAATAATGAAGGAAGATATTGTATGACATCACACGGCACCAATAATGAAGGAAGATATTGTATGACACAAAACGGCACCAATAATGAAGGAAGATATTGTATGACATCACACGGCACCAATAATGAAGGAAGATATTGTATAACATGAAACGGCACCAATAATGAAAGAAGATATTGTATAACATGAAACGGCACCAATAATGAAAGAAGATATTGTATAACATGAAACGGCACCAATAATGAAGGAAGATATTGTATGACGTCACACGGCACCAATAATGAAAGAAGATATTGTATGACACAAAACGGCACCAATAATGAAAGAAGATATTGTATGACATGCTAAGAGGGCCATGAATGAGGAATTTTTTATGGTTCTATTCTTATTTTAACGAAATCTGACATTGTTTATGACATTTGATCACGGTCAAACTTAAACAATATCTTATAGTCTTGATTTCTACTGGATTTCTAATTTGAATGGCGTGTGGCCTTGCTGTCTTTGAAGTATGATAGAACAAGGGATTACCAGTTCACTTAAGGCTGTTCTGGTGTGAAATTTGTTAGAAGTTTGTCTGGAAGTTATTAAATGCTACAAATGTACTCAAATAAGCAAATAATACAATTTAAAGGTTCCAATAATTATTAACATTGTTTGTTTATTTTGAATTTCGAGCAAACCTACACGAGGGTTATCTGCGCTAGCTGTCCTTAATTTAGAAGTGTATAACTAGAAAGAAGGCAGCTTGTTATCACCTCCCACCGCCAACTTTTGGGCTACTCTTTCACCAACGAATAGCGAGATTAATCGTCACATTATAACGTCCCCACTGTTGAAAGGGCGAGGGCGTTTGGTGTGACGGGGATTCGACTTCCAGTCCAGCGTCTTATTCACCCGGGCATGCCGGGAGTTTATTGATATTTAAACTTTGATAAAATATTCTACTTGAGTTAAGAACACTAAACGTTTTTACATAGTAGCCTGAAAATCGACATTGAAACGAACCTAATTGTCTTTTTAAACCTTTATACAGTTTAACATATATAATAGATTACCATAATTGTTATGTGTCACGACTGAAGTCCTCTGTTCATTGAAATAGGATACATTAAAACATATTTTTAATTAACCCACAAGATGGCGCTTTTCTACTGATCGTTTTTAGAACATGTATCTTTTTTATCATCGCTCAAAAATTTATGTCTCAATTTTATTATTTTTCTTCTCACTGCACCAAAAGCTGGAAATATAGAATTACGGTGACATAACACAAGACACCATAGTCTGACACATTAAGTCCTAGGTGTATTTCGTGAGAAAAACAATGTATTTATTTTTTTGAAAAATGATTCATTAAAGCAACACTTAAGTGAGTTACTTCAGTAGTTAAAAATATATATTTGTTCTAACTATATTTAGAAACATTAACACTTTGTGGAATATCTACAGTTATATTCAGTATGTTGCTATGAAAACTTTACACTGTAGATGGATATTCTCGAAACACCACGACTTTACAGATAAGTTAATCACATTTAAAAAATAGGTCTGCTATATAAGATTTCCGCCTGCGTTTCCATGAACATCACAGAATCAAAATGTGGTCAAAGTTCTTTCTTTATGATATTGTATACTCCAAACTAAGGACTGGATAATTACCACCCACTTTTATGTTAACCATAAACACATAACTAAACATATTCCAACAACTACAGTTTCCAATAAAATTTGTAAAAAACTAGAAGTGTGGATATAATGAACCTTTACGAAGCTGTGAACGAAATAATTTGTTTTTAAAGTCTATTTTAATTTCGGAACTTCCCTGATTAGCTTAATAAGTTTAGGTAACACCATGATTCATAATACATTTCATTAATACTCACATCTTTTTTGGAACAGAAATCAAAACGTTTCTTGTGTAAAAGATCCAAAACGAAGTCCAGTTTACTTCATGGTGTAGTGCACGTGCTAATTTGGACTTTTACAGCAGAAAGTAACATTACCCTGTAAAAGTTTCTAAGTACACATGGAAACAGTTCTATTACTGAAACATACGAGCTATTACCAGAAGAGTAAACAAAATAGGACGAACAAAATAACCAAAAAATAACCAAGTTTCTAATGTGTTATCATATTAGAGCGATCACACTGAGTTGTATTCTAACAATGTGTTACGTCTTTAGACCACATTCTGGCTGTGAGCTTGTTTTGTATTCTAACAATGTGTTACGTGTTTATACAACATTGTGGCTGTTGGCTTGTTTTGTATTCTAACAATGTGTTACGTGTTTATACCACATTCTGGCTGTGAGCTTGCTTTATATTCTAACAATGAATTACATTATTAAACTATATTCTGACTGTGAATAGAGCGATCACATTGATCTATATTCTAACAATGTATTATATCATGAAGCTAAATTATGCTAACATTAGAATAGTTATTAGAAAACATTCGTCAACACAATATTGTTAACATATTGCACACAATATTGGTAGCATATTGCACACGTGTTATACCACGTTTCATTGAAATTTATTTAACATGTACAAATTAATTTGATGATTCTATCATGTTAAACTTATGGTTTCGTGTGATACATCCATATACCATATTTGTTCTTGTTGCTACTTGCTACAAATAATAATTTATTAGTGAGGATTGCGAATCAGAAATACACTTACAATATGAAGGTGTTCCAGGTGTTCTGTGTGACTCTATTATACAGGGTGTTCGGAAAGTCATTGTGCACTTATATATTTATTAACAGACATGTTTCAATACAGAATACAGGAGGTAAATATGAATGACAATTATAAACAATGTTAAAAGTGACCCCAGTTGACATCAATACAGGCCTGGATCCTTCTTATTTTGTTTCTAAACACCGCTATCAGTTGCTGGCTTGAAATAGACTGAATAAAATATGATTACAAAACTACACAGTGACTTTCGGAACACCCTGCACCACTAACTATACGGCGTCTAGTAGGACTTTTGTGTTTCGGTAAGGTTTATTGGACAGAAGGTTTGTGACGTATGGAGAACGTGCTAGAAACAACAATCTAATACCAAGAAGAATGATCTCTTTCTTACAAGTGGTGTACTTCCATAACAAGCTGTCAGTGTTGTTTTTAACTACGGATGTCAAGAATGTTGGAGAAATGCCTTGATCGGTCAGGAGACTTAACATTAAATGGAATGTTTGAGAAATGCCTTAATCGGTCAGGAGAATTAACATTAAATGGAATGTTGGAGAAATGCCTTGATCGGTCAGGAGACTTAACATTAAATGGAATGTTTGAGAAATGCCTTGATCGGTCAGGAGACTTAACATTAAATTCGGTTAGTTTACGGATATACAACGATAAAATCCCAGGATCGTTTCACTACAGTTGGATAGTACAGCCCGTTGTGTAGTTTTCGACTTGTTTTATACTATACTAATAAACATTAAATACGATAAGTGAGGGCACCTGGCTTCAAGGTAGTTAGGCCTGGTATTGCCAGGTGGTTAAGGCGCTCTATTCACAATCTGTGACTCGTAGGCTCGAATCCCAGTTTCGCCAAACATACTGACTCTTTCAGCAGTGAGGCGTTATTATGTGCAGATAATCCAACTATTAATTTGTACAAGAGTGACCTCAGAGTTGGCGGTGGGTGGTGTTGACTAGCTGCTAAATTAGGGATGACTAGTGCAAACAGCCGTCGTGTAGCTTTGTGTGAAATTCAAAAGAAGAACAAATTAATGAAATGACAAAATTTCATTGCAGTTACTGTTAGTGACAGACACCGCTAGTACAGAGGTATGTCTCCGGATTTACAACGCTAAAATCAGAGGTTCGATTCCCCTGGGTGGGCTGAGCAGATAGCCCTTTGGGGCTTTGCTATAAGAAAAACACAAACACACATCAATCAGTACTATGAGTATCCATCTTTACAAACAGCAACAGACTACAAGTGAAAACTTTTGATTACAGTAAATAAGAGAATAAAACGTGTGAAACTGATACTTTATAAGAAAATATTTACAAAATTGTTTTATGTATCTAAGCAGGATTATTTCGTTCAAATTTACATCGCTTGATTTACGTTTCCATTCGCTAGATGGTTATCACTATAATAAAGCTTCACCAACCGACATCATTTGTTGTTTCTTAACGTAAGTAAATTAACATGAAGAATTATACACAGACTTTTCTATACCTTTCTTTGAAAATCTTCGGCTGTCTTAACAGAGACTTCATAGGCAGCATTGTACTGAAAGATAAAAGTTTGTCAAAATAGGTATATAGTCAGTAGTCGAAATAATAACTGACATCTAGCATGAAAAATTTTAAACATATAAAATTATAATAATATAGAACATAATTCGTGAAGCTTCAACACAATCAAGAATGAATTTACAGTTATAGTTACAGTTATAGGTTCCACACTTTATCGAATATTTATAGTTACAGTTATAGGTTCCACACTTTATCGAATATTTATAGTTACAGTTATAGTTCCACACTTTAACGTATATTTATAGTTACAGTTATAGGTTCCACACTTTATCGAATATTTATAGTTACAGTTATAGTTCCACACTTTAACGTATATTTATAGTTACAGTTATAGGTTCCACACTTTATCGAATATTTATAGTTACAGTTATAGGTTCCATACATTAATGAATATTTATAGTTATAGTTCCACACTTTATTAAATATTTATAGTTACAGTTATAGGTTCCACACTTTAATGAATATTTATAGCTACAGTTACATGTTCTATACTTTAACGAATATTTATAGTTACAGTTATAGGTTCCACACTTTATCGAATATTTGTAGTTACAGTTATAGGTTCAACATTTTAATAAATATTTATAGTTACAGTTATAGGTTCCACACTTTATCGAATATTTATAGTTACAGTTATAGGTTCCATACATTAATGAATATTTATAGTTATAGTTCCACACTTTATTAAATATTTATAGTTACAGTTATAGTTCCACACTTTATTAAATATTTATAGTTACAGTTATAGGTTCCACACTTTAACGTATATTTATAGTTACAGTTATAGGTTCCAAACTTTATCGAATATTTATAGTTACAGTTATAGGTTCCAAACTTTATCGAATATTTATAGTTACAGTTATAGGTTCCACACTTTAACGTATATTTATAGTTACAGTTATAGGTTCCACACTTTAACGTATATTTATAGTTACAGTTATAGGTTCCAAACTTTAACGAATATTTATAGTTACAGTTATAGGTTCCATACTTTAACAAATTTTTATCTCTTAGTACGTTGTTACCCGATAAAGTCTGTGTTAAGCTACATATCTACATGTTTAATAAATTGTAAGAAATTTTAAAGCTTTTTGGATGCTTAACCAAATTAGTCTCCGTTATTCATCTTTTAACATGACACTAATATTACTTTGTGGATTTTGTAACTACTTTTGAGTTTAATTTGTTTAGCGTCTGAATGAGAGGGTTATTTGCATTGGTTGTTGTTTAGTTATCAATGGTAGACTACGGGGAATACAGCTAGCTGGACACCGCTAACTTTTAGAGTACTCTGGTACCAAACGACATCGTGTTTGAGCGGCTGAAAGGGTGAATATTCTCGTTGGGACGAGGATTCGAGCTCGCGACGCGAGTCGAGCTGTTCCTCGGAGACTTTCGTGAGAGTTGTCTGTATCTTACAAAGAATTACCTAAAGTTGTATTTACAGCATATCTACAAACTCAGCTTAGATTCTAACTTATCACATTAAATTATATTCAGTATGATCCAGTGTTGGTTCTTAAGTGAATTAAAAACCAATTGAATTCTTAATTCTTATTCAGTTTTTCATCGTTGCCTAAAATGACGCAGCGTGAGTTATGTTTGTCTTTGAATTTCGCGCAAAGCTACTCGAAGGCTATCTGTGCAATAAGTTATGTCTATCTGCTCAAACTTTATGTTGATGTATATATTGAATATCACAAGCGGTTTGGGTGTATTTCACATGCTTCTCTGTGTTACACAAACACTGATTACTCTCACCACCATATAGTTATTGTCCGTCGGTCAGTCAGTAGACACTAAAAGTGACGTCACATGAGGAATGCTGAACGTTGCAGTTGGTATACTAATGACTCTACTAAAACGTGTGTGTACCTTGAATCCTAAAAAGAATTATGTAACCTGTAGACAACAACACGGCGTGACACAAGAACTTCAAAAGCAAGGAGTTAATATATTGGTTACTCTAACTTTGGGTTTTGATTACTTTTGATATAGAACACCTTCAGGAAATCTGAGAAACTACATCTGGTTATTATTGTTCAACTAAAGCCTTAAAGTGAAGCAGTTGATATAGAAATGCAATGTTCAGGTCAGGAAATTGTTAATATTTTACACATTATCAAGTAGGTTACACGAGACTGGAAAGTGTGTTACGTTTAAAAATGACAATGTGTAAGAGTGAACTATAAGGTACAGTACCTCTGTAACTCTCAGCTGATCTATAACTATAAGGTAGAGTACCTCTGTAACTCTCAGCTGATCTATAACTATAAGGTACAGTACCTCTGTAACTCTCAGCTGATCTATAACTATAAGGTACAGTACCTCTGTAACTCTCAGCTGATCTATAACAATAAGGTACAGTACCTCTGTAACTCTCAGCTGATCTATAACTATAAGGTGCAGTACCTCTGTAACTCTCAGCTGATCTATAACTATAAGGTACAGTACCTCTGTAACTCTCAGCTGATCTATACGAAATGAACTTCGGAAATAAAACTAACATAAAATGGTATTTTATGATATTAACAATAGATGACGTTTCTCATTTAATGGTTATTATGTGTGTTTTCAAGAATAAATGTTTATTTACTACTGGTATTTCATAGTGTTAACATTACATATAATAATGTTTAGATCGTTAAATCACAATAGGAATATTTTTGCGGTAACAGTTATTAATCTAACGATAGTTACGTAATGATAACGTAATATTATCATAATCATAAAAATACTAAAAGTTAACTAACTTGGTCAGAAGTAAGGATTTCTCGATACTTTCTACCTTAGCGAGTTCAATTTCACCATCAAATAAATTACAGCTTTAAAAAAATAAATTAGTGAATAATATATTTTGTAAGTTGGCTCTGTCTTGGTTTCACGATCGCTAATTTCTTTCATGACAACTAGTGCTGAGATTAGTATACATCGTCAAATACTCTGGAGAAAAGGTAAGGATTTACTGGCCGTGGTCTTTAGGTGCTCGCGTTGCAAGTGCTCTCATAAGCATTAGCGTCTCCGTGTGACGTGCTTACGTTTTTTAGTTACTGTTCTAAGGATGAAATAATTGCAAAATACAGATGCTTTTCAAACAAATTTTATAACATAAAACAGCGTTTTTCATCAGATTTTGAACAAATAAGCGCATTGAACTTTTTTATTCTTCGTATTCACACCACCAGTAAAAGTGAGTGAAAGTTTATTGATCTCTTCTGGAGATGAATACGGTTGAATATAAACTAAAACATTTTCTAGTTTTGATTCTGAAGAATAATAATAACATTATGTAAGCAGAAAATACTATATTAGTTTTGTTTATTTTTTTGACAGTCATAACAAGCATAACTGTAGAGATAAGTCAAATGGTACTTAAGTATTAGTAGCAAAATGCGAATAAAATACTTCATTCTGTTGTATCGGAGTGCCATTATAGGATTCTCAGAATGAGTAAAATTCCTGTTAAAACCTTTGAGAGTGCATCTCAGTGCACGTGCACCTGTTTCCAAACTTCACTTTTTTCCCGGATTTTTAATATAATCCTGTGCTTTTCTCCCAATCTTCATTATTACTTTATTTGTAAAATATCTATTCAAATACGATCCGGTGCATAAAGATAAGTGTGTATATATTTAAATGTGATTTCATGAAGAGAGATGAACCCCTGTGGGTGCGTTATTACATGACAACAAGGGTTGGCGGTGGGTGCTGATGACGAGTTGCTTTGCCTTTATCTAGTCTTACTCTGTTAAATCAGGGATGGCTCGTGCAGATAGCCCTTTTCCAGCTTTGCACAGAATTCAAAACAAACAAACAATTATAAAGAGAGAAGAAAAAAGAGAGAGATATAAAAAGAAACACATCCTAAGAAACATCAGACATTAGGGCACAAATCATATTGTGGGTCATCATGTCATTTCTTACTTTCTTGCTTCAATTAACTTTTTACAAATGACTACAGATGACAAATCCTGATAAAAAAAGGTGAATTTGAGCCTTTGACACTGAGATTAGTGACGTCATTAAAACTATAGATACAGACTCCATTATTTCTAGTATTTTTCGTAGTTATTCAAGTTTGAAATTCTTTGTTGATCCCTGGTATTGTTAGTTGGAACATTTATGATAATACGTCACGAACAAAAGAAGAACGTAAAATACATGTGATCATTACAAGTACAACATAGTATTCAGTACTTTATATACTAAAGTTAAGATCAAAGGATGTAGTTTTATGAGATAAATATGTATTTTTTCCAAATTACTACAGCGTATTTCACTATAAACAAAGAAAACCGCATGATAAACTGATATGACATTTTGTTTCTTATTATGTTGTCACAGAAATCTTTCTAACATCGTTTTATAGAACAAAGTAACAAGTTTGAAGATTTAAACACTAGAAACAAAAAAACACAAAGGACTAATTTACGTGTTTTATATATATAGTTTATATGTGTTTTATATGGATAGTTTATGTGTGTTTTATATATATAGTTTATTTGTGTTTTATTTATATAGTTCATATGTGTTTTATATGGATAGTTTATGTGTGTTTTATATATATAGTTTATTTGTGTTTTATTTATATAGTTCATATGTGTTTTATTTATATAGTTCATATGTGTTTCTTTATGTTTTTAGGGTTACCGCTAAATTAGTCATATTGAAAATAATAGTGAAGGAGATCGTGTTCATAAGATTTAGATTTATTGGTAAAATAAATCACATAGAAAACAATAAAGTGTTACTGGTATCAGTTGTATATTAACCATACTATCTGTAGTATGAAGGTTTATATAGAAAACAACAAAGTAATACTGGTATCAGTTGTATATTAACCATACTATCTGTAGTATGAAGGTTTATATAGAAAACAATAAAGTGTTACTGGTATCATTTGTATATTATCCATACTATCTGTAGTATGAAAGTTTATATAGAAAACAATAAAGTGTTACTGGTATCAGTTGTATATTTTCCATACTATCTGTAGTATGAAGGTTTATATAGAAAACAATAAAGTGTTACTGGTATCAGTTGTATATTAACCATACTATCTGTAGTATGAAGGTTTATATAGAAAACAATAAAGTGTTACTGGTATCAGTTGTATATTATCCATACTATCTGTAGTATGAAGGTTTATATAGAAAACAATAAAGTGTTACTGGTATCAGTTGTATATTAACCATACTATCTGTAGTATGAAAGTTTATATAGAAAACAATAAAGTGTTACTGGTATCAGTTGTATATTAACCATACTATCTGTAGTATGAAAGTTTATATAGAAAACAATAAAGTGTTACTGGTATCAGTTGTATATTAACCATACTATCTGTAGTATGAAGGTTTATATAGAAAACAATAAAGTGTTACTGGTATCAGTTGTATATTATCCATACTATCTGTAGTATGAAGGTTTATATAGAAAACAATAAAGTGTTACTGGTATCAGTTGTATATTAACCATACTATCTGTAGTATGAAAGTTTATATAGAAAACAATAAAGTGTTACTGGTATCAGTTGTATATTAACCATACTATCTGTAGTATGAAAGTTTATATAGAAAACAATAAAGTGTTACTGGTATCAGTTGTATATTAACCATACTATCTGTAGTATGAAGGTTTATATAGAAAACAATAAAGTGTTACTGGTATCAGTTGTATATTATCCATACTATCTGTAGTATGGAGGTTTATATAGAAAACAATAAAGTGTTACTGGTATCAGTTGTATATTATCCATACTATCTGTAGTATGGAGGTTAGAAAAATGTTTTATTTAACTAAATTATTTTGTGGATATTCGTGAGAAGCTGATGAAGAAACACCTGCCGCCAACTTTATGACTATTTTCAACTCACAAGACAATGAAATTTGACTGACACTCTGATAACACACGCATATTCCAAACTTATGGTTGATATTTACTTTCTATATACCAGTAGACCCTGCTTGGTATGAACTAAACACTGCATTTCGATACTTGTGACGTAACGTTTGTGTTAAAAACAAAACATTATAGAAGTGTTAATGTATGTATTGTGGTTTCAATGGGATAATGTTTAGAAATGAAAGCGAGTTAGTTTCCAAATGGAGCGAAATCGAATTGAAGCAAAATAAAAGTTGATTGGAAGTAGGAACACAGGTAATGTACGGGCTGTCTGTGTTCTGCCCACGCCGGGTATCGAAACTCGGTTCATACCGTGTGAGTCCACAGACTACTTCTGTACCACTAGCGTACGAAAAAGAAAAAAAAAAGAGAGAAGATATAAATACACGGTTCATATAACTCATAACATGACACTAATTGTTACCAGTTTAACTTCAACTATTTCCTAGGTATACCTAACGTTTGGTTCATTTCCTAGGTTGGATTAATTAAACCATGTGATAGAGGTCGATAATTCTACCGAATGTGAAACAGACTTGTATATGACAGCAAGATATAAGTTACGTGCGTTACGTGATTCATAGGCTTGATTGTACTCACGCAAAAGTTAATATCTATAAGTGAAGTGAAAAAAAAGTACTCTTGAACCCAAACAGTTATTTTCTGACTTGGATTAAATAAGCTAAATTATATAGAAAATAATAGTTTCTTTATTTAACCATGTCCGCAGTTTAGGTTGTTTAAATTCTGTCCGGTAGCTTGGGAGCCAGAGGTAGGTTCACGAATTGATATCACTAGAAACTGGGGCTCAACCACTGAGTAGATATGCAAACCAACACTTAAGGACTAACAAAAACAGTTTTGAAAATTCCATTTTATATTTAGATAGTAGATCCACGTGCTCTTTAGTGATACGAGTTTAGAGTTTTACAGTTTGAAACAAAATTGATTGTTTGTTTAAAGCAAAACTACATTGATTTATTTTATACGTCCGTCACGGGGAATGAAACCCTGCCTTCTAGTGCTGTAAGTGACATTGATAGTATTAATACTAAGTACACGAATGGATAGCTGTGAAAGTAATAAAACTTATAGGAAATCATGCTGTCTGAACTACTAGCGAAGAGATGTCTTTGCTCTAAGTTTAACTTCTTCATCTTTGTCTATGTACCTTTTAATACAACATACATTAGAACTGGAGTTTACAGAAGATTTTACACGACAGTGTAAATATTGTAGTTCTCAAGTAGTGTGAAATACGACAGTGTAAATATTGTAGTTCTCAAGTAGTGTGAAATACGACAGTGTAAATATTGTAGTTCTCAAGTAGTGTGAATGGGCACTGAAGTTCATTGTTATCCAAATCGCGTATCGGATTATCCAGTCTAGGATATAAAATTATAATGATTGCTTATTTATCTTACGCTCGTGAATAAACATTTTGTAAAACTCTTTACGTCATTTAACAACAAAGACAATATGCTGTCGAGCTACATCCTTAAAACCAGATACTCTCAACCACACCTGTGTAGAAGACAATATGCTGTCGAGCTACATCCTTAAAGCCAGATACTCTCGACCGATCACACCAGTGGAACACAATATGGTGTCCAGCTGCATCCTCAAAACTATATACTCTCGACCACACCTGCGGAAGTTAATATGCTGTCAAGCTACATCCATAAAACCAGATACTCTCGACCACACCTGTGGAAGACAATATGCTGTCGAGCTACATCCTTAAAACCAGATACTCTCGATCACACCTGTAGAAAACCTGTTTTCAAGGCACTTCTAGTTGCTGAAGGATACATGACTCGTGTTTCACGTTTCTTATGATGTTCGATCAGAGATAATTCTAGGGATCACATAAGCCAGTCTTTAATACGTATGTCAACTGATTCTCATTGTGATTCTGGTGGACAACATTATATCTTGGTTTAAAACCAGAGTCAACTATACCAACATAAGGTTAAAAAATAAATACCAACAGGAAGTGGTTCTTATAATGTGTGGCACTAGTGCTGTCCTTATCCCATCACGACTTGTTACAATCCACACTGTCATCATTACTGATTACAATCCACACTGTCATCATTACTGATTACAATCCACACTGTCATCATTACTGATCACAATCCACACTGTCATCATTACTGATTACAATCCACACTGTCATCATTACTGATTACAATCCACACTGTCATCATTACTGATCACAATCCACACTGTCATCATTACTTATTACAATCCACACTGTCATCATTACTGATTACAATCCACACTGTCATCATTACTGATCACAATCCACACTGTCATCATTACTGATTACAATCCACACTGTCATCATTACTGATTACAATCCACACTGTCATCATTACTGATCACAATCCACACTGTCATCATTACTTATTACAATCCACACTGTCATCATTACTGATCACAATCCACACTGTCATCATTACTTATTACAATCCACACTGTCATCATTACTGATTACAATCCACACTGTCATCATTACTTACTACAATCCACACTGTCATCATTACTGATTACAATCCACACTGTCATCATTACTGATTACAATCCACACTGTCATCATTACTGATTACAATCCACACTGTCATCATTACTGATTACAATCCACACTGTCATCATTACTGATTACAATCCACACTCTCATCATTTTTTATTACAATCCACACTGTCATCATTACTTACTACAATTCACACTGTCATCATTACTGATTACAATCCACACTGTCATCATTACTGATTACAATCCACACTGTCATCATTACTGATTACAATCCACACTGTCATCATTACTGATTACAATCCACACTGTCATCATTTTTTATTACAATCCACACTGTCATCATTACTGATTACAATCCACACTGTCATCATTACTGATTACAATCCACACTGTCATCATTACTGATTACAATCCACACTGTCATCATTACTGATTACAATCCACACTGTCATCATTACTTATTACAATCCACACTGTCGTCATTACTGATTACAATCCACACGGTCATCATTACTTATTACAATCCACACTGTCATCATTACTGATTACAATCCACACTCTCATCATTTTTTATTACAATCCACACTGTCATCATTACTTACTACAATTCACACTATCATCATTACTTATTACAATCCACACTGTCATCATTACTGATTACAATCCACACTGTCATCATTACTGATTACAATCCACACTGTCATCATTACTGATTACAATCCACACTGTCATCATTACTGATTACAATCCACACTGTCATCATTACTGATCACAATCCACACTGTCATCATTACTTATTACAATCCACACTGTCATCATTACTGATCACAATCCACACTGTCATCATTACTTATTACAATCCACACTGTCATCATTACTGATTACAATCCACACTGTCATCATTACTTACTACAATCCACACTGTCATCATTACTGATTACAATCCACACTGTCATCATTACTGATTACAATCCACACTGTCATCATTACTGATTACAATCCACACTGTCATCATTACTGATTACAATCCACACTGTCATCATTACTGATTACAATCCACACTGTCATCATTACTTATTATAATCCACACTGTCATCATTACTGATTACAATCCACACTGTCATCATTACTGATTACAATCCACACTGTCATCATTACTGATTACAATCCACACTGTCATCATTACTGATTACAATCCACACTGTCATCATTACTTATTACAATCCACACTGTCATCATTACTGATTACAATCCACACTCTCATCATTTTTTATTACAATCCACACTGTCATCATTACTGATTACAATCCACAATGTCATCATTACTGATTACAATCCACACTGTCATCATTACTGATTACAATCCACACTGTCATCATTACTGATTACAATCCACACTGTCATCATTACTGATTACAATCCACACTGTCATCATTACTTATTATAATCCACACTGTCATCATTACTGATTACAATCCACACTGTCATCATTACTGATTACAATCCACACTGTCATCATTACTGATTACAATCCACACTGTCATCATTACTTATTATAATCCACACTGTCATCATTACTTATTACAATCCACACTGTCGTCATTACTGATTACAATCCACACGGTCATCATTACTTATTACAATCCACACTGTCATCATTACTGATTACAATCCACACTCTCATCATTTTTTATTACAATCCACACTGTCATCATTACTTACTACAATTCACACTGTCATCATTACTGATTACAATCCACACTGTCATCATTACTTATTACAATCCACACTGTCATCATTACTTATTACAATCCACACTGTCATCATTACTGATTACAATCCACACTGTCATCATTACTGATTACAATCCACACTGTCATCATTACTGATTACAATCCACACTGTCATCATTACTGATTACAATCCACAATGTCATCATTACTGATTACAATCCACACTGTCATCATTACTGATTACAATCCACAATGTCATCATTACTGATTACAATCCACACTGTCATCATTACTGATTACAATCCACACTGTCATCATTACTGATTACAATCCACACTGTCATCATTACTGATTACAATCCACACTGTCATCATTACTGATTACAATCCACACTGTAATTCATGCTACATTTTTAAAAATGAAAACAGTATTTGGTTAATGATTATTGTTACGTTTTTTATGTTTTTTATGTGGACTGAACACAACAGAAAGACACAGATAACAGCTTGTATAATTTATTGCACTAAACTATTATATATGTAACAGATATAACATAAATTATATAATAACAATGACAGATATTAAGTTAAAACCTTCAAAATTAATTACAATACAAAATGGTACTGGCCTGTATCTAATAATATGATCTAGAATAAAAGTCCAAAAGTCCAGATTAGAAATCCAAAATTCCAGTCTAGGGTGTGAATTTGGTCCCACGAAGAAATTTCGAAGTTTGAATGGAGAATGACGAAGTTCTTTTTACGGTGTTTTCGATGAATGTTTCAACTTGTCGTTTTTCGCTCCGGTCTCCCCTAAACAGTCCTGTACGTGTTGACCTTCAGTATAACCAGTAATTCGAATGAATCGTAAAGATTGACGAAATAAAATCACAGCTTCTGTAAGTCTAAATTCAGTCACAAATCCAAGTTGAATAAACACACAGCAAAAGTTGAAAATTTCTCAAACGAAAAACAACATCTCTTGTTTTGAATAAAACTAATGACTGACTCTTCTCATAATTTTCATCATGGTCTGTTTTTATACCAGTAGGCCTACTGTTTTCTCGAACAATCGCGTAACTTTCACAGAATTCCAGAGCAATCCGCGCATGTCTGTTTTTGCACAAGACTCGTCGTCTAGACACCAAGGCCGACATACACATTCTATTTACAGTCAAATGATTGATGTACCTAATTCTAGAAATTTTTAAATGTTATTTTAAATGAATAACAACGTATTTATTGTTTTGAACTTCGAAACAATAATATAAATATGGAAATCCAAATACAACACGAAATGTTGTCGTTTACAAAACATTTACATGACAAGGACCACTGGACGTGTTCTGACATCATAACGTGCGAGTTGTTTTATGTCTTGCTGTAACCCGGATGTTCCTTATTGAGCATCTTCCATGATTTGATTTTATAAGCTCTGATTCACTAGATTTAGTTTCGAACAAAATGATTGCAGCAAGCAAGTGTTGACCGTTAGCTTTTCATATTGTTTGGGATATTTCTATCCAACATTAGAGTAGTGGTTTGAAACAAAAAAAAACCAGAATTCTGCTAATAAATTTTTCTAGATGTAAAAGGTTTTCCATAGTTACTAGATGTTCCGAGATGTAACAAGTGTTCCATAGCTAATAGATGTTTTTAGATGTAACAAGTTTTTCATAGCTAATAGATGTTCCTAGATGTAACAAGTTTTCCACAGCTAATAGATGTTCCTAGATGTAACAAATTTTCCAAAGTCTGGTGAAATTGGCAGTCTACTATTTGTCTTATTGTTCTCCATATGCGTGAAATAGTATAAAGCATTATAAACTCTGTGACGAATGAGGTAACAGATGGTGAGATAATTATCTATTCACAAGTTGAATGACCAGTAATTTGTGTTTTACATCACAAAATTTATCACGAGATACACGAGTTGAACAAATATATATTAATTGACTTTATTGTTTTGTTATAATATTGCAAAATTTCGTACAATGTTTCAATTCTAGTGAAACACCAGGGAAGCTAGAGAATGAAAAAATAGATAATTTTGCTCATCACGTTTTGTTTCATCAAATTCTTCAGTTTCATCAGGACATTGAAACAATGGAGAAACGACATCAGGACAACTGTAATCCGTCAATGCTTGCTGACTACTGTTAGACACTGTGACGTGGTGCACCGGACATTGAATACAAACCAAAATCAGGAGCAAAAAAACTTTTAATTATGTTGAACTTAATAGCGTATTAGAAACATAAATGCAATTAAATACGTTATTGCCGGTAAACAGTTAACTGTCTATTTCTCAGAGTTCCTACGTGATGAAGCAAAACCAAAACTATATTTGTGAATGCCCACCAGATACCTGTCACAATCAGCAAAAACTTTTTAGGAAGCAAAACTTTTCAAAAAAATTGCTGTGCAGTGTAATCTAAATGTCGCGGGTTCAAATCCCAGTTACATCTAACATGTTTGCCCTTTCAGCCATGGGGGAGTTATAATGTTACACTCAATTTCACTATTCGTTGGTAAAAGAGTAGCCCAAGCGTTGGCGGTGGGTGGTGATGACTAGCTGCCTTCCCTCTATTCTTACACTGCTAAATTAGGAACGCTTAGCGCAGATAGCCCTCGTGTAGCTTCGAGTGAAATTCAAAAGCCAAACCAAGCAACGTGAAATCCGCCTACATTTTTGAACTAAAACATATCTGGTAATACAAAACCAACAAGAATACTAAGATAAAACTGATTTAATTTACCGTTGTCTTGTATCTTAAAACTATGAGACCAATTAAGAGAATATGATTGTGTGGGTGTCCCTGTTTGAAATGGTAGTTTTGAAGGAATACAGATGACAGTCATCGAAACTAAAGTTAACTGAAATGACTTGTATGCAAAACTAAAACATTCGACGCTAAAAAAAGTTCTACATCTGACTGGTACGTTTAGTTCAGAGAGTTAGTTCAACTAACTGATTGAATAGTTTGTATTAGTAAGTTTTGATGTCTTGTAAATAGGGAAAATATATGAAGTACAAGTAATTATAAAGTACGTTTTCGTCACGTAATAAAAACTTTAGAATGCACGTGTAGTAGAAATTATTGAAAAATAAGTTTAATCAAAATAAATCTACTTGAGCTCCTCAGTACAAAAGTAATACGACCTGACTCGTCGTAACTGTTATGTCTTCAGTTTATATTTAGTTAACCTGAGAAATAACTTGCTGGCCCGGCGTGTTAAGGCGTGCGACTCGTATTCTGATGGTTGCGGGTTCGCATCCCCGTCGCGCCAAACATACTCGCCCTTTCAGCTGTTGGGTCGTTATAAGTGACGGTCAATCTCACTATTCATTGGTACAGGAGTAGTCCAAGAGTCGGCGGTGGGTGGTGATGACTAGCTGCCCTCCCTCTATTTTTACACTGCTAAATTAGGGTCGGCTAGCGCAAATAGCCCTCGAGTAGCTTTGTGCGAAATTCGAAACCAAACAAACAAATAACTTGTTAACTATCAGATAAAACAGGCTTCTGATGAAACAGCCAATCTGAATAACTTCATTATACAGTGGTAAACAGTAAAATGGTGTTATATGTCGTATGAACAAATGGTATTATATGTTGCACAAACAAATGGTATTATATGTCGTATAAACTTTCATAAACAAAAGGCAAAAAGTGGTTATAATAATGATGGCCAAATTCCTAAAATCTATCCTGAAGTAATCTATACAGCATCGGAAAGCGATAACACACTTGTTTTACTCTTAAGAGAAAACAGTTTTTCTTAATTAGATTTAGTCCTGCGGTATTTTAGACGCCGTTGCGAATGTCTTGATGTCTCGTTTTACATCACGCTTAAACTTTAATATCTAACTAACATTCCATCTAGTACAGCGGTAAGTCTACTGATTTAATCCTTGGTGGACTCACCAGCCCGATGTAGCTTTGCTGTAAAAAACACACTGACCGATGGTCCTACGAACGAGTCTATAAAAATAACTCACGGTTTTGTATTGGCAATTATAATTGTATTTGTATTGTAATTATAAACGATTGTACAATAAATAACAATGATAATATGGTACAAAGGTCAAAGGTTACCAAAGCGAGTTTCATGTCTTGAACCCCAAACTGCCATTTTGTTCTTTACAGTGGAGATATTTGTTCACTTTTTCTTTACAACTATAAGAAATCTTTGCGGACCGAGATGTCGTTATGGGAAGAGTTTATTGATTAATTAGAACATTTAGAAGGAAGTCCGTGGGATTTGCTTTATATGAATCAATACCACTCTGTTCTAACGTTTCTTTTCACTGGACTCGAATTACTTTGTGTTAAACCTCCATTGTTGGTGCGTCAGCTGGTTTATTTTAAACTGGAAACGTTTGTGTTTTTATGAAACAAGCATTCTAAATTGAGTACAAAACTTCTCTTAAAGTAAGAAAATATTTGACTAGTTGACCTTAATTTTACTTAATTAACCACTAATTTGAAGTTAATTATGTTCGTAATCTACAGTAATTACTGCGAATGTTGATTGTAAACGAACTTCTTTCTATAAACAGATGTTTAAAAATCATTAGCTACATCCACATTCTGAATGATTCTTTACTGTAATGTTGGTTTTGCGAGACGATGTTGTAGCATATTATATAAGTTAGAGTAATTCTTAAGTTTATATTGCGCGTTACTTAAGATAACTTGAGAATCTACATCGTGTATCAGATAGGCTTAATATTCATCTTTATTACTTCGATACCACTTCACGTTTTCCAATCAAACAGCAATATATTGATTCACTTAGAGTTAGAAAAACGAATCAAGCGGGACAGCAGTACCGGTCAGTAGATCCCCTGAGGCTGCTCCCCCTCACCCAAATAAAAACAGAAAAATATATCGCGCTATGTACATTGTGTATGTGTGTGAATTATAAGTGTAAAATGGAATTATCCAGTTAGAGTGATCCAGGAGTTGTTAGTGGTCACTATAAGTGTAAAATAGAATTATCCGGTTAGAGTGATCCAAGAGCTGTTGGTGGTCACTATAAGTGTAAAATAGAATTATCCGGTTAGAGTGATCCAAGAGCTGTTGGTGGTCACTATAAGTGTAAAATAGAATTATCCGGTTAGAGTGATCCAAGAGCTGTTGGTGGTCACTATAAGTGTAAAATAGAATTATCCAGTTAGAGTGATCCAAGAGCTGTTGGTGGTCACTATTGGCTGGATTCCTCCCTCTAGTTTGTCAGTTTAAAATTGACAATGGCTAGTCTTTTATAGCGTGAAGATGTGATAGAAACAAACAAACCGACAATCCAGATATAATAAAATCTTGTTGTACAACGAAGAACGTGAAGTCACTTTCAGAAAAAAGATAAGTGGATATCGTCATGTGAAGCAATAACTCCAGTAAACTTCTGTATTTAGAAACATTATAACCCACAAAATTCTTTATCGGTGAATCGCGTTCTCTTCAAAGCACTCAGAAGAAGTAATATCATATTTACTGCACGGCTTTGTAACTTAGAACAATTCATTCAGCACCGACTATCAAATATCTCTGAAGAGAATTACCCGAAGAAACAGGTTTCTCACAATGGGAACTTTGTCATTCGCTGGTGTAACCTTACAATAGAGGTGTGACTTGTTCGTGTCTGATCGAAGTCATATAAAAGTGTCATATTTCTCAGACAACAGAACAGACAAATACACCTATGGTAATCGATTAAGTACGTGGAAAAAAAATGATCACGTGATTTACTACTTATATACATATATATACCATATTAAGTTGAGTTTGTTTGTTTTAATTAAGCACAAAGCTGCAAAATGGGCTATCTGTGCTTGTTTGGTGGAGACGATATACTTAGCAATAACATTATTTCTAAGCACTTAATATTTTGCTGTATACCTAAAATTATCTAAGGAACATAACAGCACATTTAACAAGTGTTTCAAAACATAACATTAACTTTCAATCTAAGCATTATTAAGACATAGGAACATCAGATGTTCTTGTCATGTTATTACACTATATTGGGTCTTCCCCACATCATCATAGGAGCTTTCACATCACTGAAACAGAGAAATATTTTCAACATTCTTGTTAATTGTGAACAATCTAGTTAGAAAAAGAAACATTTATTTATATATATATTTATAAGTGAGACACGTCATTAAACGCCTCTTTGCGACGTGATAGTTTGATTAGTGTATCGTGAAAAGGAAGTTTATTTATCTATCAGTATGTTATAATTTCATCCAATAACCACTGCACAAAAGTGTTATTTTTAATATGTGGGAGGAGAGAGGGCGTGTCTTTTTTTTTCCTCCGCCAATCACTTTAAATCAATAAATTTCGCTCAAAGCGCAAATGTCAAGTGGTATTTTTGAGCATTTCAAGCATGATTTTTTTCCTGACGTCTTGACATGGTTTAAACAGTTTCAGTTTTGTTTCTTTCTTTTATTTGTTTAACGACCCGGTATGGCCAGGTGTGTTAAGGCGTTAGACTCGTAATCCGAGGGTCGCGGGATCGCATCCTCGTAGCGCCAAACATGCTCGCCCTTTCAGCCGTGGGGGAGTTATAATGTGACAGTCAATCCCACTATTCGTTGGTAAAAGAGTAGCATAAGAGTTGGCTGTGGGTGGTGATGACTAGCTGCCTTTCCTCTAGTCTTACACTGCTAAATTAGGGACGGCTAGCGCGGACAGCCCTTGAGTAGCTTTGTGCGAATTTCAAAACAAACAAATCCAATATCGTGAATGTTGGTTGCAAAGGTGGACGTGGCTCCATCTCCTATGGGAAAAACAAATTAAATACATAATTTCTCTGGAAAGTCCAGTAGTTGTATATTTTTTCGTATCGAATGAAATGAACGTCTGTTGAGCATGAAACATCTTATGAGTACGAAATGAAAATATTAAACATTGTTTTCTATATAAGTCTATATCACTAAACATTGTTTTCTATATAAGTCTATATCACTAAACATTGTTTTCTATATAAGTCTATATCACTAAACATTGTTTTCTATATAAGTCTATATCACTAAACATTGTTTTCTATATAAGTCTATATCACTAAACATTGTTTTCTATATAAGTCTATATCACTAAACATTGTTTTCTATATAAGTCTATATCACTAAACATTGTTTTCTATATAAGTCTATATCACTAAACATTGTTTTCTATATAAGTCTATATCACTAAACATTGTTTTCTATATAAGTCTATATCACCAAGTTTTCTTAGCGATCAGAGATTTTCTTCATTTAGTTTTCAAATATGTTCTTTAATTTTACCTAAAGTTGTCACATCGGTTTGGTTGTTGTTCTGAATTAGACACAAAGCTGCACAATGGGCTATCTGTGCTATGCTCAGCACGGGTATCGAAACCCGGATTTTGGTGTTGTAGGTCCGCAGACATACTGGGGGGGCGGTTAATTTGGATAGATGGTTATATGAAAGTACATCGCAGAATATGATAAAAATGTGTTATGAAATCATAGAGAAAATACTATTAATATTATTAAAACATTTTAGGGTAGCAAAAACTTTTAAAAATATTGTACGTGCAAAATATGCCAAATTACGATTTTTGATATTCCGAGACGGACAGATAATCCATCTTATAGCTTGTTACTTATTATGTTACTCATGTCTCTGGTGGACTTGATTTAAGTTTTCATTACAAATTTTATCAATAGATGTCACTGTTTCCTGGAAGTAGACAGTAACGCTTGGCGAATTAATCACAATATTAACCTGACAAAACATATAAATGTTAAAACATACAGACTATACAAAGCGTTTAAAAGTCTAAAGTGGCGATTTTACGTAAAATGGGAAATAAACATTTAATATATGTACAGATGTATCATTTTTGGTGAAATTCTGAAAGTGATTTCGTAACTGATGGATATCTATCACATATCACAAATTCGCTCATCTGTCTATTAAATTAAGAGAGTTAAAATTGAATTTAATTAAGTAATTGTTACTTGTCACTAAAGCTTTCTAATACTAATGTATGTATTGAACGTTTTATTACCTTAGTGAATAGCTGAGTGTTTCATATATAACATACAATTGTTAGATTGCGAGCTTACACTGCCATCTATTAACAGTTACATAAACCATAATAATATAGTTTTCAGGTAAAATATTTATGAAAATAAAAATAAATTTTTAAATTGGATTAAAACTCAAATACATTTTAAGGGTAAACATACATATTTATATATATGTGTATTTATATTAACAGTAAGTAAATATTTCATGCGATACGACATAAATACATCTTAAATACATCATGAAATAATATTGCTAGATTTCGGGTTACTCCTTGTCTTCCGTTAGCTTTTGAGCTACAACTAACGTATTTATATTAGTTGTCACTTTTGATAGCAAGTGATTCATCCATGTATTTCTATCGCACTGAACGAAGTACGACCATTAACTATTACACTAAAACCATATATAAACAACAGACAACATCAGAATTGATGCACAATTAAAATCATTTCTAAAATATGGACTCAGCATGCCTCATTTGTATTCTGAGCCAGGTCATGTGACCTATGTGTAGGTTTGCACTCACAGAAAACCTCCACACATTCTTACAGATATATATTAGATTTTTCTATAATTTGATTTTTTTTCTTGTAGTTGGTCTGTTGATCCAGTATAGCCACGTGGTTAGGACACGCGACTCTTAGCATGAGAGGCACGGGTTCGAATCCATATCGCTCTGAACATTCTCGACGTTGCAGCGGTGGGGGTGATATAATGTGACGGTCAATCAAAATAATCGTTGATAAAGGAATAGCCCTTTTTCGTTGTGAACCTGACGATGACCAAAGAAGGTCAAAACGTTGTTCGCTCTTCTATGTAAAATATTTTCTCAACCCAAACGAGCCGTTTTTGCATATAAAATTCTCGAATTTACAATCGCTGCGTTTTTTACACATTATTTATGTTCTGCTAAACAATATTTGAAATTACATTTTCTTTGTCCAATATAAACACTTTTTCTGTTAACTGTTATCTTTGGCATTACCTAAACGTTCGTTTTATCTTATCCATCAATTCAGATATGAAGTAAAACACTTGTTGTTTTTAAGACACTTTGAATGAACCAGAAGTTAAACCCAGGCGATATGGAAATACGAAACATTTATTTATAATTTTATCATGACGAGATTTCAAAGCAACTCGTTCACCAATTATTATACATTAATGGGTTTCTTAAGTGTTCTCTCTACAGTGAAAGGACAAAATTATCTTTAAGTGCTATATATTTCATTTTTTCGCCCTATTGTTTAGGTAGTTTGCTTTTGAAGTTCGTGTAAGGCTACACGAGGACTATCTGCGCTAGCCGTCCCTAATTTAGCAGCGTAAGACAAGAGGGAAGGCAGCTAGTCATAACCACCCAATGCCAACTCTTGGGCTACTCTTTTATCAATGAATAGTGGGACTAACTGTCACATTATAACACCCCTACAGCTGAAAGGACGAGCATATCCGATGCGGAAGTGATTCGAACCATTGATGCTCATATTACTAGTCGAGCACCTTAACCACCTGGCCGTGTCGGGCCCTCTTGTTTAGTGCCCGTCTTCGAAATTCTTTAAACGTAAATATAAAATTCAGATGTGGTTTGTGTTTCACTGATACATGATTCCTGGTGTACTGACATGACAACAGATGTTTAAAATTTCTTTCTTCGTTCATTTTTATCAGTACATCTGAAGAAGACAAACTGTTATCACGAGACACGAGAGTAGAAAAGACTGCCCAGGGATTTCAGAAAAAAATTATAATGGGCTATAGGGCCAAAAACGTCTTAAGAAGCAGATTTGTTCTTTAAACAGCGCTCAAGGCTTTCTATCTCAATGGCTAAGGCTGGTAAGATATTAATGATGACAAAAGTCTATGTAAAAATATACTATGAATATTTTATTCAAAACTTGTCACACCTACTAAAATATCTTCTGCAACAGAGGATTTTTATGTTGAGTCTTGAAAGAGATGTTTTATCTTTTACCGCTACTGGCCATTCGAACACCGAAGCAAAGATGGTTAGGCCTACATCAACTCTCGATTCTAATGGAGTCAAAACAGGGATTTCTAGCTGGAAATAACGTAGGAACACTTCCAGTCTAGTTTGTTTACCCTTTTTAGGTCCCCTAGGTGTAGGCTTGATGTTGTTTTGAATTAAGCACAAAGTTACACAATGGGCTATCTGTGCTCTGCCCACCACGGGTATCGAAACCCGGATTTTAGCGTGCAAGTCCGCAGACATACCGCTGAGCCACTGGGGAGAAATGTGTAGGCTTGAAAATATATTATTTGCACTTTGGTTGGTCTTGTCTTCGAACTGGTTCACAGTTCATATTCCCTTTTTGAAATCAACAATTATTAATCATTTTTCTTTAATTTCATAGATAAATTATATGAAAAGTTTTATGCTATTCAAATATTTTGCAAGCTCTGTTAATGTTCGTCTGCATATCTTATGCAGATATCAGGTTTACGATTTCCACCCCTTACGGTTTTTGTTTCAAATACATCACTGTATAAAATATACAACAATGTTGAAAATCGAGATCCCATTAGTAACCATTCATTGTGTTTACAAAAAACATTGTTAATCTGGTAAAATAAAGGATTCGTTAAACATACGTTTGTTAGATTAATGGGATCTGGTTACAACGACTCAAGTTTTGTTTCACAACTGTTTTTTTTAAATAATCGTATCTTCTACTGAGACTTTTTCAAATGATGATACGACATAAAACGGCAAATCTTATATATATATATATATATCCCTGAGAATTGTAAAGAATTTTAAATACATATTTATTTCTGTTTCTCAAACAAGAATACTTCTGAAATTTATCTTGGGTTATTTGTTATGATGATATATCCACAGTTGGCGCTGTTAGTAAAAGACTATTAATCATTATATGTATTTCTAGAAGTGAATAAATTCTCGGAGTAATCACATTAACTGGATTAACTTCTTGCTTCTCAAAGTCAGTTAAGATTAAACAGTTGTTAACACTTGTTTTAACTTCAGTTGCTCATAAATACCCCATTTAATAAAAGTCTTCCACACCTTTAACTACTACAATTTATCATAGTTTAACGGTTTTATAAGTAACAAACTATTTATTATCTCTTAATGACTTTATAGTTTTTATATTTTGTTTCCTCCTCACGGGACTGAAATTTCCTTCAAGTATATAAAACTTAATGGGATTTGCGTTTTTAATTTTTCTTGAGCTATCACGTTATCTTGATTAGTTACCTAGATTAGTTACTGGAATAGTTACCTAGATTAGTCACTGGATTAGTTATCGAGGTTAGTTACTGGATTAGTTACTAAATTAGTTACCTAGGTTAGTTACTAGATTAGTTACCTAATTAGTTACACATATTAGTTACGTAGGTTAGTTACTAAATTTCTTACAGGATTAGTTACCTAGAATAGTTACTGGATTAGTTACTAGATTAGTTACAGATTAGTCACTTAGATTAATTTCTATGTCTGTTATCAATTCCTCATATTTCACACACAGATATTAAAACTTTATTTACTGTCTCTATGTTATTATTATTGTTTGTTTGAATTTTGCCCAAATCTATGCACGAGCTATCTGTGTTAGCCGTCACTAATTTAGCAGTGTTAGATTATAGGGTAGGCTAGTCATCACCACCAACTTTTGGGTTACTCCTTTACCTTCAAATAGTGGATATGACCGTTCATTATAATGTCCCTACTGCTGTAATGGCAAGCATGTTTGGTGTGAAGGGAATTCCCACCCGGGTGTCTTACATTCCGTGTCGAGCGCTTTCGAGATTAAAGAGATAAACATGAATATTCATTAGATATTTACAACTAACCCGCCCCTCAGTGACTCAGCGGTATGTCTGCGGACATACAACGCCAAACTTTGAGTTTCGAGACCCTGTGGTGGGCAGAGCACAGGTAGCCCATTGTGTAGCTTTGTGCTTAATTCAAAACAACAACAACTAACCACGTAGATCAGAACTGAACAATGGGTTACAAGGAATTCTCGTTTGTAAAAGTGTTCCAAATCGTAATCCCAAACAATCTTAAGAGATTAAATTCATAATAGAAAATAACTTTAATAGTGACAAAATTAATTTAATTATATGGTTAGCTTATCTTAAACATTATACAAATAATATCATTAATAAAATTAACCGTAAAAATATGGAAATTACAGAAGATAATTTGAATCGTTTCAATGTTAAATCTGCTTTATCAAAGCAGGTAATCCATTAAACTTCCTGTAACATTAATTAGATTACTTGATACTATCAGTAAGTTATCTACTGACACATTAATTAAAAAACTACATAGACATGGCTTTTGTTTATCATTTAGTATTTAACAACGTGCATTCAGTTACTAACTACACTGTTCGAGTGAGAAATATAGCAATAGATAGCTTGAGTGGGAAATTTTCGGCGTGTCCAACGTTGTCATGGGTTCTATAAGTCAACCTTGGTTTTCTTCAACAGGTCGTTTGGCCAAGATATTCTAATGATTCAGTTAACACTTTAGTATTCTTACGATTGTCCAAATAGTGCATACATTTGACCCGCAAGTAGATTTGTCACTTGAATGAATGAACTTTGCTGACTCATCGTAATATTCGGAAACCATTTCAACAATTGGTTATGATAGAAGACGGTAAATTAACAACCTATTTACAAGAGTCTCACTTCGTCCTATACAGATAAAAGTCCCGCCCAATGTGTGACGTACGCACTAATTCCTTTTACGTAACTTAACATAAACTTTCTCTCTGCTTTTATAAGTTGTGTAAACAGTTGATTCTAAGTTCCCTTGAAATGCATCTTTGTTTTTCCATGCATTCTTAGATGTTTCCAGCTTTCTTCATGTTGCATTTATGTAAGGAATTTTATGAAATTATATTTCTTATTTCTTGAAGTGTTTCAAAATAGCATAAAACATTCTTCAATATGTTGTAAATTTGGAATGAAAATTTCACTTCGCTTCGAACACGTGATTTTATCCTAAGGCACAGTCATAATTTTTACTTTAACCCTAGTCTTAACTGTCATAATGATTTATATTGTTGGTCGAGTTTTTTCGAATTATTCGACAAAAAGAATGCTAAGGCCAGTTTATTTAAATATAATGAAATATCATATATAAATACATTAACATTAAAGCTCCTAACTTTAATTTAACTAATATTCGCTTATAGCCCCAAGCCCATGATAAACACTAAAACAATACATTCACGTATTTGCGGGCATATTTTATATTTCAGTGCCCCGTAGAGACACAAACTCAAAATTCACGAAACTGAAAGAAACGAGTAGAAATTTGTAACATACAAACTGATTAATAATCTTACTGATTTAATAATATTTCGTTTATTATAAGCAACTCTCAAAGCAATCATAACTTCTTCCAGCCTAACTTGGCTTCCCAATTATTCATATGGTATCCTCAGCTTAAAAGGACATCCTAGTCACTAGTTACCTATTCATCACGTGACGTCAACTTGACCAATAAGAATGCAAACGTCCATGTTGAAAAATAAGCAAACTTAGCTTACAACATTATAATCTTTCTTCTTACACATTTTTACGAATAAACTTTCAAGCTCAGTTAGAAGCAAAATTTTCTAATGATTTAACATGAAAAAACTTTCTAGTATTAGTTTTGTTTTTACATTATTTTTAATGTGTTTCAGATCCTTACTGATTAAAAATGATACATTTTTAGGCTTACCGTTCATGGTACCTGTTATAAATCTAAACATTTTTCTACATGATGCTTAACTTATCACGTTTAGCATGTTTATATTTATTGCTCACTGGAGGTTTCTCTTGTTAATAAATGAAACCTAGTCGAAGATCGAAACTGGTTCGCTCCTCTACACAGTGGTTTCTCTATCCATACCAGCCGTTTTTAAATATATAGTTTTCACTACATGTGGGTTTTCTCGTCATCAAAGATTGAAAATATAAAATAATTTTGTCATTAGGACTAATAAGTATTTTCTGGACAAAGAATCTAATTGCTTAGCAACGTCTTTTGTTTTTAGTTTTGAATTTTCCGCAAAGCTACTCAAGGGCTATCTGCGCTAGCCATCCCTAATTTAACAGTGTGAGACTAGAGAAAAGGCAGCTAGTCATCACCACTCACCCAACTCGTGGGCTACACCTATATCAACGAATAGCGGGAATGACCTTCACTTTATAACGCCCCCAAGGTTGAAAGGGAGACCCTCAGATTACGAGTCGAACGCCTGTACCCACCTGACAATGCCGGGCCCGGAACGTCTTCATTTAAGTTTCTTTTATTTGGTTTTGTCTTTAATTTTACTTTTTTGAGCTTAAAATTGGTCATATCTTTCGTGTAATCATTTTTTGTAAAACGTTTTAAGCAGTTTACTACTGAGTAATTTTGAGGAGGTAATTGGCGTAAACAAGTGTTTGAATGTCAAGCAAATCCAGGTTATGGTTAATAACGTAAAAATATATAGTTTTGGTAGCCCATTGCTTAGCTTTGTGTTTAACTGAAAGCAAAAAATCCCCGAAGCGGCAAATATTTGGAAGTGTTACAACACATATATTTATGTTTGTATCTTAGGTTGATTGGAACATAGCTCAGTCTACCTTGAGACGTTAAACACATAATTTATACCTACATCAGGGGGTGATGTCACAATGACATTGACCAAACAGAATGATCCAACTGGACGGAATCACTTCCCCTATTTACCAGCGTAGTCCAGTATAGGAGTTTGGTAATCGCAACACTAAAGTTAAATATTGAATACCTGGATTTGTCGATCTCAGGTGTCAAATGTTAGTAAAACGGAATAAATAAGTGTTGAGTTTAATATTCTAAAGTATAACACAAACGTGATGGTGTAGTTCCGTTAACTTGTATAGTGTTCAGACTAGATGGTGTAGTACCGTTAACTTGTATAGTGTTCAGACTAGATGGTGTAGTATCGTTAACTTGTATAGTGTTCAGACTAGATGGTGTAGTATCGTTAACTTGTATAGTGTTCAGACTAGATGGTGTAGTATCGTTAACTTGCATAGTGTTCAGACTAGATGGTGTAGTATCGTTAACTTGTATAGTGTTCAGACTAGATGGTGTAGTATCGTTAACTTGAATAGTGTTCAGACTAGATGGTGTAGTATCGTTAACTTGTATAGTGTTCAGACTAGATGGTGTAGTATCGTTAACTTGTATAGTGTTCAGACTAGATGGTGTAGTATCGTTAACTTGAATAGTGTTCAGACTAGATGGTGTAGTACCGTTAACTTGTATAGTGTTCAGACTAGATGGTGTAGTATCGTTAACTTGTATAGTGTTCAGACTAGATGGTGTAGTATCGTTAACTTGTATAGTGTTCAGACTAGATGGTGTAGTATCGTTAACTTGAATAGTGTTCAGACTAGATGGTGTAGTACCGTTAACTTGTATAGTGTTCAGACTAGATGGTGTAGTATCGTTAACTTGTATAGTGTTCAGACTAGATGGTGTAGTATCGTTAACTTGTATAGTGTTCAGACTAGATGGTGTAGTATCGTTAACTTGCATAGTGTTCAGACTAGATGGTGTAGTATCGTTAACTTGCATAGTGTTCAGACTAGATGGTGTAGTATCGTTAACTTGTATAGTGTTCAGACTAGATGGTGTAGTATCGTTAACTTGCATAGTGTTCAGACTAGATGGTGTAGTATCGTTAACTTGTATAGTGTTCAGACTAGATGGTGTAGTATCGTTAACTTGTATAGTGTTCAGACTAGATGGTGTAGTATCGTTAACTTGTATAGTGTTCAGACTAGATGGTGTAGTATCGTTAACTTGCATAGTGTTCAGACTAGATGGTGTAGTATCGTTAACTTGTATAGTGTTCAGACTAGATGGTGTAGTATCGTTAACTTGAATAGTGTTCAGACTAGATGGTGTAGTACCGTTAACTTGTATAGTGTTCAGACTAGATGGTGTAGTATCGTTAACTTGTATAGTGTTCAGACTAGATGGTGTAGTATCGTTAACTTGTATAGTGTTCAGACTAGATGGTGTAGTATCGTTAACTTGTATAGTGTTCAGACTAGATGGTGTAGTACCGTTAACTTGTATAGTGTTCAGACTAGATGGTGTAGTATCGTTAACTTGTATAGTGTTCAGACTAGATGGTGTAGTATCGTTTACTTGTATAGTGTTCAGACTAGATGGTGTAGTATCGTTAACTTGCATACTGTTCAGACTAGATGGTGTAGTATCGTTAACTTGCATAGTGTTCAGACTAGATGGTGTAGTATCGTTAACTTGTATACTGTTCAGACTAGATGGTGTAGTATCGTTAACTTGTATAGTGTTCAGACTAGATGGTGTAGTATCGTTAACTTGAATAGTGTTCAGACTAGATGGTGTAGTATCGTAAACTTGTATAGTGTTCAGACTAGATGGTGTAGTATCGTTAACTTGTATAGTGTTCAGACTAGATGGTGTAGTATCGTTACTTGAATAGTGTTCAGACTAGATGGTGTAGTACCGTTAACTTGTATAGTGTTCAGACTAGATGGTGTAGTATCGTTAACTTGTATAGTGTTCAGACTAGATGGTGTAGTATCGTTAACTTGTATAGTGTTCAGACTAGATGGTGTAGTATCGTTAACTTGCATAGTGTTCAGACTAGATGGTGTAGTATCGTTAACTTGTATAGTGTTCAGACTAGATGGTGTAGTATCGTTAACTTGTATAGTGTTCAGACTAGATGGTGTAGTATCGTTAACTTGTATAGTGTTCAGACTAGATGGTGTAGTATCGTTAACTTGTATAGTGTTCAGACTAGATGGTGTAGTATCGTTAACTTGAATAGTGTTCAGACTAGATGGTGTAGTATCGTTAACTTGTATAGTGTTCAGACTAGATGGTGTAGTATCGTTAACTTGAATAGTGTTCAGACTAGATGGTGTAGTACCGTTAACTTGTATAGTGTTCAGACTAGATGGTGTAGTATCGTTAACTTGTATAGTGTTCAGACTAGATGGTGTAGTATCGTTAACTTGCATAGTGTTCAGACTAGATGGTGTAGTATCGTTAACTTGTATAGTGTTCAGACTAGATGGTGTAGTATCGTTAACTTGTATAGTGTTCAGACTAGATGGTGTAGTATCGTTAACTTGAATAGTGTTCAGACTAGATGGTGTAGTATCGATAACTTGTATAGTGTTCAGACTAGATGGTGTAGTATCATTAACTTGTATAGTGTTCAGACTAGATGGTGTAGTATCGTTAACTTGAATAGTGTTCAGACTAGATGGTGTAGTACCGTTAACTTGTATAGTGTTCAGACTAGATGGTGTAGTATCGTTAACTTGTATAGTGTTCAGACTAGATGGTGTAGTATCGTTAACTTGAATAGTGTTCAGACTAGATGGTGTAGTACCGTTAACTTGTATAGTGTTCAGACTAGATGGTGTAGTATCGTTAACTTGTATAGTGTTCAGACTAGATGGTGTAGTATCGTTAACTTGCATAGTGTTCAGACTAGATGGTGTAGTATCGTTAACTTGAATAGTGTTCAGACTAGATGGTGTAGTACCGTTAACTTGTATAGTGTTCAGACTAGATGGTGTAGTATCGTTAACTTGTATAGTGTTCAGACTAGATGGTGTAGTATCGTTAACTTCTATAGTGTATATACTAGATGGTGTAGTACCGTTAACTTGTATAGTGTATATACTAGATGGTGTAGTACCGTTAACTTGTATAGTGTTCAGACTAGATGGTGTAGTAACGTTAACTTGTATATTGTTCAGACTAGATGGTGTAGTAAAGTTAACTTGTATAGTGTTCAGACTAGATGGTGTAGTATCGTTAACTTCTATAGTGTATATACTAGATGGTGTAGTATCGTTAACTTCTATAGTGTTCAGAGTAGATGGTGTAGTACCGTTAACTTGTATAGTGTTCAGACTAGATGGTGTATTACCGTTAACTTGTATAGTGTATATACTAGATGGTGTAGTAACGTTAACTTGTATAGTGTTCCGACTAGATGGTGTAGTGTCGTTAACTTGTATAGTGTTCAGACTAGATGGTGTAGTACCGTTAACTTGTATAGTGTTCAGACTAGATGGTGTAGTATCGTTAACTTGTATAGTGTTCAGACTAGATGGTGTAGTATCGTTAACTTGCATAGTGTTCAGACTAGATGGTGTAGTATCGTTAACTTGTATAGTGTTCAGACTAGATGGTGTAGTATCGTTAACTTGTATAGTGTTCAGACTAGATGGTGTAGTATCGTTAACTTGCATAGTGTTCAGACTAGATGGTGTAGTATCGTTAACTTGAATAGTGTTCAGACTAGATGGTGTAGTACCGTTAACTTGTATAGTGTTCAGACTAGATGGTGTAGTATCGTTAACTTGTATAGTGTTCAGACTAGATAGTGTAGTATCGTTAACTTCTATAGTGTATATACTAGATGGTGTAGTACCGTTAACTTGTATAGTGTATATACTAGATGGTGTAGTACCGTTAATTTGTATAGTGTTCAGACTAGATGGTGTAGTAACGTTAACTTGTATATTGTTCAGACTAGATGGTGTAGTAAAGTTAACTTGTATAGTGTTCAGACTAGATGGTGTAGTATCGTTAACTTCTATAGTGTATATACTAGATGGTGTAGTATCGTTAACTTCTATAGTGTTCAGAGTAGATGGTGTAGTACCGTTAACTTGTATAGTGTTCAGACTAGATGGTGTAGTACCGTTAACTTGTATAGTGTATATACTAGATGGTGTAGTAACGTTAACTTGTATAGTGTTCCGACTAGATGGTGTAGTGTCGTTAACTTGTATAGTGTTCAGACTAGATGGTGTAGTACCGTTAACTTGTATAGTGTTCAGACTAGATGGTGTAGTATCGTTAACTTGTATAGTGTTCAGACTAGATGGTGTAGTATCGTTAACTTGCATAATGTTCAGACTAGATGGTGTAGTATCGTTAACTTGTATAGTGTTCACACTAGATGGTGTAGTATCGTTAACTTGTATAGTGTTCAGACTAGATGGTGTAGTATCGTTAACTTGCATAGTGTTCAGACTAGATGGTGTAGTATCGTTAACTTGAATAGTGTTCAGACTAGATGGTGTAGTACCGTTAACTTGTATAGTGTTCAGACTAGATGGTGTAGTATCGTTAACTTGTATAGTGTTCAGACTAGATGGTGTAGTATCGTTAACTTGTATAGTGTTCAGACTAGATGGTGTAGTACCGTTAACTTGTATAGTGTTCAGACTAGATGGTGTAGTATCGTTAACTTGTATAGTGTTCAGACTAGATGGTGTAGTATCGTTAACTTGCATAGTGTTCAGACTAGATGGTGTAGTATCGTTAACTTGAATAGTGTTCAGACTAGATGGTGTAGTACCGTTAACTTGTATAGTGTTCAGACTAGATGGTGTAGTATCGTTAACTTGTATAGTGTTCAGACTAGATGGTGTAGTATCGTTAACTTCTATAGTGTATATACTAGATGGTGTAGTACCGTTAATTTGTATAGTGTATATACTAGATGGTGTAGTACCGTTAACTTGTATAGTGTTCAGACTAGATGGTGTAGTAACGTTAACTTGTATATTGTTCAGACTAGATGGTGTAGTAAAGTTAACTTGTATAGTGTTCAGACTAGATGGTGTAGTATCGTTAACTTCTATAGTGTATATACTAGATGGTGTAGTATCGTTAACTTCTATAGTGTTCAGAGTAGATGGTGTAGTACCGTTAACTTGTATAGTGTTCAGACTAGATGGTGTAGTACCGTTAACTTGTATAGTGTATATACTAGATGGTGTAGTAACGTTAACTTGTATAGTGTTCCGACTAGATGGTGTAGTGTCGTTAACTTGTATAGTGTTCAGACTAGATGGTGTAGTACCGTTAACTTGTATAGTGTTCAGACTAGATGGTGTAGTATCGTTAACTTGTATAGTGTTCAGACTAGATGGTGTAGTATCGTTAACTTGCATAGTGTTCAGACTAGATGGTGTAGTATCGTTAACTTGAATAGTGTTCAGACTAGATGGTTGTAGTATCGTTAACTTGTATAGTGTTCAGACTAGATGGTGTAGTATCGTTAACTTGTATAGTGTTCAGACTAGATGGTGTAGTATCGTTAACTTGAATAGTGTTCAGACTAGATGGTGTAGTACCGTTAACTTGTATAGTGTTCAGACTAGATGGTGTAGTATCGTTAACTTGTATAGTGTTCAGACTAGATGGTGTAGTATCGTTAACTTGAATAGTGTTCAGACTAGATGGTGTAGTACCGTTAACTTGTATAGTGTTCAGACTAGATGGTGTAGTACCGTTAACTTGTATAGTGTTCAGACTAGATGGTGTAGTATCGTTAACTTGTATAGTGTTCAGACTAGATGGTGTAGTATCGTTAACTTGTATAGTGTTCAGACTAGATGGTGTAGTAACGTTAACTTGTATAGTGTTCAGACTAGATGGTGTAGTAAAGTTAACTTGTATAGTGTTCAGACTAGATGGTGTAGTATTGTTAACTTCTATAGTGTATATACTAGATGGTGTAGTATCGTTAACTTCTATAGTGTTCAGAGTAGATGGTGTAGTACCGTTAACTTGTATAGTGTTCAGACTAGATGGTGTAGTACCGTTAACTTGTATAGTGTATATACTAGATGGTGTAGTAACGTTAACTTGTATAGTGTTCCGACTAGATGGTGTAGTGTCGTTAACTTGTATAGTGTTCAGACTAGATGGTGTAGTACCGTTAACTTGTATAGTGTTCAGACTAGATGGTGTAGTATCGTTAGCTTGTATAGTGTTCAGACTAGATGGTGTAGTATCGTTAACTTGTATAGTGTTCAGACTAGATGGTGTAGTATCGTTAACTTGAATAGTGTTCAGACTAGATGGTGTAGTACCGTTAACTTGTATAGTGTTCAGACTAGATGGTGTAGTATCGTTAACTTGTATAGTGTTCAGACTAGATGGTGTAGTATCGTTAACTTCTATAGTGTATATACTAGATGGTGTAGTACCGTTAACTTGTATAGTGTATATACTAGATGGTGTAGTACCGTTAACTTGTATAGTGTTCAGACTAGATGGTGTAGTAACGTTAACTTGTATATTGTTCAGACTAGATGGTGTAGTAAAGTTAACTTGTATAGTGTTCAGACTAGATGGTGTAGTATCGTTAACTTCTATAGTGTATATACTAGATGGTGTAGTATCGTTAACTTCTATAGTGTTCAGAGTAGATGGTGTAGTACCGTTAACTTGTATAGTGTTCAGACTAGATGGTGTAGTACCGTTAACTTGTATAGTGTATATACTAGATGGTGTAGTAACGTTAACTTGTATAGTGTTCCGACTAGATGGTGTAGTGTCGTTAACTTGTATAGTGTTCAGACTAGATGGTGTAGTACCGTTAACTTGTATAGTGTTCAGACTAGATGGTGTAGTATCGTTAACTTGTATAGTGTTCAGACTAGATGGTGTAGTATCGTAACTTGTATAGTGTTCAGACTAGATGGTGTAGTATCGTTAACTTGCATAGTGTTCAGACTAGATGGTGTAGTATCGTTAACTTGTATAGTGTTCAGACTAGATGGTGTAGTATCGTTAACTTGTATAGTGTTCAGACTAGATGGTGTAGTATCGTTAACTTGAATAGTGTTCAGACTAGATGGTGTAGTACCGTTAACTTGTATAGTGTTCAGACTAGATGGTGTAGTATCGTTAACTTGTATAGTGTTCAGACTAGATGGTGTAGTATCGTTAACTTCTATAGTGTATATACTAGATGGTGTAGTACCGTTAACTTGTATAGTGTATATACTAGATGGTGTAGTACCGTTAACTTGTATAGGTTCAGACTAGATGGTGTAGTAACGTTAACTTGTATATTGTTCAGACTAGATGGTGTAGTAAAGTTAACTTGTATAGTGTTCAGACTAGATGGTGTAGTATCGTTAACTTCTATAGTGTATATACTAGATGGTGTAGTATCGTTAACTTCTATAGTGTTCAGAGTAGATGGTGTAGTACCGTTAACTTGTATAGTGTTCAGACTAGATGGTGTAGTACCGTTAACTTGTATAGTGTATATACTAGATGGTGTAGTAACGTTAACTTGTATAGTGTTCCGACTAGATGGTGTAGTGTCGTTAACTTGTATAGTGTTCAGACTAGATGGTGTAGTACCGTTAACTTGTATAGTGTTCAGACTAGATGGTGTAGTATCGTTAACTTGTATAGTGTTCAGACTAGATGGTGTAGTATCGTTAACTTGTATAGTGTTCAGACTAGATGGTGTAGTATCGTTTACTTGCATAGTGTTCAGACTAGATGGTGTAGTATCGTTAACTTGTATAGTGTTCAGACTAGATGGTGTAGTATCGTTAACTTGTATAGTGTTCAGACTAGATGGTGTAGTATCGTTAACTTGCATAGTGTTCAGACTAGATGGTGTAGTATCGTTAACTTGTATAGTGTTCAGACTAGATGGTGTAGTATCGTTAACTTGTATAGTGTTCAGACTAGATGTGTGTAGTATCGTTAACTTGAATAGTGTTCAGACTAGATGGTGTAGTATCGTTAACTTGTATAGTGTTCAGACTAGATGGTGTAGTATCGTTAACTTGAATAGTGTTCAGACTAATGGTTGTAGTACCGTTAACTTGTATAGTGTTCAGACTAGATGGTGTAGTATCGTTAACTTGTATAGTGTTCAGACTAGATGGTGTAGTATCGTTAACTTGTATAGTGTTCAGACTAGATGGTGTAGTATCGTTAAATTGAATAGTGTTCAGACTAGATGGTGTAGTACCGTTAACTTGTATAGTGTTCAGACTAGATGGTGTAGTATCGTTATCTTGTATAGTGTTCAGACTAGATGGTGTAGTATCGTTAACTTGTATAGTGTTCAGACTAGATGGTGTAGTAACGTTAACTTGTATATTGTTCAGACTAGATGGTGTAGTAAAGTTAACTTGTATAGTGTTCAGACTAGATGGTGTAGTATCGTTAACTTCTATAGTGTATATACTAGATGGTGTAGTATCGTTAACTTCTATAGTGTTCAGAGTAGATGGTGTAGTACCGTTAACTTGTGTAGTGTTCAGACTAGATGGTGTAGTACCGTTAACTTGTATAGTGTATATACTAGATGGTGTAGTAACGTTAACTTGTATAGTGTTCCGACTAGATGGTGTAGTGTCGTTAACTTGTATAGTGTTCAGACTAGATGGTGTAGTACCGTTAACTTCTATAGTGTATATACTAGATGGTGTTGTACAATTAATTTGTATAATGTAAATACAAGATACTGTAGTACCATTAATTTGTATTGAGTATAGACAAGATAGTGTAGTACCATTAATTTGTATAGTGTAATACTATTCATTTGTACAGTGAAAAGACAAGATGGTGTAGTACCGTTAATTTGTGTTGTGTATGGACAAGATAGTGTAGTACCAGTAATTTGTATTGTGTATAGAAAAGATAGTGTAGTACCGTTAATTTGTATAGTGAAAAGACAAGATGGTGTAGTACCATTAATTTGTATAGTGTATAGGCAAGATAGTGTAGTACCATTAATTTGTATAGTGTATAGACAAGATAGTGTAGTACCATTAATTTGTATTGTGTATAGACAAGATAGTGTAGTACCAGTAATTTGTATAGTGTATAGACAAGATAGTGTAATACCATTAATTTGTATAGTGAAAAGACAAGATAGTGTAATACCATTAATTTGTATAGTGTATAGACAAGATAGTGTAGTACCAGTAATTTGTATTGTGTATAGAAAAGATAGTGTAGTACCGTTAATTTGTATAGTGAAAAGACAAGATGGTGTAGTACCATTAATTTGTATAGTGTATAGAGAAGATAGTGTAGTATCGTTAATTTGTATAGTGTATAGACCAGATAGTGTAGTACCGTTAATTTGTATAGTGTATAGAGAAGATAGTGTAATACCGTTAATTTGTATAGTGTATAGAGAAGATAGTGTAGTACCATTAATTTGTATAGTGTATAGACTATATAATATAGTCTATATAGTGTATAGACTTGTTTCTGTTATTTTATCTCAGAAGAGTTGGTGTGGGTTTTAAAACTTTCACTAATAAATCAGAGAACAACCTTTCGACTTTCCCGGGTCATCTTCAGGTTATAACATGAAGTAAAAGTGGTAATACCCGTAACAGTCGTTCTGAGATATATGTTACCTCACGTGGGTTCTCGTCATCGAGACTTCAGTGCTTCTACTTATGTCTTTTATATATTCTCATTTTGAAGTTCTATTGGTTATGTAAGTTTAAAGTCATACAAGGAAGAATTAAATTACCTTTACAAAAACTGAAACGTTTTTTTTCTTTGTAGACCGTTTGTTGTTTTTCTTTGTTTGTTAAAATTTTTACAAACAGGAGACCATTTATGGTATCCTTCTCTAATTCTTAAATGATACACCAGAGGGATAGTCTATGACTATCCGTAGTCGTTTCCATGGGAAACAACAGTCAACAAAACCTGCTTTTAACGTTTTATTCTTTTCTCATAGATGACCTCGAGTTGACCGTCGCCTTCATAACGAATACATGGTCTCAAATTGAATAAAGAGAGATTTTATTTCTGTTGTAACGGGACTCAAACCGTGGAACCTCGGATCCTAGTTACTATTATTTCTGCCTTTTGAAAATTGTGAAAAGTGTCATGTGGACCCTTTATTTACCACTACTTCTAGTTAACCATTTAAATTATGTGTTTGATTGTCCAACGTGACAGGTTTAGTGTCCAGTGTGAGATAGTTTTGGCAGTGGGTTATAATGTACTTACTGTCGTGAAACACACATCAGACACTCTAACGCGGTTTGACACGTGTAGGCGGCCTGTGTCAGACTTTTTGTCGCAAATGTTTAAAATCGTTTAGAAGGTCATAAACGTTTTAACTAAACGTACAGTTTCTATCATGAAGTAACTGTCAATAATAAATTTCAATTTTTATTCCGGTATTAAGAAGTGGCTACATTTTCAAAGCATGTACACTCTTGGAGCTGACAATTCGAACGTTCAAGAAGTAAAAATGAGTCAGAAACTTCTAATGTTATTGATTCCAGGACAGCGCGTCTTTGAATAAGCTAATTGAAAATTCCTTCAACACATCTTTTCCTTTTATTTATTCAGAAGTGTAATCAGAAATATGTTTTGTCCTCTTTACACATTAAACAAGTTTTAGGAACTTGCTCTAATAATTATAGATAAATCAACACAATTCTGATGTCCAAATGTACATTCATTTGAACTTCTTGTTGTCATTATTGTAGAATACTTAATTAATTCTTAATTAATTTTATCTCCTGAATATTATAGCTGTTTATTTAATATTTAAGATCTTATAGGGCAGAGTTACCTGTGAATATTTGGTTTGTTTACCTAAATAGGGTCCAGCATGGTCAAGTGGGTAAAGAAGTTCGACTCGTAATCTGGGAGTCGCGGGTTCGAATTCCATTCGCAACAAACATGCTCGCCCTTTCAGCCGTGAAAGCATTATAATGTGACGGTAAATCCCACTATTTGTTGGTAAAAGAGTAGCCCAAGAGTTGGCGGTTGATGGTGATGACTAGCTGCTTTCCCTCTAGTCTTACATTTATAAAGTAGGGACGGCTACCACAGATAGCCCTCGTGTGACATTTCGCGGAATTCCAAACAAACCAAAACCACTATTTCGGTTGTAAACATTTTTTATTCCTTTGTAATGTTTCTATGACAGTTAATCACTCTACCTTGGCTTTTCTATTATTCAATATTACAATCTGTATTTCTAACATACACTACCGAGTCTCAGGATGTGTTCAGTGAATACATGATAGTTTATGTGCGAAGAAATTTTCATTCTTATCACTTCCCTAAGTGTAATAATATTAACGTTTCTTAGATTATTAGTACGTTTTACAAATGTCAAATTAACAAAGTGTTATTAAAAAATCTTTAAATCTCTAAATGTAAATCACTTCGTTTAGCTTACAAACCATTGTTTTTCTACATTTGTTTGAAACTGGAAATTTCTGATAGAAGTGTTAGCCCTTAAAATAATGAAGTATGACTTAGTGTGGTACAATAAGAACTATTACTCACTATGTTACTATGTGTACGCTATTTTACTTTGTGTTGCGGGATTGTTTTTATGTTTCGATACTCAGCGTTAAGAACCGAAAAAATAAAAGTGATAAAATTACCAATTACCGTAGAGACCTCTGGAGTAATTAGTGTAATTACCGTATTTTCCGGTTAATAAGCCGAGGACAATTTCCAGCTCTGAAAATGAAGGTTTTTGCTTATTACCGCCTAATAAGCCGAGGCCATTTTTAAGAAGTGACAAGTTTCTTCAAACTGATTTCTTAGTCTCGTTTCAGCGTTAGCATGCATGTTGTGTGTGATCATTGGCGTTCTGTAGTAAAGCAGAACGTGTCGTATTGAGACAGAGATGGAATCAATATGTCATTCGTTATTGGCTCCACTCACTGTATTAGGTAACCAATGAAATTCCAGAATTTTTACTCACTAATTAAAATCACTAACCCAGGGTATAAATACCAGAGGTATGTAGTGGGAGTTTATCATTGTACCGTCAAAAGCCAAAGATGTCTACACCTGCAAAAAAAAGAATGCGTTATGATGCTGCTTTTAAACTGAAAGTAGTAGAGCTAGCCTTAAAAATCTCAAATATGAATGCCGCTCGCCATTACTGTGTGAATGAAAAACAGGTCCGTGAATGGAAGAAAGCAGAATGTGTGCTAAAAAAAATGTCGAAAACAAGTAAATGTAACCAGAAAAATCAACCGAAGTGGCCAAAACTGGAAGAAGATGTAGCGACACGGGTGAATAAAAACCGGCAGAGTGACCTGACTGTCACGTGTGCCCAGATCCGTATTTTTGCACTAAAGTGGGCTGGTCGAAATAAAGAAAATTCAAGAGACTTTAAGGCAACACACAGCTTTTTGGTCCAAAGCTGGTGATCGGCCAATAAGCCGACCCCCAAAGATCAGGTCCAAAATTTAAGGCCAGAAATTCGGCTTATTAGGCGGAAAATACGGTAATTTTAATATTGATGGAGCTTTTGTTTCATTATTTGTCTGTTGTTACAAAGTTACACGAAAGGTATCGAAACAAGAGGTTTAGTGTTACAGGGTCTCTAATATGTTAGTAAGAGTAGGATGTTATGCATCCTACAGTATGATGGATGTACCAGAAACCTGATCGACAAATAGTTAAAAACACGTTTGGAAAACTGACGTTGTACCATCATTAAGTCTATGGAACTCGGTAGAATAGAATACGCGTGTAGAATGCCTGCATTTTATCTTCGTTTCTTAGTTATATCACGAAGGTAAATCGACGAGATTGTTTACCTTTTATTATTATCGCTATTACATAATAAAATTTCAAAACAGCTAATGTTTAAGTTGCTGAATTAGTCAATGTAAAAGTTGGACAGAACTACAAACATCTTGTATATACCAACTGTTTGAGCTCAATACACAGTAGAACAGTATTCAACATGTAAGTAAAGCATCATTTCTGGGTGTATTCTAGTGATTAATGTAGCTATAGATCAGAAGGTTCGACATTTGAGCCGCGATGCTGGCACAACATTATGTTTAATGACATAACATTATGTTTAGAGACATAACATTATGTTTAATGACATAACATAATGTTTAGAGACATAGCATAATGTTTAGAGATATAACATTATGTTTAATGACATAACATTATGTTTAGAGACATAGCATAATGTTTAATGACATAACATAATGTTTAGAGATATGACATTATGTTTAATGACATAACATAATGTTTAGAGACATAGCATAATGTTTAATGACATAACATAATGTTTAATGACATAACATAATGTTTAATGACATAACATAATGTTTAGAGACATAGCATAATGTTTAATGACATAACATAATGTTTAGAGACATAGCATAATGTTTAATGACATAACATAATGTTTAGAGACACAGCATAATGTTTAATGACATAACATAATGTTTAGAGACATAGCATAATGTTTAATGACATAACATAATGTTTAGAGACATAGCATAATGTTTAATGACATAACATAATGTTTAGAGACATAACATAATGTTTAATGACATAACATAATGTTTAGAGACATAGCATAATGTTTAATGACATAACATAATGTTTAGAGACACAGCATAATGTTTAATGACATAACATAATGTTTAGAGACATAGCATAATGTTTAATGACATAACATAATGTTTAGAGACACAGCATAATGTTTAATGACATAACATAATGTTTAGAGACATAGCATAATGTTTAATGACATAACATAATGTTTAGAGACATAACATAATGTTTAATGACATAACATAATGTTTAGAGACAACGACTGATGTTCCATATACAATATTTTGAATTTATTATCATTAAAACTTATCTGTCGTTTATTTACTCAACTCTAAATCCTCACATCATCTCCTCACATCCAGCAACACCCAAGATTTTGATGTCATCAGCAAATATAAACAATGTATTGAACGTTCCATTATCTTTGTTAGCATTGCAAATTAAAAATAGCAACTGTTCTAAACCTAAGCCCTGGGGTACACCACTTGCAACATTAAACCAGTTTGACTAAACTCCATTTATAAGAAGACAGCTTTCTTCTGTTAAGCCATTAGTTAACTTATTCTTCATACACATATAGAAATACTTTTTAAACTACATTTATTAAATAAAGCAATATATGTGATTTGTTTTTTAATCTCGTTTTAAGTTGAATTATATCTAGGCGTAAAGAACTGTTACATCTAATCTAATTTTATATAATATATTACACAATTTAAATCTAAATTAAAGGTTATACATACTATTATAGTTTAAAGTATAACTAAATTTAGTTATTTTTTGTTATTCAATTATATTTTTAAAGACAAAATAATAAAACCGAATAGCCTTCCAAAATCCAATCCAATCAGAAAATAGCTTTCTAATATTCGGCCTCTTCAAATAGCGCCCTCTATCCTGAATATGCTTGGCACTTTTAGTTATGAGCGATTTGCAAGGGCTTGCTATTTAGCAAATTGTCACGAAAATCCTTGTGACTGTCAGTTATGTTGCTGTTGTTCTTCATAAGAGCTCGTTATTCAACTGAAAGTCGTAAAAAACCCTTGTACCCGTAGATTTTACCTTCCATTTTTCAGTTGTTCAAAATGCGAAGAACTGAAATGAACCCTAGGGGTTTGAGGTATGGCCGATTAGTTCACATATCGCATCTGATCGAAAATATAAACACCAACAGTGATCCGATTGGTATACCAATGTTTCAAACATGTCTTGTAACAAGAGCAATGTGTTTAATGTTTGTAACAGGTATGTGTTACACTGAGCTTTATGTGCTGTGTTTTTATTGTTATAGGTCCACTGAGTGGGGAACAGCACTCCATTTGAAAAGGAAAATATAAAATAATACCAGTAGCTATGATGTTCTAGTATAGTCTTACTTATATCTTCCAAGCATTTAACTTGTTGTTATTGGTATTCACCGTGTTAAATCGTGCTTTGTAAAGATAAATTGTCCTCACGTGCGTATCGAAATCTGAGGGTAGTGAGCATGCTGACGGTTGTTCCACGTTTACTATGCAAAAGAGATTGTACATTTATAGTGATATATTTGAATAGTACATATTTGTGGACCAGAATATCGATAATAATACCATATTTATGGCGACATTTGAATTCAGTTCAAAATATTTTATTTAATATATTAATTATCAAACATTTCATAAACTCACGTCAGTCTTTAGGAGCAAATAAAAATTTAACAAAAGTATACATCCAGTAAGAAACGGAAGTATGGAAAGTGTCCACTATGATAGGATGAAATATAAAATATACATGCTAGTAAGAAACGGAAGTATGGAAAGTGTCCACTATGATAGGATGAAATATAAAATATACATGCTAGTAAGAAACGGAAGTATGGAAAGTGTCCACTATGATAGGATGAAATATAAAATATACATGCCAGTAAGAAACGGAAGTATGGAAAGTGTCCACTATGATAGGATTAAATATAAAATATACATGCCAGTAAGAAACGGAAGTATGGAAAGTGTCCACTATGATAGGATGAAATATAAAATGTACATGCCAGTAAGAAACGGAAGTATGGAAAGTGTCCACTATGATAGGATGAAATATAAAATGTACATGCTAGTAAGAAACGGAAGTATGGAAAGTGTCCACTATGATAGGATGAAATATAAAATGTACATGCTAGTAAGAAACGGAAGTATGGAAAGTGTCCACTATGATAGGATGAAATATAAAATGTACATGCCAGTAAGAAACGGAAGTATGGAAAGTGTCCACTATGATAGGGTGAAATATAAAATGTACATGCTAGTAAGAAACGGAAGTATGGAAAGTGTCCACTATGATAGGATGAAATGTAAAATGTACATGCTAGTAAGAAACGGAAGTATGGAAAGTGTCCACTATGATAGGATGAAATATAAATGTACATGCTAGTAAGAACGGAAGTATGGAAAGTGTCCACTATGATAGGATGAAATGTAAAATGTACATGCTAGTAAGAAACGGAAGTATGGAAAGTGTCCACTATGATAGGATGAAATATAAAATGTACATGCTAGTAAGAAACGGAAGTATGGAAAGTGTCCACTATGATATACATGCTAATAAGAAACAAGTACAAAAAGTGTAGTTTTGCAGATATATTGTTTGTTTGTTTGTTTCGAATTTCGCGCAAAGCTACACAAAGACTATCTTCTCTAGCCGTCCCTAATTTAGCAGTATGAGACTAGAGGAAAGGCAGCTAGTCATCACCACCCAACGCCAACTCTGGGCTACTCTTTTACCAACGAATAGTGGGATTGACCCTCACATTATAACGCCTCCACGGTTGAAAGAGTGAGCATGTTTGGTGCGACGGGGATTCGAACCCGCGATCCTCGGATTACGAACGCCTTAACTCACCTGGTCCTTCAACTAACGAAGTACCACGAATGATTGTATTCAAACAATATTATTTACCACAGGGGTGTGTAAAACACGTGTCAGTTCAATACACTTTGTGATAAATAAGTTACGAGGGTCTAACCTGGGAACGTTCGTTCATAAATACATTCAGAGTTAACAACTAAGTCTAAACTGTGTTAGGGATAATCCTTTAAGTTCTCTTTGTTAAAAACTAAGTCTAAACTGTGTTAGGGATAATCCTTTAAGTTCTCTTTGTTAACAACTAAGTTTAAACTGTGTTAGGGATAATCCCTTAAGCTCTCTTAGTTAACAACTAAGTTCAAACTGTGTTGGGGATGATCTCTTAAGCTTTCTCAGTTAACAACTAAGTTTAAGCTGTATTAAGGACAATCTCTTAAGCTCTCTTAGTTAACAACTAAGTTTAAGCTGTGTTAGGGCTAATCTCTTTGGAAATAACCAAATTGTTTTCGTCTTTTATTGTTGTAAAACGCTTTCGCTTTCCATTCCAACAAATTAATTGTGTTTCCATTTTATTTGGAAATAGATCGTATAACATGTGGCTATAAAGACGGATGAAAAGGGACAATATAACATGTGGCTATAAAGACAGATGAAAAGAGACGATGTAACATATGACTATAAAGACGGATGAAAAGGGACAATATAGCATGTGATTGTCGTTTGCTGTGTTAAGAATTACAGTTCGTACTTTATGACAAATGGTGAATGAACAAATTCTATGGTTCACAACATATCTCTGGTAGTGCAGCGTGTCGTTGTGATTAGAACTATGAACTATCTATGTTTCAAGATGTAATCTACTCTAAAGGACTATTGTACCACTAGGTTTATTGCACGAGTTTGTGTGTGTGTTTTGTATATTTTACGATACTGCTTAATGTAAATTGGGCTCTTAAAATTATCGAAACGTATAATCAAAATAAATTATCTGACTGGATTTTACAAAAGTTGAATTGAAGATTCTTTTCCCTTATGGTTAAGTGAGAAGGTGTTTCAAAATCTCAGTGATTAATGAATGCGCCCCAAGGGCTGTCTATAAACATGGGCATACAGTTAATAGTTATCGATACATACTTGTTGGAACAATACCCTTTATTTCACATTGTTGTTGGAGTTTAATTGTACCTTGCTGCGGTAAAAATTAAAATTAAGGGTAATATAATAGAGTAAAATAACATGAAGTAATCACATTGCACACTGTTTGTGTCTAACCACCCATCCCGTTCAGCTTTGAAGTAACTGGACAACTGCCTTCACACAAGTAAATAGTTTTTAGTTCAATATTGTGATTTATTTAGTTTTTATAAGTAATATTCTTAACTGCTTACTAACTTGAAGAAAGTTTTAGGTTCGGCAATAGAATATTATATAATCTTACGTTTATCACCTTTCCGTTAACGTAATTTCAGATATAACATTGTGGAAACATTAGTTTTATAAAATTATACCTACTGCCTAGTAGTATAAAGACAGATGTACGTTTAGTATTCTATGTTGTTTATTACTTTCATGACATTTATCTTATCATCTGTTTCAGTTCAAGTCTTTGTAAGCAGTGGTGTACTTATAAATGTCATGGTGCTAGATTTATGTCAAGTCTTTGTAAGCAGTGGTGTACTTATAAATGTCATGGTGCTAGATTTATGTCAAGTCTTTGTAAGCAGTGGTGTACTTATAAATGTCATGGTGCTAGATTTATGTCAAGTCTTTGTAAGCAGTGGTGTACTTATAAATGTCATGGTGCTAGATTTATGTCAAAGTTTTGTTAAATGTGTGACTTAAATATTAGGATAAAAACATCTCCTCAAATCCAATTTTCGAAGGTGATTTTCAGGTTATAAAACCTGGTTCCGGAGAAATACAATTACACGGACAATATTACAGGAAAACTAAAATTTGTAATATTACTATTGTAATTTACTAGTTTTAAATCATTATACAACTAAAACAATAAGTAGATAATTTCATTTACAATAGTTCTGTCAGGATTCGAGCTAAATGGCTTCTTGAAAACAGTCACTGCAAGTTATTAATAATTTTTATGATATTAATATTAATAAAAATCACTCTCCAAGTTACGTGATAATAAATTCCATGCACAGAATAACAGATTCTCAGCACCAGTGTGAGAGAACTTCTGATAGAGTGAACAGTTTTTCTACCACTCTCCATGTAGTTAATTCAAAATAATGTAAGGCAAATAATTAGTATTAGCGAACACATTAATTATATTACAGTCAAATTATTCCTCTTTGTTAAGATCTCATATTACGACTTATTCTTAGTTGCACAAAAGCAAGAAAGGGATTGAAATGCATGTGACTTATTTATATGTTGAATGGAGACTCGATATCATAAGATATTAACATATATTATATGTAGAATGGAGACTCAATATCATAAGATATTAACATATATTTATAAAACAAGGGTTAATCAAGTAAATGAAAGTCATTTGATATCATATCGTCAACCATATTTATTACAATTTCAAACAAATGCTAAGTAATTTACTGGTAGAGTGTATCCCATTCTAACATCACATATATGACGTAGCTTGAAACAATAAGAATTGTATTCTGTAATATATTTAAAGTGTATAATTTTATTCTTTTCAAATTATCAACTTCGAACATTTTCTTAATCGCTCATTGGATGAAACTTATTTTTAATTTCTCAATTTCTCATATTCTCTTTGACTTTACATCAACTCTACCTTTTTTGTTGGCCCGGCACGGCCAAGCGTGTTAAGGTATTCGAGTCCTGGTCGCAACAAACATGCTCGCCCTTTCAGCCGTGGGGGCGTTATAAAGTGACGATTAATCTCACTATTCATTGGTAAAAGAGTAGCCCAAGAGTTGGCTGGTGGGTGGTGATGACTATCTGCCTTTCCTCTAGTCTTACACTGCTAAATTAAGGACGACTAGCGCAGATAGCCCTCGAGTAGCTTTGCGCGAAATTCGAAAGAAAGAGAAACAAAACAGAATGACGTAGCTTCTTACAATAATGAAAGGTGAAGAAACAAATACCTGAAAACAAAATCTAGCTTTACCCCTTTATCCAAGAGTAAATAACAACTGTTTGTTAACGGCAGGGATAACATAAAACTGTTTAAAAAACATTAAGAAAAATTTAAAATAGAGCAGCTAAAGAGTGCTGTAACACTAGATGAGGTGTAAGAAATGTTAAGAATGTCTTATAGTAGATTAGTGTGATATAAATATTAAAAGATAGGTGATAATTAAACTCGACAGGACGATCTGCACGTGCCACGTCACTTAAGCTGTAGTCACCTGATGTATCCTTCTGAAACCACCTTCGACATTTTCTTTAATTGAGGGACTCCGCACCATAAGCACTTTGAATGTTTGGTGTACTTTTATCTCCACTATTGTCATACTAAACTCATAAAGCATTATGTATATTTGATTAATGATCTGAAAAAATGGAGTTGTGTTAGTTTCTTTTATTTGTCTGAACATTTTTATTTACTTCTATTAAAACTTTCCACAGAGACAGAATTTATGTGTTTTCTGTATCACATTTTCGGACATTACTTATGATGTGATACAACAGCAAAGTGGGGACATGTTTTGTGATTCCTCACCTGACGAAGTCAACAGTTATTAGTTGTTTTTAACACTCCAGTTTTACTAAAATATTATAATATTATTCCTATACAGCCTTGATATGTTTCTATTGATGTATTACTTAATACAAACTAATTCATTGGAAAATACTTTAAAAAATATAGACGGATATTTAATTACAAAGTATCACATTTTTTTTCACTAACACACGAATAAAACTATTACGTTACTTGTGTTCATGTGAAAAGTAAATACCAGTTCATGTTTTCAATTTCTGTTCGTCTCAACACAAAGACTTCCTTAACCCTAGCAATGTTATAAAAAATATAAAGAATCAGTTACTTAACCTATTAATTACTATTAAGTTTTATTGAAAATGGTGGTTTGAATAATACGTACATAATGAAGGTTAAATTGTAACTTTTAAATATTGTTTTTCTATAAATAATGTTTAATATCTAACTGGGCCCCGGCAGGGCCATGTGATTGACTCGTAATCTTAGGGTCGTGGGTTCGAATCCCAGTCGCCCCGAAGATGCTCGTACTTTCATCCGTGAGAGCGTTATAATGTCACGATCAATCCCACTATTCGTTGTTAAAAGAGTAGCTCAAGAGTTGATGGTGGGTGGTGATGGCTAGCTGCCCTTCCTCTAGTCTTACACTGCTAAATTAAAAACAGCTATCACAAATAGCCCTTGAGTGGTTTCGCCAGAAATTCAAAAACAAGCAAACAAAATTCTAACTGAATATAAACAGTATTCGACCGAATAAAACGTGTTTTAAAACAATATGTAATAATTAATTTTAAATAATCAATATTCTGGTGAAATAAAGAGTATTTTTTACGTATTTATGCTCTCTAAAGAATGTATAACATTTGACTTTAAGTGAGCAATATTCGATCCAGTTAAAATGTTTTGAAATTATTTTGTTATCTGAATAGTGAAAACGATATCTTATCTCAAGAGTCCTAATAGAAACAATCATTAATGTACCTCACACCTGTTAATTTCCTTGAATAAAATGTAAACATACAGAATTAAAACACTGGATGTTGTTTTTATTAACTTTACTGTTAGCTTCTGTTATTTACTGTAATTTGTAAAGTAAAAGAACGAAACAATCATAAGACTGTATAGTGCTGCCATCTATTAAGCAATTATCTGACTTCAAAACATCAAATATATCTATCTATCTATTCAATGATTTTACATTAGGAGAACAAATTAAGTCTCCAGACGTCTTATTCTTAAATATAAAAAATAACTATTCCAGTATTTTAAAATCGTGTAGTTGATTATTTTAGAATAGTTCGAGTTACAAGCAGTGTTTTTATCAGCAATTATTGATATCACACGAAACGTGAATCCTATATTTATTAACATATAAAATAAATTAAAAATAAACATGCTTTTGAGATCATTCTATCAAAAATCTTCTTGTGGTTTATGATAGATATAAATATTCTTCCGTGTTTATATCGACTATATATATAATATATAACCTATTTTTCGTTGTAAACAATGTCTTTAACGAATTGTAAACAACACACTTTTTATCAATAAACTACGTACACCTCTTAGAAATAGAAAATGTAAATGAAGATTTTGGTTCAAGGCGTGACCACTAAGTACCTATTTAAATTTAGATGCTGATTTTGAAAAAAAAAAAAAAAAACTCATTCGCTTTGTGATCGATCATCCTGACTTAGAAGTGAAAAAAATAATTTTTAAATCATACAACTAGTTAGGTCGTTTTGTTTTGTTTGTTTGTTTTTTTAGAATTTCGCACAAAGCTACTCGAGGGCTATCTGTGCTAGCCGTCCCTAATTTTGCAGTGTAAGACTAGAGGGAAGGCAGCTAGTCATCACCACCCACCGCCAACTCTTGGACTACTCTTTTACCAACGAATAGTTGAATTGACCGTCACATTATACACCCCCACGGCTGGGAGGGGGAGCATGTTTAGCGCGACGCTGGCGCGAACCCGCGACCCTCGGATTACGAGTACACGCCTTAACGCGCTCGGCCATGCTAGGCCTTTAGTTATGTCGTAGTAAAATCGAAGAGAATATAATATGGAACTCTACGGTATTTCTTTACGTAATCCCATGTTACGAAAATTACAATAACAATTTTTTTATATATTTTGTTTCAGGTTTGAAGTTAACTTGGACACACACGCGTAAAAACATAGAAATACGTGGTAGAAAATCCAATTAGTAATTTCATCAAAGACCGTCATGAAAACTGAATTACTCTTCAGAATGAATTGACGAAAACAACAATAAGAAAAATAGTAATATAATTTGTATTTTAAAATAATATTCTAAACTATGAATCATTTTTGATTGAGGTCTTAACGGATTTCTGTGTGAAAATCAGCAATGTTAGGAACTGTGTTTAACGTATTTTGGATGTATCCAATATCTTTAATGAATTGTGCGCATCCACTTAAAACAAAACACAACAAAATATTCTATCTGGATATTTCGCAGACGAGGTAGTTAGGGCTCTCGACTTACAATCTCAGGGTCGGGTGTTCGAATCTTCGTCACACTAAATATGCTTGTTCCTTCAGCTGTGGGGGCATTATAATGTAACAATCAATCTTATTGTTTGTTAGCCTGAAAGTAGCCCTTAAGTTGGCGGTGGGTGGTGATGTCGTACTGTCTTCCCTCTTATACAACTTACACTACTAAATAAGAAACAGCCAGCAAAGATAGCCCATGAGAAGCTTCACGCGAAATTCCAAAACAAATTGCATTTCCAATTATCACTGCACTTTTAAAACAGTTCCATAAATAATACTATTACATTTCTCACGCACTTTCGTAATTACATTATTTTTGATACATTTTTACAGTTATCCAAACATCAAATTGCACACTTTTCCACAGTCCTATTTTTTAAGACGTAATAGCTGTCAATGGTTCTAATTTCCTTTAGTAGAAAGTTGTCATTCAATTTCTACTCCAAAAAGAACGATTGTTTGTTTGTTTGTTTTTGAAATTCGCACAAAGCTACTCGAGGGCTGTCTGTGCTAGCTATCCCTAATTTAGCAGTGTAACACTAGAGGGAAGGCAACTAGTCATCACCACCCACCGCCAACTCTTGGGCTACTCTTTTACCAACGAATAGTGGGATTGACCGTCACATTATAAACCCCCACGGCTGGGAGGGCGAGCATGTTTGGCGCGAACCCACGACTCTCAGATTACGAGTTGCACGCCTTAATACGCTTGGCCCCAAAAAAGAACGAAACGCGTTTCTATAGTGACTTTGGTATTGAGAACCCAATACACACCTTTACCTGCTGGCTAGCTTTATTTTAACTGTATCAGAGAATCATGCTTTGCATGTTTCGAGATATTTAGTCATGCAATGCAAAGTTTGGTTGTCGTTGTTTGTTTTTTGTAATGGAAGAACTACAATTACAAAGGTGTCGTGGAATTTAAATAATTTATTACTTTTGCAGGATATCCATGGATCTGAATTCTTTATTGTCCATATTTGTCACGGAAACACCCAATTATCCATGTGACTGTGCATATATAAGACTAGTAAACAACTATGTAGATAAATTACCTATCTATTTTTAACATGTTATATAGTTTAACGTCCAAATTTTAAATTCTAGAGGCGTGTAACATGTCGTGACAACTTCAGTGTGTTGTGAAACTCGTTAAAACAAAATACCACGACATACTGAACGATCAAATTTTTACTCAAGTTTGACTTATGTACAACTAGCTTAGAAAGTAAAATAAACGCTGAGAAGATTTCGTTATTTGGAACTGTTTTATGAAGAAAAAAAACACAACCTTCTAAAGTAACCTACGCATGCAAACGATTGTTTATTTATTTATTTTTCAGTTGTGTTATTTGTTTATAAGCCACGTTTGGCGTTTCAAAGATTGATTCTTTTCGTAAGATTTAAAATTTCTATTCAGCCTAAAAGAGTAATATGACTAATAGGCCTAAAAACATATAATAAAAAATTACAATCTGGAGGGTTTTCACATTTGTAAACATTTATTCAGTTTGCACTTAAATCAGAGACATGTAAAAATAACATTTCAAATTAACAGAGAGACAGCATCCAAGTTCAGTACCAGAACTCGTCACAGTAGCCGGTTTGAGTTAAATTTTACAGATAGCTATTCAAGGGCTATCTGCGCTAGCTGTCCCTAATTTAGCAGTGGTAGACCAGAGGGACAGCTAGTTAACAACCCCACCGCCTACTCTGAGGTTACTCTTTTTTATCAACTTATTAAGAGTCATATGAAAATATCCTCATGACTGAAACAGCGAACATGTTTGGTGATGAGAAATCGAACCCATGGCTCTCAGAATTCGAGTCGAATGTCCTATTTATATGGTCATTCCAGGCCTCAGTAGGGTTGAGGGACTAGAGTTAAAATCTCCTTTGAAATCCGATTTTTATACGAAGTATAATGTTTCGAAAGCTGTCTCTCGTGACTCAGTCCAACGACTTCTGGTGTTGAACAAACAGTTAATTTTCAAAGACGAAATATAGATTTAAAATATTGTTATTACTTATCTGTAATATGAATCACAAAAAGAGAAATTGAAAAGGATGTACAAAAATAATGACGTAAAGTTCACGTTGTTTTTTCATCACAAGTGAAGTTTGTTGACTTATAATAGATTGTCAACCTTAGGCCTAACAATTGATAGATATTTAAGAGACTTCAAATTTTTACGAAACTAAGCTGTCGGTACAAATTCGATCTAAACTTTGAAGTACACTGTTCTAGTTAACTTTTAGTTAAGTTTATAGACAATAATAACACTAAATTACCCGCACTTATCTGTATCCTAAATGTGCAACAGCGTAAAGAAAACATAAATGTTGACGCCGGTATTTCACGCATGCGCATCAGTTCGTTTTGAAACTGTTGTATGAGCTACGTGCAGCATTCAACCCAGTTGATATGAAGACGTTTTAAATAAATTACTGAAACCACGTGTAGAATACGAGAGATGAAATAAAAACTCTATAATTCAGGATTTTTCGAAAGGTGGGCCTTTCGTCCTCAGGATAAATCTATTAAATATACATAAGAAAGGAAGTGCAGTAGTAATAATGAAAACTGGTCATGAAGCAAAAACTGGTCAGATTTGCTATTTAAACCAAAGTATGAAATATTACGCTGAGAGTTCGTGAAGATACATAAGGAAACGGGAGAGTCAGGTGCGCGTTCACATATTCCTCGTTCATTTACTCTATTATATTAACAGTTTAATGTATGGATAAATATAGCATGACAGCCGGAGTAACCTGCCCTTACTGAGGCCTCTATCAAGGCAATGTACACGTACTGTTTATCATTTGATGCGAATGTACTATTTCTCCAGACTCGGCCAGCTGTGTTAAGGCTTTCGACTCGTAATTCGAGAGTCACGGATTCGAATCCCTGGCACACCAAACATGCTCCCTCTTTCAGGCCCCCCAGTGGCTCAGCGGTATGTCTGCAGACTTACACGCTAAAATCCGGGTTTCGATACCCGTGGTGGGCAGAGCACAGATAGCCCATTGTGTAGCTTTGTGCTTAATTCAAAACAACAACAACCCTCTTTCAGCCGTGGGGGCATTATAATGTGATGGTCAATCCCACTATTCGTTGGTAAAATAGTAACCCAAGAATTAGCGGTTGGTGGTGATGACTAGCTGCCTTACCTCTAGCCTTGCACTGATAAATTAGGGACGGCTAGCGCAGATAGCCCTTGAGTAGCTTTGTGCGAAATTCAAAACAAACAAACCAACTATTTCGCTCTAAAGTTTCATCAAAAGTTTCACATTCCCTAGAAGGAAGTTACTTATAAACATTTACATAAATTATCGTTTCGATGTTTATTAGTAAATTTCTGACTACTGTGATGTCTAGTTTGTAGGTGGCTTGTTTCAATTGTTTATTTATCTGTTATTTTTAAGCTAATGTATAAGTTACCACAGGAATGTTTAGGACTATCTTCACCATCTATGCAGTATCTTTCAAGTTCGCTTACTAGCTCGTTTTTCCTCCAGTTTTTATCAAAGTAATTTATTGTACTATGTAGAAGTCTATCTGCTATTATTGTGGGATTGACCGTAACATTATAAGGCCCCACGGCTGGGAGGGCGAGCATGTTTGGCCCGAGGGACGCGAACCTGCGACCCTCGGATTACGGGTCGCAAGCCTTACGCGCTTGGCCATACCAGGTCATGCTATTATTGGTATGTTTGAATATTTTTGCATGAGCTTTGACGAGGCAGATCTGGGTACTTTATAAGCTGTCGTGAGTAATGTATTTTGTATTGTCTGTAGTTTGGTTTTCAATAGTTGTTTGCTTACAGTAATCCATGCTGGAGCTGCATAGTCGATTATAATTCTCATGTACGTTTTGTATATTGTTAGAATACTGTCAGCTGATTACACACTTTTAACGCTTAGACTCCTAGCATAGATTGTTCTTCGCCAGACTATTTAGATGGTTTATACAAGCTAGTTTCGAATCAAGAGTTAATCCTAGAAATTTTGTGGACGTAGCAGTTTGAAGGAGTGTTCCATTTATATGAATCTCTGGTTGTACTTTTTTGTCTTTCGTTAACTTTGTAAATATCACAAGTTGGTTTTTTTCTGTGTTAGCCTTGATTCTATATTTTTGACAATATTCGCATATTATGTTTCATTGTGGTTGTATGTTTGTGGCTGTTGGTGTTTGTGCACTTTTCCAGACTGCTTCATTGTCAGCGAACTGCGATGAATATTCATGTGTTTGTTTTGTTTCTTTAATTTTGCGCAAAGCTACACGAGAAATATCTGCGCTAACCGTCCCTAATTTTGCAGTGTAAGACTAGAGGGAAAGCAGTTAGTTATCACCACCCTCCGCCAACTCTTGGGCTACTCTTTTACCAACGAAGAGTGGGATTGATTGTAACATTCTAACGTTCCCACGGCTGAGATGGTGAACATTTCTTATGTGATGGTGATTCGAACCCGTGATCTTCACATTACGAGTGAAGCATCCTAACCACTTGGCCAAATCAGATCAGCAACGTATTGTAAAAACTCAAAAGACAAAAGGGAATCTGAACAAAATGTAAAGATTACATTCGATCTTATCCTAACAATGTTTAAGTTAAAAATCTGGGAACTTATATGTCACCCGAACACAGTAAACTACCTGAAAATAATGACTACCTTTCGACAGTTGTTTTTAGCCCAAAGCTACACCTCGGACTATCTGCGCTTTGTCGATTGTGTGAAATAAGACCACGAATTTTAGCATTATATATCCTTAAGAATACTACTTACCTGAAGACGTATGAAGAGAAGTATGACTTATTAGAAGGAATAAAAATTCGAAAAGAGATGACTACAGCAGTTCTGAATATAGGTGAGTATGTGTGTTTTCCTTAGCCACAAAGGCTTAGCAAAGCCACATCAGGCTATCTGCTGAGCCAACCGAGGGGAATCGAATCCTTGATTTTAGCGTTGTAAGTCCGTAAACATACCGGTGAACTAGCGGGGGCATCCTGAATGTCGAATGAAGGTTACTTTGGTGTGGTCGAGGTAGGTTACTCTTGGGATCTTTGATCCTCAACAGAATCCACGTACCGCAGTGGGACAGTGTAAGTTTATGGGCCTACAACACTTAACATCAAAGGCTTGATTCCCCAAATCTATGTGTATGTTTCTTATAGCAAACCCACATGGGGCTATATCCTGTGTCCACCGAGCGGAATATAACCTTTGATTTAGCATTGTAAAACAATACATTTACCAGTGACGCTCCTAGTGGTACAGCGGTATGTCTGCGGATACCGGGTTTTCATACGTAGTGGGCAGAGCGCAGATAATCCCTTGTTTACCTTTGTGCTTAATTCAAAACAACAAAATTCTTAACGGAGGACCTCACGGCGGAAACAGCAAATAGCCCAACGTGACTTTGCTTCAAAAACAAACGACAGCGAATTCTCTTTAGGGCTACTTGGCCTCCAGTGGCTCAGTGGAAATGGTTAGGGCTTATGCCTTCTGTAAACTTGTGTTTCTGGCTGCTACGTTATCTTAAGCAATTTTATTAAATAAAATCAATTCATTTAGTTACTGATTAGTTGTTTCTTAAATCTTTCGAACTTCTCAAAATCAATTCATTCCTTCAGCAATTTCACAAGCGTGACAAGTACTAATCGAATATTTGTTTCTGATAAAGAAAAGAATCAATAATAGCTGGTGTAGTTATCATGTTATTAAGAAAACTTGAAATGTATTGATTCAGTGTACAATTCGTAATATATATATATATATTGGTACCAATTGGTACTACTTTACGCGGATGTACACATTGCTGCATCTAAAGGCTTGTTTAGAGCATGACAGTCAAAGTAGACTTAATAAATGGGAAGTGGTTAGGAGAAATACTAGTCTGTTTATATAACTAGATGAGACACTTCATACCAGTATAATTCGTCTTCTGTCCTATCAATTAGCGCCTTTCTACCATATTGGGGCTTGAATGTTAACTTCAAGCGGTATGTTTTCAGCTTCCGTATCTTCAAACGGCAATACCTTATTTTCTTATTCTAATTTTCATTTCAATTTTTCTAGCTTTAGAGAATAGTCACCTACCTACAACTATCTGCAGGCAGTAAAGGGTGATATAGATGTGGAACATTGTGATGAGCACCCACATCTTGCTCCCCTAATTTCCATTTCTATATTTATTGCTATTCTTTTATTTCTTATGTGAAACTGGTGAATAAAGGTTAAGACTTATAGACAGTGTATCCCCACCGCAGGGTGGGTCCTGCTTTTTCAGTCACCTCTAAAACCTGGGGTACATTTTATAATCCCACAATATAGCTTGTAAACTGGTATATTTTCAATTAGTGTTTTTTATTTCGGCTTGTTTTTTAAGCTATAACAAACTTATATATTTGTAGAAATAAATTATTTCTGTAAAATAAAAAAAAACATGCTTCAAAGTTTATGTAACGTTCATCACTGACCGACTAATACGTGCCAGTATGAAGTGGTAGTCAGCTCTCTTGTTTGTCTACAAGATTGATAACTGCTTCCTTTTCTAACAACAATTAATGGCGTCTCCCTCTTTCCTTTCAACTCAAATTAAGCTCGTCTTTCTTTCTTTCCTTTTCACTTTAGTTATATTGAGGTTCGATTTCTCGCTCAAGGTAGGAGCACGTGTTAACATACCAGGGAAGTCGTCAACACATTATAGCTGTCTAAATCTAATTTTGCACATCGTATTTTACAATCAAAAGCATTAAATCAGTCATTTAGTGGGCCTCACAGTCATGAATATGTTGCAAGTTATGCGAGTGTAGAAACTAATCATTACACCTAAGCTACAATGCGAGTAGTCTTGAAACAGCACTGATCAAACAATAAAGTTATAAAGACCAGATATTACATGCGGATGTTGTAATCAGAGCATTCCTCAAACAACAATGATCAAAGAATAATCGGTATTGCAGAAACAATAAAATTAAAAAGAATTGTAATGTGAAGAGATGTGTTTTATTAATAAGTATTTTTTTTCTTTTTAATGAAACAAATTATGGTTTAATTCAAAATCTGTGTTACCTTATCAGCCATATACACATAAAACAGGTAAATATTTGTTAAATTTTATCCATAAGGAACCCACTTACATTATCGACATATCTAATGTAAGGCCCAATCATTTATTTCATATTTTTTCGAATTTTAAATAGCAGATATCAGAGGTGGATACAAGATTTTCAGTTGCGGTTGTTACAACAGAAATGGCCCAGCATGGCCAAGCGCGTAAGGCGTGCGACTCGTAATCCGAGGGTTGCGGGTTCGAGCCCGCGTCGCGCTAAACACGCTCGCCCTTTCAGCCGTGGGGGCGTTATAATGTGACGGTCAATCCCACTATTCGTTGGTAAAAGAGTAGCCCAAGAGTTGGCGGTGGGTGGTGATGACTAGCTGCCTTCCCTCTAGTCTTACACTGCTAAATTAGGGACGGCTAGCACAGATAGCCCTCGAGTAGCTTTGTGCGAAATTTTAAAACAAACAAACAAACAAGCAATAGAAATACTTACCGTGGTGTACTCTTATCTCGAATATAAACATTAGTTTACAACAACTTTTAATATATGTACTTTTCAAATTCTGAGACATTCGTATGTTATTCACATGTTCGCACTTAACGACATGAAATCACTGCTTTACGGATAAATGTGGTTTTCTACACATTAATTGTGATACGCGCTGACGTAAGTTACAGTGGGGATTAAGAAGATGTGAACATGTAACTGTTTTTTTATCACAGAGGGAAAGTATTGTACCCCTCGCATTTTAACAAGAATAACACATTACTCAAACTTGGCTAAATTATTGACAGCAACGATGGGATACGCCACTAACCAGGCCCAGTTATGTATTTAGACAAGTACCATTTGAGATGTCCTTATAGAGAATGGAAAAGTTCTCACTTCAATCTTTAAAATCTGTTATTGTGTCCCAAAGAGTCCCACAATTAACATACATAAACTTATACTTAATCTCATCAGAAATTACATAAAATTATTTTTTTATTCTTATGTCCTCTCTTTTCGGTAATTAATAATGAGCACTTGTGTTCATAACTAAACAGTGGAATCAAAATAATAGTAGAATACATTTGATAAGATTTACTTAGATACCTCTGTAAAAATAAACTAGCAATCGAAACTTTTTATAATAGATATGCTACTATGTAATAAATGCTCCTAAATGGGACAGTTTTATTATAGGGAATATCGTCCAGTTATCTTAGCAATAAGGAATGCCGTCCAGTTATCTTAGCAATAAGGAATGTCGTCCAGTTATCTTAATGACAAGGAATATTGTCTGGTTAGTTGGATGAAAAGAAATGTCGTCCAGTTATCTTAATGACAAGGAATATTGTCTGGTTAGTTGGATCAAAAGGAATGTCGTCCAGTTATCTTAATGACAAGGAATATTGTCTGGTTAGTTGGATGAAAAGGAATGTCGTCCAGTTATCTTAATGACAAGGAATATTGTCTGGTTAGTTGGATCAAAAGGAATGTCGTGAAATTGGCTTGATGAAAACGAATGCCGCTTAATAGGCGTTCGTATCTGAATATTTATTATATGTTTGGTTTCAATTCAGTATTTTTTTAAGGTATGTTCTTCGATGTATTCATAGAGACACTTTCTTCACACAGTTTTGTCATGAAAATGGTTTCGGTATTGATATATCGTAATATGATCTTAATTTATGAAAGTTTATTTCGATCAAAATGAAAAGTAAACAGTAACTGAAGCTATTTTGGTGCTATCAAGTTAAATCATAAAAGAACATTAACAGTAGAACAGAACCTTTGAATTTTTTTTACTGTTAAACCACCCAAAACCTACATTGCTATATGCTACACATTATTGAGTTGTAACGTTACTTCTTTGGAAAAACATTTCTTTATCTGTGACAGTAACGGTGTTATGTTCGAACGGTTGATTTTAGTGGCTGTTGCTTTGGCAAAATAAAAAAAATAAAACGTTTTCTGAAATTATTCATGTCTTTAAAATAGTTTGAGTAGTTCATTGTTAACTATTTTACTTGAAACAGAGTTGGTCGAGGACTCGAGTATTTATTGCCTCAAGGCAAAATACCAGTCTGACGTTTACGGGGTGCTGTTGGTAACAGTATGCATCGTAGTATTTAGTATTGGACTATTTGCCACAAAGGAATTCTTAACACAGTAGTTTGTAAGCAGATACGTTTTTGTGCCTACACACACTTTGTTATAAGAAATAACAAGCCAAAGTGATGTTTTTCTCTTCTTATGACCGCTATCTGTAATCTTGAATATTGTTAAGAACATTAACTAACATTCCTTTAAAACATTCTATGTATGTATCCGTGTATTCATCACATGTTTTTAAGCCTAATATGTAGAGTAATTTTAAAAATGTTATTTAAGTTCAAACGGATTGCTCCAATATTTTTTCTTTATTTCGTCTTTAACTGAATTACGAAAGTCCACGTTTGCTCCTTCTATTCGTCTAATAACAATAAAATCATACATTTTTTCGGCGCAGTTTGTCACATTTAGGTTAGGAAGTTGAATACCTTCTTCAACAATTCGACGCTGACAGTCCACTTTCCTTCAAAGGAAAGTCGGACGAGAAACTGGGAATCGAGGTAGCTGTTGTCATTGTACTTTAGTAGATATGTGTCAAGTTTCTCACTGTGGAAGACACTTACAGGTTGTCAGCTCTAGGTATTACAAAGGATATTGCCAAGAAATATATAGCTACCATTGTAAACTCTGTTTTTGGTCAGTTTGATGGCAAACGTATAATTGTAATAGAAACTGAAGAAACCAGAGCAAATATATTTAAGAAAGGTAGTTTCATTCTTTAAATTCGTACTCTAATGATACCACTAGATCTCTGGGGAAGACTGTGTTTTTATACATCAAATTTGTTTATCGAAAATAGAATACGTTCAGATAAGTTTAAAATAGGAACCATATTTGAAACAACTTACCATAAAAAACAGATACAATTTTAAGAATTTTACTAATTTTCTGTTTCACGTGTTACATTTCCTTCTGTGTCTTAGGGTAAAGTTGAATGCTGTAAGTCGGGTTTTGACCTCTATGTTGGACATAGCACACATATTCTGTCTTATAACTCTGTGTTTTAACAAATAATACGAAAAATTACTGATTAGTTAATCTTTAAGTTTCATTTTTAGTTTAGGTAAACATACTTTGAGAAAATGATTTAAGTACATTAGGTAAAACACGCAGATTACAACATATAACATTAGTTGTTACGCGTTTTTGGCTACAAGTTGTGAGAACTAATCTTCATTGAATATGAGAAATTTAATCCTCATACTGTGACGTGGCACAACGTAATACGGTTTTATTATTGGTTCAGTGAACTTTAAATATTCGTTGCCTATTGATTACCCGTATCGTTCTGGCAAATACATAACACTGCAGGGAGTTTCCAAATATTTCTTATGTGTATTATATATTACTGTTATTTGTGAGTCCTAGTTATGTTTATTTTGAATCATATTTTAAACGATAAACATTAACGAATTGTATCAACTAGACTGAACACGAATGTTGTATTTCAGTTATTAAGCACACAGCAACATAATGGGTTATCTGTGCTGATTCAGTTCGGGTATTTAAACACAATTTTTAGCGTTATATTTTCCTAGAGTTACCGTTCTGCTTATTCATCTGGGGAAGGTATTTTTTGTTTTAGAATTTTGCTCACGGCTACATGAAGGCCACCTGCACTTTTTGTCCCTAATTTAGCAGTGTAAGACTAGAGGGAAGGCAGCTAGTCATCATCACTCACCGCCAACTCTTGTGCTACTCTTTTACTAACGAATAGTGGGATTGATCGTAACATTATAACGACACCATGGCTGAAAGGGCGAGCATGTTTGGTGTGAAAGGAATTTGAACTTGTTTGACTCGTAACGGTATATCTCAATATTCGTTGTCAAACAAGTAGCCAAAGAGTTGGCGGTGAATGGTGATGACTAGTTGCTGTCCCTTTATACTGCAAAATAAGGGACAACTAGGGCACCTATTCTCGAAAGTAAAGAAATCTTAATATTTCTGGCAAAGTGTTTTAAAGAAAAACATCAAATGCATAAAAGGTATTCGTTTCTGTCTCAAACTCGAAACATTGATGTTTGACTTTTTGTATTGTAAACCATGTTGTTGTCCTTTTTTATATATTTAGCGCAGAGCTATACAATAAGCTATTTACGCTCCGGAAACCGCGCTAAATAGAACCCAGGATTCTATCGATTCAGAAACGTAAATATGTTGCTAATCCATTAGAAGACTAATAAAGGAAATCTCAGAGTGAACCTCACCAGTCTCAAAAACACAAACAAACAAGCTTCAATATCCTGTGTGAACACAACACAGCTAACCCCTTATGTAGTTATGTGCCTCACAACAAATAAACAAAACCAATTTACGAGTGTAGCAAGAGCTTTGATTTTTTTCTACTAATTTATAGAGATTTAGAAAACTACTGTTTTCTCTAATTCGAACAGTGTTGACAGCACTTCATTATCTCTGTTCACTTTTATCGGTTTGAAAAACTAAATTTTTCTTACTTACGCCTTAATCGCCGACAGTTATGGAAACATCAAGAACCAGTAGGCTTAATATTTGTAATGAAAATCACCGTACGATGATAAATACTTTTCACATTCCTCTTAACTTGTTTATTACTTGTTTTAAATGAGTGGTATATATAAAAAGTACCTTATATCTATTTTCTGTCTCTTCAAAATCACTGATTCGGAGGCCTTTATTTAAATAACAAACAAATTTAACGGTACGTAAACAACATAAACAGTTTAACATAAGTATGTTATTAGGCCTAGTTGTTTCCACAACTTTTGGTATTTAAATAAACCGTATCTTTTTATATCTGATACTTCCATTTATATGTAAATAGCATTTCTCGTAAACGTTTTTATCTCCTAAAGATTGTAACACCTGTTGATAGACTAAATTGAGGACCAAAAGCCAATCATATCGATTTTTCATAAAGATTTTTACTCGATTTCGCAGAAGACAGAACGGAAAAAACAGCAAACCGTACATCTGAAGATTCCTCGAAGACTTTTAAAACAGTATGAAATACGAAAATAGCCTCATTAGCTTTTTGTCAATGTCTTTGAAATGTTAGAATATTTGAAAAACATAAAGGAGTTTTTTTTATTAGCATAAATTACTTTCTACTCGGAAAGTACTTAAGGAAGAAATATTACAGTGTTTATGACAGAAATACGTAAACATTCTTACATGGACATTGTTGTAATGATTATTTTATTTTCAGAAACGTTTATGAAAATTGAATAATGGATAATAGAGTAAGATTAAATCATGAGGCTGCACCAGTATTGTTCTTCAGTATTAAAACACAGATAGAAGGAATACAAAACAGCTCTAAATGAGCTTCATAACTAGAATCTCTTACACAAGACCTGTAGTTCTGAAAACAACATAGTGGAAGGCTATACTTGATGACTTCAGTTTCCCTCGGTTTGAAGTCATGAAGCTGTGTGTGTGTCGTATACAAAATACAAAAACAAAACGTGTTTAATATAAAAATACGATAGAGGTTGTCAGGTCAGTACTCAAATCAAACAGAGAGAGAAAGACATAAGAATTTCAATTATAACATCCAATGTTCGAGCAACACAGTAAATATTTATTAACATTTTAGAGCCAGACTCAAAGAACACAAAGACAACACCATGCTTTTCAAGATACAAAAATCAGCGATTGCAGAACGTGCTTGGAAATAGGATATTCGACCAGATGGATCGATTACTAGATAATGATAACTTCCAGACCTCTTCTACAATCAAGTCAACCTTTTGCATTAGTATCAAAAAGAGTGACTTCACTTTAGATGCGAGAGACTTTTTCGTATCTCTTACCACTAATGTTCCATCTAGAACCGAAGTTTGATAATCACACATTATCTGAACTAATCCCAATAATCTTGTTGAATGAAAAGCACTAGAAGGATCTCGGATCCTATTATATAACTGACTCACACAACCTTTCATTCTAAGCATCGCTAATAAACTATTGTTCTAAAGTGTAATCCAACAGTGGCTTTCAGACCCAATGTGCGATATAACAGTTGAAGTCCACAAGTGATATTTTTTCTCTCCTTGTCTTTACTTTTCTCGGATCTATCAAGATTTACCAACAGAAAGAAACTGATGCTATTTAGAATTCAAAATCAGTTAAAAGTTAAAGTAAAGAAGAAAATAATTTTAAGTAAAATGTTAACTTATACTACCAATAACCTGAAACGTATACACAAGAAACAACACATTAAAAACAAAATTATTCATTTCGAAAAGCTTTACATTTTAATATAGAAATATCTACATATTTTCCAAACTATGTCAACAATATAAAGTTAAAACTATGATACATTTCAATGACTTTCAGGCGTAGCATTGTGGATATGAACGTACATAGAGTAGTGATGGAGACAATGTTTACATTTGTAAAAACTTTTGTGTTTAAGGGTGTGTTTTTTTGCTAAAGTTACATTACATATACACACAAACACATGTATATATATGTTAAATATCTAATAACGAAGACGAAAATGAAATTATTCATATGTACTAAAGAAACTTAGAAAAAACTGTAGGATATACGCAGTGTATTTAATTCTATTTGTCATGGCCAAGCGTGTTAAGGCGTTCGACTCCTAATCCGATGGTCGCGGGTTTCGGATTCCTGTCGCATTAAACATGCTCGCCCTTTCAGCTGTGGGGGCGTTGTAATGTGACGGTCAATTCCATTATTCGTTGGTAAAAGAGTAGCCAAAGATTTGGCGGTTGGTAATGATGACTAGCTGCCTTCCCTCTTGTCTTACACTGCTAAATTAGGTACGGCTAACGCAGATAGGCCTCGTGTAGCTTTGCGCGAAATTCAAAACAAACAAACAGAAAATATACGAAACAGTTTGGAGATAAGTTCTATCATATAATCTGTGTGTGTAAAATCTTTGTTTTTAAATATACTCATATATATTTGGTTAAGCGATGCGTCTTCTATCAACAGCAAACGATATGAAGCTTTATGCAGCCTGTGAAAAAAATATATATATTAAAGAAAACGATATTTTAAATAACCGGCTAGGCATAACAACTATCATACACTCTGTGTATGTAAAAGTTTCGTTATGCGTTCAATAAATACACATTAATGATCAACTACTAATATAAATCTTAGAAATATCTGATCGAAATGATTTAAAATATGTAAGTGTAATAACTCAAAATAATTTGTGCCGAGCGTCTCGTGTGGTTCGTGGATTTGTTGGTTTCCTAACCTATTTCTTGATGTTATGGAAAAAAATGAAAAATAAGATGAAAAACGCGCTCTGTATTTCTGGGCACTGGGTGTGTTGTAGGAGTGACAGTCAAACCTTATTATTCGATAACACAAGCGAGCTGAAACAAGTCCTGTAAATCTGACAACACGATATAACAAAAATTGTGTTCCTGGATAGTACGTGTTATTTATTAATTGCTTATGTTGTAAAAGTACTGAAAATGACCATTGTTCCCTTCAAACTTTGCTTTTGTGACCTGGATAATTAAATTTCGAAATTAACCTATTTTATATGTAAAAACGGACAAATTTGTACATTTTCATTTACATAAGGTCTGAATAAAACAACATATGAGTTAAAATTTACATGTACCTACACTAAAGTTATTCAAAAATTAACAAAAATGTTCAGAAGTGAGTAGTTTCTCAAGATTTGCGACTGTAATGTAAATCACTTTCACGTATCAGCCCCTGAATAAAGTCTCGACATTCGACTTTGTTAGAACGAGATCTCTGATCAAGTCATTGAAGTCTCTTTGGCTAGGGTAATATGAGTTTCTCTCCCCAGATACACCTCTGAAATTGTAATCAGTATCTTCAATGTCCACCTCCTCTTCTGATTTGCTGCTCTCTTTCGAGAATGGCTGCTTTCTCTCTGGCGGAGTGGGTACAGGGCAGTGTGGTACTGATGAATGATGGAAGGTCCAGATACATGATAGCAGATGCATTCTTGCCAGCCTGACGTTTGGAAGGGTCCACCATGGAGAAGTAGCGACTTCTTGAGTGGTCAGTGGGTTCACGTCAAATTCTTGGGATAGCAAACTTCACGGCTCTCTTTTCTTCTCTGTACCATCCTGCAAAAGGGCAAAATAAAATTGTTATTACGAAGAATAAATTTATTTCATCCACAACTAATGTGTAAGAGGTTCATGTAAAATATTTTATGTGTGATATTTTTGATAACTATTGGAAATAAAAATATATTTAAAATTTAAAAGGTCTAAAATCTGTTTAATACAAAATCTTACTATTCAAGCAAGCAAAAATTATTAGTCTTACCTTCTAGAGTTTCTCTGCAATGCTTGCAGGTAACATAAGGTGCCCAGGGTTTGTCTTGATCCCCGACAGGCATACAGAAATATGCCTTGTAGGCTTCACAGATCTTAGCAGATGCTATCACAGAGTACTTTATCACTCTTGTCTTGATAAATTAGTCATATACATAGCAGAATGTGTCTGGAAAATGCTTGTAGCTTCTTGAAGCCATCACTGATCAAATCAGATAGGTTTATGTGTTCACTTAGGAAGACAGAACAAAACTAATGTGGTGAGCTGTGAGCCCTGTATATATATATTATCCTGGAAAGTTCTAGAACATTCCAAAATTCTCATATGTTCTACAACATTCTAGAAAATTATTGTAAGTTTGAGAAAATTCTCTGTCAGCTACTCAGCACTGAATCTAACTGGAATGTTCTAGAAAATGCGTAAATTTGAGAATTTCATTACCCAAAGGAAAAATTTGTCTTTTCAATTTACTTCAGGCATAAGAAATTGGGAAACAACACATTCTGTCCAGGAACAATAAAAAGTAAAAATTTCTTAACACAAATATAATGGCAACTGATGCTACTGGAATAATAACATAGAGAAATACCATCATAAGTTCTGTAACCTTGGTAATTATAAATGATGCCACTGGTAAAATAACATAAAGAAATACCATCATAAGTTCTGTAAGTTTGGTAATTACAACTGGTGCTACTGGTATAATAACAGACATGAACACATCACAAGATCCATATCTTTGGTAATGCTACCAGTGTAATAATATGGATAAATATTAAGTCCATTGTTATAATGTTGGTAATTACAATGCTTTACATTTTCGTACAAATGTAAATAATAATAGTAACATAAATATTACATATTGAATTTTTTTATTTTTTTCCTTATTACGTGTTGTGTATAAATAAATAATTAAAGGTAAAGAAGTAATAATGTCTACTCTGAACGCACGAGATTTTCTACATGCTGTTTATTTCATTCTGTTTAGCAAAAAAAGAAGTCTTCTATATAAAATATAAATTAACTTTAATATTCAATGTAATATAGAAAAAAATTAATTTTCAAACACGAGAGTCAGTTGGTTCATTTTTCGTGTGTGGGTGATTTCTTATAGGAAAACCACATTGGGCTATCTGCTGTATTCATTGTTCGTGTGTTGATTATTTCTCATAGGAAAACCACATTGGGCTATTTGATGTATTCATTGTGAGTGTGTGGGTGATTTCTTATAGGAAAACCACATCGGGCTATCTGCTGTATTCATTGTGCGTGTGTGGGTGATTTCTTATAGGAAAACCACATTGGGCTATTTGATGTATTCATTGTGAGTGTGTGGGTGATTTCTTACAGGAAAACCACATTGGGCTATCTGCTGTATTCATTGTGCGTGTGTGGGTGATTTCTTATAGGAAAACCACATTTGGCTATTTGATGTATTCATTGTGAGTGTGTGGGTGATTTCTTACAGGAAAACCACATTGGGCTATCTGCTGTATTCATTGTGTTAAATTTCTCTAAAGTATAATTTAGGTTTAACACTTCTATCAGAAAATAGGAATTTATAATGTCTGGAGAATGAATATATTTGTTTTCTTATACGTTTTGAAAGTTGGGTACTTGTTGGAAGGCTCGTGTGATGTACATTGTTTTTACTGGAAAAAAAAACACAACTTTTTTCTTTTTGAATCCGGCAACGAAATCTCGAACACTCAATAAAACAACATACTCAGTTTTTGAAGTGTTTAATTACTATTCAAAGCTTTAATACAGTTTTGATTAACAAATTAAATTCTGAATGGGAGTTGAAGTTTAACTAAATACAAAATTTTAACACGTAAGCTGAAATTGCCCTTCGTAAATTTTCTCCATTTTATGTCAAACTGCAAAGAAAGAAAGTAAAAAAACACGTTTTTTAAATGCTGGAGTTAAATAGGTCTATATAACTGAAAAGACACTTACTAGTAGCGTTTCAAATGAGATAATGATGTGTTTGTTGTACGTACATTACAAATACCCGATAAGGATGTTTCGTTATATTTCTGGCCTGGCATGGCCGAGCGCGTTAAGGCGTGCGCTCGTAATCCGAGGGTCGCGGGTTCGCGCCCGAGTCGCGCTAAACATGCTCGCCCTCCCAGCCGTGAGGGCGTATAATGTGACGGTCAATCCCACTATTCGTTGGTAAAAGAGTAGCCCAAGAGTTGGCGGTGGGTGGTGATGACTAGCTGCCTTCCCTCTAGTCTTACACTGCTAAATTAGGGACGGCTAGCACAGATAGCCCTCGAGTAGCTTTGTGCGAAAATTCCAAAACAAACAAACAAACAAAAAAACAAACGTTATATTTCTTGTTAAAATAGCTATTTTGTATGTACTTTGAGTTGTTACGGGTGCTTGTTAACTTAAGTGAACATAAAATAAAACTTTGTTGTTTACTTTCTTATAACTCAAAATTCTCCCTTCTATTTTTGGAAGAAAGAAAACAATTGTTAGTTCAATATTAAACTATCATTAAGATGGACTGCATGAAACAAATATGCTTTGAAAACAAATATTCGAGGTTTGAAGAAGATGCCACTGTTCTGGTTTTGTGTGATCACATTCTTTTCTAAGCATTGGTTTTCAGTTAATCACATGAGTGTTCGTGTTTGTGTTCACATTTTTTCCCTGTTTTTCTGAAAGGTGTTTTCACGTGCAATATGATTGTTTTTATGATATTATATTACTTGTTTGAAACTGTCCCATGGACGGAAGTTATGCACTTCGTGATAAATAGAAGGTTATCACAGGAAATAAAGTTGCTTTCCTAATATGTAATTGCTAAATGGGAAATGAAAAACTGAAGGTTTTTATGTGTCTCCACATTACCAATTGTAATGACGATCTATTCACATCTTGCGAATTAATAAGCCCAGCGTGGCCAGGTGAGTTAAGGAGTTCGACCCGTAATCCTCGGATTGCGGGTTCAAATCCCCGTCGCATCCAACATTCTCGCCCTTTTAGCCGTGGTGACGTTATAGTGTAACGGTCAATGCCACTATTACACTTCTCATACTTCTAAATTAGGGGCGGCTATCGAAGATAGCCCTCGAGTAGCTTTGCGCGAAATTAAAAAACTACAAACAAACAAAACAATAACATGAACATACAGACAATACTGTTATATTTATTTAGACAAGTACTTACATTAACAGACAACACTTACATTTTATAAATTAAATATCACCTTAAATATAAACTTTAAACTCTTCTGTATATGCGCGATATACACATTTTAATTTTGTTAAAAAGTACATATCGTGATAAACATTAATTGATTAAATGAAAACTACACTGTATTCAAACTAATATCCTATATTTGTTTGTTTGCTTTTTGAATTAAGCACAAAGCTACACAATGGGCTATCTGTGCTCTGGCCACCACGGGTATCGAAAACCGGTTTTTAGCGTTATAAGTCCGCAGACATACCGCTGAGCCACTGGGGTCCAATGTCCTATAAAAGATGAGTTTTTCATATTATGCCTAAGTTAAGCTACTAACACATGAAACAACGGAAACAGATGATTTCATTGTCACAAAGCTATCTGTACTTGTCCTAAATTCAAAAGTGACAGACTAGAGGAAAGGCAGTTAATAAATAACTCCAACCTCCAGAACTCAGGCCACTCTTGACCAAATAGTAGAATTCGGCCGACCTTTTATAAAAGCATTTTTAAAATTTTTAAATTGAGGAACACGATTTTTTTTTCCGTAACGGGAGATGAATGACAGATTCACCGATCCGCATTCCGGCACGTTAACCACCGGGCTGCGCTCAGATTGTTAGAGGTAAAACGGAAAGGTATTTTAAGAAAATTGCACTAGATTTATCTGTTTTTCTTCTTTTTTTTATTTGCAAGAGAGATTTTTCACCTAGAATTTTAACGCGTGAGCTCCCACACGGTTCATCGGTGATTCATGGCCGATTTTCTTACCAATGGCCACTTATTGGGTGAGACGCAACGGGAACATATACAGATATACAGAACATGTAGAAATGAAAGTGGGACATCAAGACAGCATTTCTTTTCCGACTTCACCTGTTGTTTTTCTTAATTTATGTTTTATTAACTTGATAGATGTATATAGTATATAGAAATAAACTAAGCAAGTAACTTTTAAATATAAATGGATTAAGGAAAACAATTACTTTTGATACGGTGAATGTAAAAAACAAAAAAAAATTGAGCAATATGGGATGAACATTCTTCATCATACTGTTTGTAACATATTAGAATGGCCCGGCATGGCCGCGCGTACGATCCGTAATCCCAGGCGCGCCAAACACGCTCGCCCTTTCAGCGGTGGGGGCATTATAATGTATCGACCAATCCCACTACTCATTGGTAAAAGAGTAGCCCAAGAGTTGGAGGTGGGTTGTGATGACTAGGTACCTTCCCTCTAGTCTTACACTGCAAAATTAGGGACGGCTGGCGCAGATAGCCCTCGAGTAGTTTTGTGCAAAATTAAATAAAAATATTTTACAAATTATTCTGTTAGACTTGTCTCTTTCAGTGCAAGTCTTCGTGATGTGCTGTGTGTTGGCTTTTCCTGTTGTTGTTCTTGGTGTTGACCATTCGCTTGACACATTGTTTCAATGACTGATTTTTGAAACTCTTGCGTTTATGGGTTTTTGTATGCTTTATTGTATAATGCCAAAACATTTACTACTGCTGTGTTTAGCAATAATTCAAAGGCAATCTTAAGATACCATCTAATGGTCCTCCTAAGTGACGAGAAATAACTGGACACTTCATCTGATGCGTCTATTTCTTGTTTTATTATATTGTAACTAAGAACCATTTCTGTTTTTTTGTTTTTACATCCACATCATTTATTCTTCTTCCATTTTCCTTGAAGTTCATGCCATGTTTCATTGTCAGTATAAGAACATCACGTTTGTCCTTTCACTTTGCAATCACCATTCAATCACCTTGTTGGGAACCTCTTTCTCCTTCTTTAGTTTTGCGCTTATAATTTTCTTAGGTTTGTTTGTTTGTTTTGGAATTTTGCACAAAGCTACTCGAGGGCTATCTGTGCTAGCCGTCCCTAATTTAACAGTGTAAGACTAGAGGGAAGGCAGCTAGTCATCACCCACCACCGCCAACTCTTGGGCTACTCTTTTACCAACGAATAGTGGGATTTACCGCACATTATAACGCCACCACAGCTGGGAGGGCCAGCATGTTTGGCGCGACGCGGGCACAAACCCGCGACCTTCGGATTACGAGTCGCACAATTTACGCGCTTGGCCATGCCAAGCCAATTTTCTTGGGGTTTGTTACCATTTTTGTTCGCTGGTAATGTTCCCACAGGAGAATGTGATGCTAAAGCAGCCCCTTTGTTATATCTATTGATGTATAGAAACTATCTGTAATGATTGGTATCCCTGCATCTGTATAGTATTTAGCGAGATCAATGACAATGTGAGTTGCATTGGTGAATCCATCTAGTTGCATTGGTGAATCCATCTAGTTGCATTGGTGAACCCATCTAGTTGCATTGGTGGATCCATCTAGTTTCATTGGTGGATCCATCTAGTTTCATTGGTGAATCCATCTAAGAGATGCCTCTCTGTTGCTGTGTATCATCTCTCCCAGTAATCTTAGTACTGATATGAGTGCACCCATGGGTATCACATCGTTCACACACTTTCACACCATACTTATGTAACTTCACAGGATTATGTTGACAAAACACGAGGCGACTTCGCCATGACACCATCGTTTCATCTACTGCAATGCATTCATCTGGAGTATTAGTTCTTTTAAACTTTTTTTCAAGAATCTCATGTAACCTAATTCTTCCTAAATGATTTCTCCCAATCGTTTTATAGTCCACAAAACGTAGGAGTGCTTAAAACCTATTTCTTGACATTGTTCGTGGTGTGTGAGAATTCCGGTAGAAGAGACTTTTCTGCAAGTGGTAGGTGATTCTTGGGTATCTTATGTGTGCATAATAATTGTAAAATATTCCTTTATTTCCTCACAGTTGGTGTCTTTCCACAAATACCTATCTTTGAGATATCAGCTGTCTTAGTTTAAGATCGTTTTTGTTGAACTACAAGATAGCATATTTCATCATTGATCTTAAGCTGGAAAACGTCGAAAGGCGTTTTTATAGCATTTCTAGATGATCTGGAAATTGGAGCAATGCATGAAAAAGTTTTATGGATGGAACTGCTCATTTGAGCGCCATCTATTGGATGCTGGGCTTTATCATTGGTATCAGCTTCAGACTCTACATTTTCAAAATCTTCAACTGTGAGATTTTCATCTTCTGAGTGGAAGGTTTGTTACTAGAAAGATCATAATCCGAATCTTCATAAACTTTATTTTCAGTGTCTGAATGTTCCTCATTTTCCGAAGAATCTGATATTAAGTTTTTCAGAACCATGAAAATATTTACTGGCTCATCAGATATGTTGAAACTCATGTTTCAACATATCTTAATAAAAAATATTAAAATGTCTGAAAAATAGAAAACAAATATTATTATACAAAGATTTATATACCATAAAAATGTATCCTTCTGAAATTCTAATACGACCCACGGGTTGGTCGTGTGGGACAACAAGACTAAACGCATTCTCAGACTCCAAGCGACCCAACCATTCGTGGGTCAAAAATGAGCTTTACAACGTCTTTCATTCACGATATAAAAATTTTACTCCCAAAAATGTAAAATGACCACTGAGACCCTGGAAAATATCGATAAAACAGGATCTTAAACCAACGTGTTAAATGAATAGAATGATGTTTAGCACCAGAAACACGAGATGATTTTAGGAACATACTTATCTATGAATCTCAGATATCTTGTGAGGATGTCCATTAACAGCACTTGCATAAGAAAATGTCCACATGTCTGATGCATTTGACCTGGCGTGGCCAGGTGGTTAAGGCACTCGACTCGTAATCTGAGGGCCTCGGATTTGAATCCCCTTTAAGTCAAATATTTGATTTCAGCCCTGAGAGCGTTATAAGGGTACAATCAATCCCTCTATTCATTAGTAAAAGAGTATCCCAAGAGTTGGTGATGGGTGGTGAGGAGTAGCCGCCTTCCTTCTAGTCTCACACTGCAAACTAACGGATAGCTAGCGCAGATGACCCTCATGTAGTTTTACGCGAAATTCAAACCAAACCTGATGCTTTTACAGACACAATATGGAGAGGCACATCAAAGTACACGTAAACAGACACAATATGGAAAAGCACTTCAAGGTACACGCAAGCCTAGAACATATGGATAAAACTTTGTTCTTCTGACAGACGATAGGATTTAAAATGTCATTGTGCCCAAAATTGGATTCTATAAACCATCTGACAAGCATGGATAATCGAAGAGATACTCGTCTTTTGTCTGCTTGTGTAAATTGTCTCATCAGTGTAATATACTTTATATAGCTGTATAAATTTAAATATAAGAAGTTCTTGATGTGACGGCATGCACTAATACTGTTTTTCATGGGTTAAAATAATTTTAGTTCACACAAAAATCTTTTTTCTGTGGTTGACTAAGTAAGCCTAACGGCACATGACGTTCTTTAGTGGAGATCACACTGTTGATTTTACATTTTACTTTGTCAACAATATTATGAGTACGCATGCGTATAAACAAATTGTCGCAACATGCTGATTATTAACAGCCTGCTTTACTTGGTTACGCGTTATTTACAGAAAGTTTTATTAACTGGGAAAATGTGAAACTGCTACATAATTAGCAAAATATTGCTAATTAGGATTTTAACTGAAAGCTGTCGTGATTAACTGTATCCTAACTGATGAGTTTCAGGGTCAAGTCTGATATGTAGATATAATAATAAACAGAAGAATAGCGTGTCTAGATAGGAATTGGTCAAAATGACCTCAGATGGCAGTCAAGATGCGTGATCTAAAATTGGAGTTTTCTGTTTCGGTTTGAGATTTAGTTTTAAGGAGCTTTCTAAACGCGGATGTTAATCATTATATTTAATATATAATTAAAAAATATTAAAATGTGAAAACAGTTACGAAGCATCTACTTCTGGCGGTAATTATTGAAATGTTAAAAGGAACAGAAAATGAAACTAGCAGACCAATAATTCTTACAAAAACAAATTTATTCTAACTGTTGTTTTTTTACATTTTATGTATATTTTGAAGCCTATTAAGGTTTCATTAATTCACCGACTTTATGTACTTTAGCAAAAGTTTTGTTTGTTTGTTTTTGAATTTAGCGCAAAGCTACTGGGGGGCTATCTGCGCTAGCCGTTCCTAATTTAGCAATGTAAGACTAGAGGGACGGCAGCTAGTCATCACTACTTACCGCCAACTCTTAGGATACTCTTTTACCAACGAATAGTGGGATTGACCGTAACGTCATAACGCCCCTACGGCTAAGAGGGCGATCATGTTTGATGCAAACGGGATTCTAACCCGCGACCCTCGGATTACGAGTCGAACGCCTTAACACGCTTGGCCATGCCGGGCCTTAATTAGAAACAACTGCAATTATTTGAGAACTTCGATAAAAGACACAAATCATCCATTTACACATAAAATAAGAATACTGAATCTTAAAAATATTTTAAAATGTGCAAGTGCATTATCCACCAATTTCACTCAATCTTTATCTCTTAACCCACACAGATTCCTTTCCATATTAACAGGCATATAAAAAGTAGTTTAGAATAGCGCAAACTAACAGATTATACACGCGTAGATGTAATGATTATTCGTTGTGTGAAATATTAGATTAAATATAATGCTATACTGATAACCGAATCTAAGCAAACAGTTGGAATAATTGGATATCTCTTGGTCCTAGAAAAATGTATAACTCCGCAAGTCTTTCAATAAATAAGAAAATATCCAATTTCTACTAAGTAATCCATTACAGTATCATAACAGTGATGTTTAAAAACGCTTACTTATAAAGTTTCTCGGAAAAATGTTCTGTTGTAACGTAGGACGTTGTACAGACTACAGATCCACCAAACACGTTGTACAAATCCATATACACACACACACCCACACACACATAGGGGACCTGGCATGGCCACGCGTGTTAAGGTGTGCGACTCGTAATTTGGTGGTCACGGGTTCGAATCCCGGTCGCATAAAAAATGATCGCCCTCCCAGCCGTAGGGGCGTTATATTGTTACGGTCAATCTCACTCTTCGTTGGTAAAATAGTAGCCCAAGAGTTGGTGGTGGGTGGTGATGACTAGCTGCCTTCCCTCTAGTCTTACTGCTAAATTAGGGACGGCTAGCGCAGACAGCCCTCGAGTAACTTCGTGCGAAATCAAAACACACACACATGCATAATTAATGCATAGAATGTTTTTAATTATATGAATGTGACGTTTCTCTTTACCAATAGGAATTATAACATATTGTTCTTACAATTCTTTAATCTTATTTTGTAGCTAATTAAATGATTAATCTGTATAGTATTTTGTAAATTTATGTTTCATAATTTAATTTCTATTGAAGTACATATAATGTTCATTCTAAAAACCATCTTAGCTGTAATACAATTAACGTTTAAAATATTCATTAATATTTTTTCAAGATATTTTGGAATATTATTTTCATTACATTTTGTTGTTATTCTGTATTTAGTTCCTTTTTATTATTTCACGTAATATATTGTATTTTGCCCCCCAGTGGCTCAGCGGTGTGTCTGCGGACTTACACGCTAAAATCCGGGTTTCGATACTCGTAGTAGGCAGAGCACAGATTGTGTAGCTTAATTCCAAAATAAGCAACACAACAATATTGTATTTTATAATATCTAAATTACTAGTAATAATAGTTGGTGAAAGCTATCAATAAATAAACTATTTTAACATTCATAGGGTAAACTATTAACATCGTCTAGATTTTAATTAGCTAAAAACTTTTATAATTATATAATAATAGGCCAATTGGAACTTCATCTTTATAACTGACCGTAAGTCTTAAGTTTTTATAAGGAAAAATATTTTTGTTTTTTGATTGATGAGTAAGATTACAAATCTGTGAATTACTGAATATTTTATAACTACAGTTAATTACAATAAAACCTGCCTAAGACGGAATCACTCTCACACGTAACCGAGTAAACTTTCCGGCTTAGACAGTGAATGTGAATTTCATTAATTATATACAATTTTTGACCAGAACTTTATACTTGCTTGACTCAAGGAAAGTGAGACATTGGTGAATAAAGTTATTGTACTGTTTATGTTATATTTATTAGAATAACAACACAAATAGACATTCAAAATATACATAACTACACAAAATCTTAATCAAATTTATTTAAAGAAAATATTCAATTCCAACTGTTTCGTTTTTCCAATATACTTTCTCGTGTGTTTTAAAGAGAACGTGAATTCTACGACCTTTTCATGAAGTTCATTTTCCACCTTTATGTTTACATACAATTGATAGTGTTAATATAACTTAACACTTGAGATGAATTTATATTTCCTCACTATCTTTTACATTTTGTTCATCTTCTGAATCTCTCACATTGTTACCATCTTGCGATTCTATTATAGATTTTAAATCAGTTTATGTTAGAACATTCTTGTCAACGTTCACAGAATCATATACATCAGTATTCTCAACCAGAATTTTGATTTCACTAGAATCGTTATAACAAACAACTTATCCACAATCTTCACTATTGTCAAGAATAAATCCACAGTCTCTAAAGCACTTTATTACACATTCATCTTTTACACATTTGATTGAATAACTTAAAAATCATCTAACACGTCAGTTTTCATGATGTATTCAGATGCTCTCTTACAGTCGTCCATGTTTGTAATAATATGATGAACCATCAGTTTTCTGTATTTCAGTTTTATACACTGTATGTTTCCATTACCTAGTGGATGTAGAACTGATGTTGTATATGGAGGTAGAAAGACTAAATAAACATTTGAAAGTTGAATGTTTGGGTGACAAGTTACATTGACTGAGAAAAGTAGAATATTCCTATTTTTTGTTCCATTCTTTTGTTTAATGTGTTCAAAAATTCCTTGAATACAACACTTGTAATTCACACTTTATTATTCACTTTCCATTCTACACGAAGTTGATTCTTCCTTAATTTTTTGAAATATCGCGGATTTTCACTTTTCCTCTCACCCACGGTTTCTCATGTTTTCCATCAGCAATGCGATCAAAAGTACAGTCAATTATTCTTTCTAATAGCGACCTCTGGAATAATGACGGCAGACAAAATTTGTTTTTGTTTTTTTTTAAATTTCGCACAAAGCTACTCGAGGGCTATCTGTGCTAGCCGTCCCTAATTTAGCAGTGTAAGACTAGAGGGAAGGCAGCTAGTCATCACCACCCACCGCCAATTCTTGGGCTACTATTTTACCAACGAATAGTGGGATTGACCATCACAATTATACGCCCCCACGGCTAGGAGGGCGAGCGCGAACCCGCGACCCTCGGATTACGAGTCACAAGCCTTACGCGCTCGGACATGCCAGGCCAGGCAGACAAAATAACAGAATATATTTAACCAATACTTACTGTGACAAAATGTCCGATAATTTATTAATAATTATAAGAAATTAGTATTTAATAAAAAACATTTTTTTTTCTGCCTTACTCAGGTTTTTATCCTGCTTGTTGATAGATGAAGTTGGTGAAAGATAGTTGTCCGTCCGCGTTAAGCAGGTTCCGCATTATAGAGGGCGTTTTATAAGAGAAATCTTAAGATAATGTAACAGAGTTTTGATATTTCCGGTTTGTACAGGATTCAGTTCCAAGCAGTTTCCGGACTAGACAGGAATTTCTGTATCTGATATGAAGGTTTTATTTTTATTTCTCTCTTATTCAAAACTTGAAACATTATTAACTTTTAATCGGTATTTTATGTCCGTAAGTAAATGTTCATGTTTTACATGATAATTTTGAAAATGATATTTAAGTTTTACATTAATTAATTCTTTAATTTTGGGGAGATTAAGCTCATAAATCTGTGTCGCCGAGCGCTGATAGCCCACGAGTAGTTTTGCGCGAAATTCAAAACAAACAAAAACGTTTTAAAAATAGATTAAATATATACTAATATTAGTATAGAAACTTTGTTATTTCATTTACCTCTAGTTTTTTATTTTTCTGAACATAGTTATCTGTATAAATCATTACTACAATTCAAAGCAGTAGAACTATTGAATTCGTGATTTAATCCTCACCAATATAATGTTTTTAGTTTTAAAATGTAAAAGTTTTCTCTTTGAAGTTTATTGATGTCTTCGTTAACTATTTCTAATACAGTTACCTTAACCGAGGTAAGTGTTTTAATTGTTTTGACTTCATTAAATTATTTTTAATTTAATATCTATGTAAGTTCACACATATTTGTAACGGGTTTGAAGTTTGACCCAAATATTACATATTACATTTAGTGCATGTTAATGAATGAATTTTATTTTTTATCTGATAAAATGAATAAGTATAAGTAATAGGATGAAAATTATTTAGATTGTTGTTGTTTTGAATTAAGCACAAAGCTACACAATGGGCTATCTGTGCTCTGCCCACCACGTGTATCGAAACCCGGATTTCAGCGTGTAAGTCCGCAGACACACCGCTGAGCCACAGGGGGTCAAATTATTTAAAACAGGACATGTGAGACATCTTTCGCTGTTATATTTATTACATTAGTAGAAAAATAATTACTATAACCAGCATAATAGGCTTAATGTAGTTTAATTTAATATATCTAGTTGGAGCTATTAAGTTTAACTTTATAACGTTTAAACGGTACAGTGGATGGAATGTGCGACATACTTAGAGACCATTCATACATTGAATGAAGTTTAGTTAAATTAAATAATTTATATTTAAATGAATAAACAAAGTCATCAAGAATTACTGTATTGAAAACAGCAAATCCCAACCTCTGATTAATTATATTATAATCATAAAATATTCATTAATATGAAATGTGAACAAATATATTTAAAAAATACGTTGCACATTAAAAAGGGGATCCCAGGGTGCAACGTGGTATAATATAATGTATCCAAGGTTGTGGAGGTGACGATTTAGGGCCCACGTTGCGGTGGGGATACACCGTCTATCAATCTTGCCCTTCAATTCGCTAGTCTCACATAAAAAAGTAGAAATTAGGAGAGAGAGATGTGGGTGCTCAAGCCCACAACGGCCCACATCTGTATCACCCTTCACTGCCTGCAGACAGTTTTGGGAAGGTGACAGGTCTACCAAGTTAGAATAAGAATAAAAAACAACAACACATAAAAAGATGAAAAATAAAACAAAATTAAAATAAGGAAAATTAGGTACTACTATTTGGGGCTAAGTAAGATGAAACTTACCTCTTAAAGTTAGCATTACTGATCATATTATTGTAGGGATGCCCCCCCAGTGGCTCAGCGGTATGTCTGCGGACTTACACGCTAAAATCCGGGTTTCGATACCCGTGGTGGGCAGAGCACAGATAGCCCATTGTGTAGCTTTGTGCTTAATTCAGAAACAAAAAACATTATTGTTGGAGCACAAATTAATATGACGTCAGTAAAGTGATGGTTCACTATAACCGTTGTGTTCGTATATGCGGTTCAAAGTGTACATTCACGTAGTGTAATGCTAAGTTCTTAAACGATCTGAATAGAATTAAAAAGAATTATTGGTACTTCTCTGATTTTATTTTCATTGTGTTTATTTGGTACATTAATGTATTTATTACAAAGTTATTTAATAATTTTATCTTTCTCTCTCTACATATATATATAACTGATTTTAGAATGTAGCTATATATATAACTCGTCATAGAATGTATCTGTATGTAACTGGTTCCAGAATGTATTTATATAAATACACATAATTTGTCCTAAAATGTATCTATACATATTATATGACTGTTTCTATAATGTATCTATTTGTGTATAAAACTGGTTATATAATGTTTGTGTGTGTGTGTATATATATATATATATACACATATAACTGGTCCAAGGATGTATCTATATATATATATAATTTGTTATAGAATGCATATATATATATATATATATACACACACACACACAACTGGTTCTAGAATGTATCTCTCTATCTATATAGAAGTGGTTCTAGAATGTGTATATATATATATATATATATAACTGGTTCTAGAATGTATCCATATACATATAGCTGGTTGTAGATAGTTTCTCTCTCTATATATATACATTGTTCTAGAATGTATCGATACATATAACAGGTTCTATGATGTATATAAGGTGTTGACAATAGTTTCTTTCTTTATCTTGAGCGTGAGCCGCGAACGGAGTGTTTCGACAAGATAACAGTTGAGGTTAATGACAAGCGATTGGCCTCTGCCCTTAATGGTTTTGGTTGATATGCTCTCGTGTAAGAAGAGGTTGTGGAACAAACAAAGTGGCCAGCTGGGGATTTGTTCAACATTTCAGGGGGGGACTCAATGATTGATTGAAGCAACTGCTTGTCTCCTCTCTCGATAATAGCTTTGCTTAAGTTCTGAACAGAATCGTGAATTGTTTTGGTAAATCTTAAAAATTAGTCCTAAATGTCCATTTCTTCATTTATAGTCTTACGAAAGCTTAAGAGAATTTAAAAGAGTTCCAATACAAGAAAATAGCAAGTGGTAACACAGCAGTTGTTTAAAAGAAAAAAAAACATATTTTTTTGTTCAGATTAACTAAATATCTGAACACGTTACTGTGAGCGTGTGAGAGTATTTATCTATACTGTCGATGTTTATTTTATTTTATTTTATTTATTTATTAATATTGAATATTGTTTAATGGTAAAGAATTTTTTCTTTCATTTGTAGAAATATTTTATGAGAGATTAGTTAAAAGGGTTTACCTGTTGGTGATTTAGTTTCATATAATGTTCTTAAGAAAACTGTTTTTCGTCTTTAATGTGTTCGGAGTAGACCAGGTGTGACAGTCTCAGCTTACGTAAGTGTGTCATTTTCATTCTCGGATTATTAATAATAATTAGAATGACGAAATATTATTTGATATTAAAATAGATTCTCCAATAGCTTCTTGTTACATCTTCTGGATTATAAAGCTAATGTTTGTTCTCTAAGTCACTTATTAACAATCTTTGTTTAATTTTAAATCTAAAATTCTGCCTAAGTTTGCGTGACATTAAAGTTAACACAGACAGGCCTCTTTAAGATGTGGCACCTCAAAGCTCGTTCTTCACTGATCTGCGCTGGGCGTGGTTCCGTTGTGTCAAGAGAAGTTTGAACTTATGATACGTAGAACTTTATCTAAAGACAAGATATTAAATATATTAAAGGAACTGCTGGCTGTTTACACTTTAACACAGCTAAACCTTGAAATATACAATCTGGTTCTTTTGGTCAAATATCTTTTTCAAACTTACCTTTACTGTGTTTCTTCTTTGACCTTTATCGCTTTTCTTTGACCTTTATCGTTCTTCTTTGACCTTTATCGCTCCTATTTGATCTTTATCGCTCTTTTTTACCTTTATCGCTCTTCTTTGACCTATATCACTTTTCTTTTACCTTTATCGCTCTTTCTTTACCTTTATCGCTCTTTTTTACCTTTATCGCTTCTCTTTGACCTATATCATTCTTCTTTGACCTTCATCGCTCCTCTTTTACCTTTATCGGTCTTCTTTGATCTTTATCGCTCCTCTTTGACCTTTATTGCTCTTCTTTGACCTTAAACGCTCGGTTAGTTCCTATAAGTAAGGTTAATTTCTTAGACATTAAGCTTACGCATGCGTAACTCAGGAAATAAAACGTTTTATTTACTTATTTTTTTTCAATTTTAGTCCCATGACACTTTTTAAAATAACGTATAAAGTGCTTTGCGACACTTGAATTAAATCGCGTCTGACATAATCAGTTATAAACGGATACAATTAGACAAAGCCGTTTGAGATTGAGGCTCCTATCATGAATTAGTTTAAACAGCATAAATGTGTAAAGTAAAATGATCAGCGAGCTGTACCTAAACATAGAGGTTTGATTCGTTATACTGAAGCGATTTTATTGTGTCTCTAAGTCCTTAAAGTTAATTTCACAATGTCTGGTTATGTTCTCTTTCACGGCTGTGTTTTAACCCAGATCAGGTTTCATTGAAGAGGTTCTGTTATGCTCACACTAATACCCCACGCCTGCTTTTTATAAGACATCAAGTGCACGAGAGCGAGAACGATGGTTCTTCCGTTTCATCATTCCATCTGCGCATAAATCCACAGTTTGAATATCCATTTGGTTATTTACCAGCTTGATGCACGAAACGGTTGAGCGGATATATTGTGAAAGCAGCTTGTGGATACATAACATGGGCCGTTTATCAGAAAGGGAAACGTATTTATTAAATTGCACACTATTATGTACATGAGTTGCACTTTCCTTACCATGGTTGGGGTATGACTTGTTACAGGTCTTTTTATGTATATTCCTGAATCCCCAACATAATCCACATTCTCTTTGCTTTCCAACACTATTAAGTACAAAGTCTATTGTTGTTTTGGAATTATAAATACTCCGTATATGCTTATTTAAGTTCTGAGTGTATGCATATTTTACAACGAAAAATAATTTTCATAAACACTTCTCAAAAGTGATCCATTTTGGTGACAATTGATTCAGTAATTTTCGTAACCACTTATTCCTTGAAATTAAATAGTTTCGTGCGAAAATCGTGGCTGTAAGTTGTTTGACTTAGTGATTGCTATTGATGAAATTATTATTCATATTAATTGAATGACGTCACTACTTTACACATGAAAATGGTGAACATATGAATTGAAAGATACTCTAGCAAAGAAAGGACCATATTATCATGTCCTTTATACATTAATAACACAAGTCCTGCCCGGCATGGCAAGGTGGGGCTAGGCATTCAACCGTAATCTGAGGGTTGCGGGTTCGAATTCCGGTCGTACAAACATGCTCGCCATTTCAACCATGGGAGCGTTATAATGTGACGGTCAATCCGTTGGTAAAAGAGAAGCCCAAGAGTTGGCGGTGGGTGGTGATGAGTAGCTGCTTTCCCTCTTGTGTTACTCTGCTAAGTTCGGGACGGATAGCGCAGATAGCCCTCGTGTTGCTTTGTGAGAAATTCAAAAACAAACAATGTGGAAAACAACAAAAACAATAAATCTTGCTATCTGTCGGTTGTGCTGATTGCCTTTGATAACGTTCCAGTGTTTATAACTGGATTTTAAGAGTTTATGAAAATATTTATTTTCCAAAACGGAATATTCAAAGAACATTGGTCTGTAGCTATTACTTTAGGGAAAGAAAGGAAGGAAACAGCTTTGGTTATTTTTTTTGTTATTCCTAGTTCCCAGTATTTGTTTACACTGCATACGTGTAATTCGCAAGAATTGATGGCCTTTTCCTTCTGCTATGGTGTTTTACAACCCACAGTTTCATATATATCCTATTCTATTTATTGGACCCATTTCCGAGTATTAGCCGTAAAGTCAACACACTCGCCTTAGGAATGAAAGCTATTTTTTCTGGAAATATCTACACAATTGCGACCTCTCTCTGTAGCAAGTGACTGAAAGGGCCGAGGTTCTGTGATTGTAATGTTGGTTTTCTTACACACCATGCATTGGGCTTTCTGCTGAATCAATCACGATAACTCGAACCTCAGATTTTAACGTTCCAAGTCTTAGCTTTACCTCTGTTCCTCTTCAAAAATAAAAGTTTATGAGTTTTGTAAACTATTTTCCCTCATACGTTTATAATCACAATAATATTTTTGTTCTTACTTAAAAGTTATTTTTGTATTTTATTAGACATTTTAATCAAGAATAACAAATAAAGTGATGAAAAACAGATAATATTCTGCCAGAAAATAAAGAGTTAAACATAATGCTAGCTTTAAATAATAAATATTATATCGTTTCTCACAATTGAAATATACAAGTTGATTAATTAATTATAATACAAGCATTTGATTTTAGAGTTGGTGGACAACTTATCGAATTCCTAAATGATGCAGTTCGTTGTTGTTAAGTTTATCTTATAATGTTGACAGTTGATTTTGAAAGTTTGTAGGTGGGAGTGGATTGAAAATAGTGACTTTGTCGGAGAAATATATTCCATTGTCTTTTTAGAATTCCACCGTATTTTTAGAATTCCACTGTCTTTTTTAGAATTCCACTGTATTTTTTAGAATTCCATTGTCTTTTTAGAATTCCACCGTATTTTTAGAATTCCACTGTCTTTTTTAGAATTCCACTGTATTTTTTAGAATTCCACCGTATTTTTAGAATTCCACTGTCTTTTTTAGAATTCCACTGTATTTTTTAGAATTCCACTGTATTTTTAGAATTCCACTGTATTTTTTAGAATTCCATTGTCGTTTTCAGAATTTCACTGTATTTTTTAGAATTCCACAATATTTTTTAGAATCCCACTGTCTTTTTAGTAATTCCATTGTCTTTTTTAAAATTTCACTGATAGTTTTAGAATTCCACTGTATTTTTTAGAATTTCACTTTATTTTTTTAAAATTCCACTGTATTTTTATTCAGGTAAAACTTGGAACAATTAACAGTATAGTATTGTTCCTTTTCATATCCGACTTTTATCCACATTCATATATTTAAAGTTCATTTTTTACAAGTTTAATGTGAAATCCATTCATATGACAGGTGGCGAATGTAAACGTTTTCTCCTATTCGATGGCAAAAAAAAATTCTTCTTTAGTTGTCGAGATCGAAGACATGTCTGCGTTTGTCACGTGTTTGAGTCACTTCATCAGCCTCTATCTCAAGACACAGCTGTAACATTTCAAAAGTAACAATGATAATTTTTTTCTACGTAAATTAAAGTTATTATTTAGATACCCGCTCTTTTAAGCGGATATATTTTGTAAGACTATTTTCAATAATTAATCTTCAGAGATCAAGTCTATTTGAAAAACACCTGCGTTCGTTTTAGTTAACACACATACCTTGGGTTTTTGTTGTTTTTTTTACATTATTTGAGGCACACATTTACGAGAATAGAAACTTTGGTATTGCAGCTTTAGTCTGCTTAATAAAGATGAAACTGGTGTAAATGTGGTGATTGTCTTGTTATCAAATATACACTTATATTAGATACATTTCTTGACTCTTAACTCAACAGTAAATAACAGGTTTGCAACAAAAACTTTGTTATTTGATAAAACATTTATATAAACGGCTCTTCAATTAATAGGAAGGAAGACGCAACCTTTAGCAGTGTGTCTATTTCACAAGACAAGATTAAATAAGAGCGGAGGACACACCTTTAGTAATGTGATAATTACATTATACAATATTAAATAGGACAGCAAGACACACCCTTTAGTAATGTGATAATTACATTATACAATATTAAATAGGACAGCAAGACACACCCTTTAGTAATGTGATAATTACATTATACAATATTAAATAGGACAGCAAGACACACCCTTTAGTAATGTGATAATTACATTATACAATATTAAATAGGACAGCAAGACACACTATTTCACAATATAATTATTTCATAATACAGTATTAAACAGGACAGTAAGACATACCCTTTAGCAATGTGATTATTTCCCCGCACAGTATTAAACAGGACACACCCTTTATCAATGTGATTATTTCACCACACAATATTAAACAGGACAGGAGGACACACCCTTTAATAATGTGATTACTCCACAATAGAATGTTGTTTGTTTTTTAAATTTCGCACAAAGCTACACGAGGGCTATCTGTGCTAGCCGTTCCTAATTTAGCAGTGTAAGACTAGAGGGAAGGCAGCTAGTCATCACCACCCAACTCTCGGGCTACTTCTTTTACCAACGAATAGTGGGATTGACCGTCACATTATAATACCCTCACGGCTGAAAGGGCGAGCATGTTTGGCGCGACGGGGATGCGAAGCCGAGACCCTCATATTATTTCAAATATTAAACAGGACAGGAGAACACGCCCTTTATTAATGTGATTATTTCACTACACAGTATTAAACAGAACAAGTGGACACACACTTTAGCAGTGTGACTACTAATTTCTTATAAAAGAGACATGAACATTACAAGTACATAGAATATCACAGCAGTTTTAACAATAAATACAAGTTTCCGTCCTTTAATGTTCAGTCTAATTACCCACCTGATTTATCGGGGGGGGGGTAATGAAGAATCATTCTGCAGTAGTAAATACATGTCTGACCTTTTTCAAATTTTGAATTCATAAAATGAAAGTGCCAGTTCTTCATTTACTAGGCGTAGCATGACCAGGTGTTTGAGGCACCTGATTCTTAATCCGAAGGTTGCGGGTTCGAATCCCCGTCCCCCAAACGTGCTCGCCCTTTCAGCCGTGGGGCGTTATAATGTGATAGTCAATCCCATTGTTCGTTGTTAAAAAGAGCAACCCAAGAGTTGTCGGTGGGTGGTGATGACTAGCTGCCTTCTCTTTAGTCTTACGCTGCTAAATTAGGGACAGCAAGCGCAGATATCCCTCAAGTAACTTAGCCCAAATTCTAAAACAAATAACCTTCAGGTACGACGCTCATTCAGCTTTTTTGGTGTTGTTGCTCCGTATTTCTGTATTCTACAAACCAAACCAAACAACCAAGTAATAGAAGAATAGAAGCTACAAGCACTGGTGGAAACCCATCTTTCTGTGTTAGTAACTTGCCTCGAACTTACTTGGTTGTCAATTACTTCAATAATGTTCCGTGTTGACAACGTTTCTCTGTTTTCGTTTGTTCGTCTTTCGAATGCTACTTTTTAAACATTTAAATGATATATGATAGAATAAAATAACTTCTTTTTTTTTTGCTTCGGAAACTAGTCCTTAATGTATTTACTTATGTGTTGCTTTAGGTAATACGAAGAAAAGCTAATAATGTTTTAGGAACACCAAGGATGATTAAATAGATTAAGTTTCCTTATACAAATTAATGTAACTTGTTTACAAATTATCTGTTTACACCAAACTGTGCATTCAATTAGATGTGCAATTCACTTCCTTACCTGTTCAGTACCATTGTTCAGTATCAGTACCATTTGTTCAGTACCATTGTTCAGTATCAGTACCATTTGTTCAGTACCATTGTTCAGTATCAGTACCATTTGTTCAATATCAGTACCATTGTTCGGTATCAGCACCATTGTTCAGTATCAGTACCATTGTTCTGTATCAGTACCATTGTTCTGTATCAGTACCATTGTTCAATATCAGTACCATTGTTCAGTATCAGTACCATTTGTTCAATATCAGTACCATTGTTCGGTATCAGCACCATTGTTCAGTATCAGTACCATTGTTCAGTATCAGAACCATTGTTCAGTATCAGTACCATTGTTCAGTATTAGTACCATTGTTCAGTATCAGTACCATTGTTCAGTATCAGTACCATTGTTCAGTCGTAAGGTAAAGAAAAGATACAGTTTTTGTTGACTAGCTTGAAGACATTTACTTAATTACAAAATGCAACATGAAAACATTAAATTGTCTCCACGGATGTTGATTTCTTTGTTTTTTAACCTTTCGTGTAGACTTTCGTAAGGTTTTCTCTCAGCGTTCATTCGATGATTCCAATTTCCCAAGAGATATGCTGAACATAGCAGGTCAGTAATTTATGCTGTCATCGAGTTATACCTGAAACATAACAAAATCGACAGTGGTATCATGGACAACACGACGTGCTTCATATGATACATTCCAGTTCCTAACATGACCACAGTCATATTAACATTGATTACAGTACGTAACACAAATTCTGTTTCTGAATGGTATGTGTTATTTCTTTATAACTTATGTTGTAAAAAGTACAGAAAGTGACCATTATTTCCTTCTAGCTTTGCTTTTGTGACCTGGATAATGAAATTTAGAAATGAACCTATTTTCTATGTAAAAACGAGCAAATTTGTACATTTTCATTTGCTTGCGTTCTGAATAAAACAACATATGAATCAAGATTTACACGTATTTATGTTAAAGTTATACAAAAATGAACAAAAATGTTTAGATTTGCAACTGTAATATAAATCACTTTCACGTATCAGCCTCCATATGTAGTTTCCCATAATGTTTTCGTCATATGCTCCCAGATCACAAAAGCAAAGTTTAACGAGAGAAGTAGGTCTTTTCTATTTATTTTACGCATAATAAATTGGGAAATAACACTTTTTCCCAGGAACAAAAAAAAAGTAAAAACGTTGTTACATGGTGTTATATATCCAGTGAAACGTTGTTACATAGTGTTATATATCCAGTGAAACATTATCTCTTATCTTGTTTGGGTTGGCTATTTTCTTGCTTCCAGTCAAACAAAAAGATACACAATGAACTCTATCTTTCCTGTGTCCATTACAGGTATTGAAACATTTTTTTCCAAGTGAAAAGCCCACAGACTTACTTCCGAGTACTGGGGTTCATTTAGGTGTACATACCTCAAGGTTAACAGTCCTATTCTTAGGCACATTTTTTTTTCAGTCAGTGATGTCAAATAAATGATTAGGTAACCAAAAGGCTTCTGTGTTACATCTTACACGATTCTTCAGATTATTTGGTACGAGATGGAAACGTTTGTTTTGCTGTTAAATTCACCTGAAACTTGTCTTTCTTATTTTTGAAAACAACGGAAGGTTGAAAACAATTATCCATCTCGAGGAATTAAATATGATAATAAATAAATGAAACAGTTATCGTTTATATAGAGCCTAAATTTTTTGCACATTCTGTTGAACCAGTAACTAAAAAGGCTTTATTGTCGACGACCATTAGGATATTTCCCAAAACAAAGCCCGTGCCCACATTTTAGCTTGTAGGTAACAGATGGAGAATTAGACAATTTTCTGTGTCCATCATTAGGATTCCAACAGCAATGTTTCAGTGTTTGTAAGTACGTGTTGTTGTGTGTTTACAAGTTTGTATTTGTTATTTATTCACAATAATGGTGATTTATTCGTTATGAAGGATCTTCTTTGGACTGGATATACCAGAGATTCAATAAATGTAAAGTTATTATGCTGTATTCATATGACCTTTGTAGAAGACATCTCAGACATCTAGCAAGAGATCGACCCTATGTCATTCCAGAAAGAACTCCATTTTTGAGATTACAAATTTCGCTGTTAAATAACATCAGTATTGAACACGAGTGCAATAATTTTCGTTATTTCTCCGTTGTTCTCTTAAGTAGAGCTTAAATAGTGCATTCATCAGGACTTTGTTCATGTACGTATCTGTTGGAGCCTATCCTTCAACTAAGGCAAAGTAATACATGTTAGTGGATGATGTTCATACCTGGTGATAAATTTGTGTTGAATGTAAGACATCTTCTAAAAACGTTTGTGGTAATGAAGTACAAATGACAATATTGAGATAATTTGTGTGCCTTACTCTTGTTTAACGATGGCAATATGATATATGTCAGCCTATGTTCATTTGTTTCAAATTGTTCATGAGCTAGTTGAGAACAGTTCGTATCAGCCTTTCCTATGTTGAAGTGATAAACGAGAGGGATAGCAGTTAGTCAGCACTAGCCACTGCTAATTCTCGGGTCAGTTTTTAACCAACAAATAATGGGATTGACCAACATATAATTGAATCATGTTTTAACCGCGACCTTCGTATTAGAAGTTGAATTATCTGAGTTCAAGGTCATATACTGGCTTTGTCTATTGAGTTCCATTTTCAATTTCAGGGAATAATTACGTATCAGATTGCTGAAAAATGAAATAAAAAAATATAGAGCGAGCCAATAAGGAACAAACATGTTTGCAACATAACATGTAATTCTTACTGATTGTTTGTTGTTTTTTTAATTTCCCGAAAAGCTACACGAGACCTCTCTGCGCTAGCCGTCCCTAATTTAGCAGTGTAAGACTAGATGGAAGGCAGTTAGTCATAACCACCCACTGCCAACTCTTGGGCTACTTTTTCCCTACGAATAGTGGAACTGACCGTCACAATATAACGCCCCCACGACTGAAAGGGCGAGCGTGTTTGGTACGACAGGGGTTCGAACACGCGATCTCCAGATTACGAATCAAATGCCTTAACCCACGTGACTATGCCGGGCCTAATTCTTATTAGAATTGGATGAAGTACTTCTCTGTGTGTCAGTACCAACTAAGAAATGTCTCCAAGGTCGATGAACTCACTGTATTTGAAGTACAGAAAGTGACATCTGGTAAAGGTATGAAGTACATAGATTTGGTTCACCGTTGTATTGAAAAGTAAAAATCACATATGTATTTAATCTGTCTTGATTAAAATGAAATTGAAATTATTAATGACAATTCTAAACTTAATTCCCAAAACCAGCCCACAGATGGCACAGTTGTATGTTTGCGGACTTATTTAACTAGAAACCAGGTTTCGATTCCAGTGGTGTGTAGCTTTATGTTTAATATCAAACAAGCAACTAATCCAAAATCCGTGGAGATGAAAGTAAAATTATCAATAACTTTTGAAACATGTCATCATTTTGCCTCTGTTGAGGACAATCTTTGGTTCGATTCATCAAATAAATATATCTCTGATGTGCTCACGTATTCTAATATTGGGATACTGTTTCTTTACCAGTGATGTTCTGAAAATGTAGTAGTTACGTTCCTGTTTCCTGATTCTTCTGAAACTCAAAGAAGAAGAACGTAACCCATGACTTCTTTGCTTCTGTCATCTGTAAGAAACAATTACACCCTTTTTACATCATACACACCAACTTTCTTCAAACCACTGATTTTTAGCCAGATGATTCACTAGCTTTAATATCAGGTATAATAGCCTACAGGATTTCTTACATGGAAATATTATTTGTTTTTGTTTTTAAGTCTTTTCTCAGATGTAACAATCCTTCAACTTACAGGTTATATTTTAATTAGGACGTAGCATAGAGTGTGTTTTAGAAGATTCTACAGAATAACATGTTAGACGGTAGTTTAGAAGTGACTTCTTCCTCAACGGATTAGATTTAAATTAACATTTAGAGCAGCAGTAGTTAACCACCAGGAGTCCTTGCAGTGTAACATTCACAAAAGAAACAATGAACCACCAGGAACATTTGAAAATTACTAGAGATGTCAAAATACTTTTAAAATCTACTAATATCAATGTTGGTCCAATAGTTGTTCTGAAGTCATTTCTTGCAGTTGAAAAGTCATGAGACAGTTCAAATGACCTGCTGCTCTGCAGACCCATACTGACCATTTTACCTCAACATTGGACAAAAACTAGTTGTGGACCAAGTTGTTATCTTCAGGATTTTTTTTGCTGACGTTGTAAGTGCTCACTGGTGTTTTTAACATGATGCTGAAACGTTTGTTTGATTTCTAATTTCGAGCGAAGCTACTCGAGGGCTATCTGTGCTAGCCGTCCCAAATTTAGTAGTGTAAAACTAGAGGAAAGGAAACTAGTCATCACCACCCACCGCCAACTCTTGGGCTACACTTTTACCAAAATAGTGGGATTGTCTGTCATATTATAACGCTTCCCTTGGGCTGAAAAGACGACCATGGTTGGCGTGAGGGAGTTTCAAACCTGTGACCCTCAGAGTGCGAGTGGAGCGCCTTAACCATCTGGCCATTCCAGACTTGCTGAAAAGTATGCCTTACAATGGAAATATTCCCCTGAATACCTTTGTCATGTTTATTTCGTTTATAACCACTAGGTGTCCGTTAAGAGGTGAAACTTGGCACGATGACAACAATGAGCAATATGATTTAAACATCGGTCAAAAAATTAATGAGTCACGTTGAAGAAATAGAGTTTTCCCTCAATACTATTAGGCGGTATACTTTACGTTTAGACAAATGTTATCAGTTTGAGTAATTTCAATGGACGACACTTCAAACATATTACTCTGTATGACTACTTCTTTGTCTTCAGACTGACACGAACGGTCACTAAAGGTCCGAAAGAAAAGGATAATAAAAGTATATAATGTAGTGCAATTAAAGTCAGTTTCATAGATAGGAGAACACTAATCATTTAAACAAATCGCTTGATTTAGAAGATTTAGGAATAAGTAAGCACTAAATAATGAAAACTTAAAATAACAAATGAAGGATCGTTGTAAACAAAGATTTTTAACACATTTAAGCTGTCAAAAAATTGAAAAGTTCTGCCTTTCTTATAAATAAACAGTGCATGAGTTAAATATAGCTTTTAATTAATAATTAAAGTTTATCAGATAAGTTAAGAGGAATTCTTTACTTAACCGTGGTGGTTTTCGTTTCTGGATTCTATTTTTTTTTTCAGTCCAGTAGATTTGTTTTGGAATTTCGCACAAAGCTACTCGAGGGCTATCTGTGCTAGCCGTCCCTAATTTAGTAGCGTAAGACTAGAGGGAAGGCAGCTAGTCATCACCACCCACCGCCAACTCTTGGGCTACTCTTTTACCAACGAAAAGTGGGATTGACCGTCACATTATACACCCCCACGGCTGGGAGGGCGAGCATGTTTGGCGCGACTCGGGCGCGAACCCGCGACCCCCAGATCACAAAGCGCACGCCTTAACGCGCTAGGCCATGCCAGGCCTCAGTCGAGTAGAAAAATGAATCTAAACTTTTAGAGTAAAACTTTCAAAGTCTGAACTGATCTAAAACAAACCAATGGACAGTCTTGTTGGTTATGGACAAAAATCAGTATTTGTCCACTAATACTCCTCAGGACAGCTGGTGTGGGTATTGACGCTAATAAAGCAGAGAAGAACGTTTCAACCTTCTGAGGTCATATTCAAATTAAGAAGGATTGTTTTTTTTTGTTAACCTGAAGATGACCTAAGAAGGTCGAAACGTTGTTCTCTACTTTATTAGCAAAAGTGTTAAAACCCATACCAGCTGTCCTAAGATAAATTTTTAATTGAAATAAGTGTTTCGTCATCACGAATTTGACCACTGATGTAAGCGGTAAATATACCGACACGCATTAAACTGAAGGGTAATATTACAACCTTTGGTCAGTGGTCAATGCTCAGAATATCTACGTATCGAAAAGTTCGCTATTCCAAGAACAAGTAACCACTTTACACATGATACAAGCGACAATTTTACTCATTATAAAAAAAACTATCTTAAAATTTTACATTTGTGACTGCAATTAATGTACGATTAGAATATAAGTGTTAATTATTGTGATTTCATGCGTTAATAAAACGTTTTGAAAACTAATATTTTTGTATTTACATAATAATGGAACGGCAGATTTGTTTTTGTTTTCTTTGCTACGTTTAATAAGTAATCTCGTCCGCTTGTTTAAAATTTGTAATTTTGTACGTACTAAAATAGAACTCTTAATTAACATACGGACATCTTTAAATACTTCGTACTTACTTACTTGTAATTTATAAGTTAAAAAACAACAACTTTACGTTGTGGGAATATTTAGTCTAAACAAATAATTTGCTACCAGTTTTTAAGAACTAAATAATAAAATCATAAGAATGCGGAACGTAAAGTAATAACAAAATACAAGTTCAAATACTGCCTATAAAAATAATTTTTATTTGGAAACATTACACTATAATTAGTTGAAGGGTTACACTGGATAAATATGTAAGACAAGATAAACTACTGAATAAATAAATATATATTTAAACTGTGAACTTTGATGTTTTATCATTAATTTCAACAGTTTATATTTTCTAAAAACAGCCTGGCCCAGCATGGCCAAGTGTGTTGAGGCGTTAGACTCGTAATCCGAGGGTCGTGGGTTCAAATCCCTCTCGCACTAAACATGCTCGTCTTTTCAGTCGTTGGGGCGTTGTAATGTGTCGGTCAATGCCACTTTTCGTTGGTAAAAGAGCAGCCCAAGAGTTGACGGTGGGTGGTGATGACTAGCTGCATTCCCTATAGTCTTACACTGCTAAATTAGGGACGGCTAGCGCAGATAGCCCTCGAGTAGATTTGCACGAAATTCAAAACAAACAAACCAAAAACAGTTCTTTTGAGAGCTACATAAAATGTGAGTTAAGAAAAAGAACAATAGTAAGTTATGATATACGTGTAATGAGATTTTCATGGAGAAATTTTTAACTTAACATATTCAAACGATTTGTATATTACCATGAAACACTGTAGTGGTTCATAATAGGGATCGTCCATTTGTTCTTTATTTATCATTATTTAATATTCCCCCTCAAGCCTACAGCAAACAATGGCTGTGAGTATTGTGGTAAAACATGAGCAATATTACTAAACAAATCATTGCGCATTGTGTAGGGTGCTTCTCAAGTTCATTTATTTACCTAGTAAATAAAACCCAATCATCTTAATAAATTTTGTAGTTTATATGGAGTCTCGTAATGTAACATACATATACATAAGTATAGCTACATCCAAGGCGTGGATGAAATTTCAGCTTATATGACAGTCATGATATATATATGTTGTAACGATTATTAAGCTATTTTTTCAGCTCTATTGATGTTGTGGACAATAGGTTTATGTATAGGGTTCCTGACCTTTTAGACACGACACTGTTAACACTATCAGTTCGATTTGTTTTCTAATAAATCATGATTGACTGCAACCATGTTACATAACCACTCAGGTTGTTTCCAAGAATATAAATCTTTGAGGTATAGTTTAAAAGATAGCACCGAACTCATTTTCGAACATCGGATCGGCAACTATGGTAATGGCTGACGGTAAGTATAGAATTGTGGCCAACACTGAGTGATTGGGAATTTTATAAGTACTGCAGATGGAATAGCCATCCTTTAAAGCTGACTATAAGGAGTGGCAAGATAAGCAGATGATGTCGAAAATGATGGCAATTCTAGGAGAATGTGAGGTAAAAACCATGCATCTATGTATATTGTTTATAAAGTATTAATAAATATTTATATAGCTACGAATATAGGGTCGTCACAATGAATAGGATCGTAAAAGTGTCACGACCCAATCTCCATCAGAAATGGAGACAAGAAAGGTATACTGATATAATTAATTAATAATTGATAATTAACACGTTTTCGCACCTGCAATATATGCATAATGTTACTTTAAATTGAATATATATGTATATATGCATGCATCTATACAATTTGAAATATTCTTATGGATAATTATACATGCGGCTTTATAATAGAAATATCCATAAAGTCTGCTAGTTTATAAATATAAATTCTAGTCAACATACATTGAATCATCATAAATCTCATATAGTTACAAGATTCTATATATTACAAGCATATACACAACATGTGGTACCATATGTGTAAAAACGGCTGGTATGGGTAAAGAAAGCACAATGTAGAGGAGCGAACAACGTTTCGACCTTCTTTGGTCATGGTCAGGTTCTCAAAGAAAGAAAGAGATAACTGATCGATAGTTGACCACATGTTTAAAGGCGGTTGTATAATTGAGTGTAGGAATATAGAGGGCGTGCATAGATGTTGGATATATTTATTAATATTTGGTATTAGCATCAGCAGAAAAATAACCAATATTTGGCAAAAACTAGTAACAAAATATGACATTCCAGTTAATACAAAATTTATTCAAAAACCAGGCACGAAACTGAGGTCTATACTATGTAACAACTACACTTACAAACACCACGCCAACATTATTTATAAAATACAATGTGATAACTGTCACGACTTCTATATTGGAGAAACGAGTAGAAAAATGGAAACCAGATTCAAAGAACACAAAAAGTCACCTTCACACGTTTTTGCACATCGCAAATCAAATAAACACAACATAACAGTAGAAAAATCCAAAAATTAAAGAAAGAAACAAACGCAAAATTAAAGCCTTACTAAGACAACAACTTAAGCCAAAAATAAACCGATACAAAAGAACACCTTTATACCTATATTAATAAATATATCGAACATTTACGCACGCCCTCTACATTCCTATGTTCAATTACACAACCGCCTTCAAACATGTGGTCACATGTCGATTAGTTACATCTTTCTTTCTTTGTGAATTTGACGTTGATCAAAGAAGATCGAAATCTTGTTTGCTCCTCTACACAGTGCTTTCTCCATTTATACTAGCCGTTTTTGTATATATTAGTTTCTCTACAAGTGTTTTTTTCCTCATTACGGATTAATAACATGTGGTACGTTTATTACAATAATGATCTTACTTATAGTACGATTGACCAATGATAACAACTGTTCATTTTGCATGAAGCCAATCCAAAGGTTGTCATTGTTTCAGCATCATACATCAACCACGAATTTCATCCGTGTTTGTTTTTCTCGAAGAGGAAAGCATTGCAACTATACAAATTTATGTCCATGAAGAACATAAAAACTAATGAAATAAGATTATTAAATCAGTGATGACGACTAAGTCCACGTGTAGAGAAATATATATATATGTAAATAACGGCTGGTATGGATAGAGAAAGCACTGTGTAGAGGAGCGAACAAAGATTATTAAAAGTTATTTATTTAAAATTGGAATAATGAATCTCCGAATTTTTCAGAAACAAGATGAGCACCATAAAGCTAAAAGTCGATTGTAAGAAAAAGTAAACAAAGAAAGATAATGAAGCTATAAATCTCCATTTTGTCTCCTTGTATAAAAAGTGTGATATTTAGGAGAGTCGAAGTGACAATTTGTAGTTCAGAGAACAGTATCGACACCGTATCCCAAACCGTAAGCAGTTCAGAAAACAGTATCGACACCATATCCCAAACCGTAAGCTTGTATAAGAGTTTCTTTTGTTCTCCTTTATTTATTAAGTATATGAAGTCGTAATTTATACTAGTTGTACTTAAGAATAATTTCGCTCGTGAATGGTACGTCATATTTGCTCTGCCCACAACAGGTATCAAAACCCGTTTTCTAGTTGTACCAATCACTGGAGTGGGGTAACAAATATTACTGAAATTGTAACAAAGCACCCTTAAATTTGTTTATTCCGGTTTTTTTGGCTATTTTGTTTCTATTTTTTTGGCAAGTTGTTATGCCGTCTTTTAAAATTAACAGTTTCTATTGGTTGTTTTAAATATAAGGACATCAAAACTATGAAGTAAACACTGTTATCAAAATGATAATAATGTCAAAAATGTTTGCATTTCAGATCACACATAACATATTTCCAGACTCTTCTTTCATTCAAATATCTGTGTACTCTCGAGAAAAATGCTCTTCTATATCCCGTAGTATTTCATACACTTGTTTGTGAGTATTCATTGTCCCCCCCTAGATCTTTTCATGGTACTATATGTCTATTACGTCACAATTGCTATTACTGATGACGTCATCAGATGCAGGCATACTTTGGATACGTAAGTACTGCTTATACTACCTCATACAACTGTATTAAAATTCTGAATAGAGAAAAAAATACTTTAAAGTATCAACTATTCCTATCTTTTCATAGAGCTAATAACAAACTTCGTGTATTTAGGAAAACCAATTATTAAATTAATACAGCTGACGAACCTATTTGGTTGGAAATATATTGTAAGGCAGACCCAGGCGATCTCTTTCTGACTAAAACCTAACAGAATAAAGCCTGAGCGGATCACTTATTTGAGTCAAGAAAGTCGCACGAGGTCAAAAAAGGATATTTCAGAACCAGTTGACTTCCAGAAGATCAGCAGCAGGTTCCCGGATTTACAATTCTAAAATTCAAGGCTCGATTCTCCTTGGTAAATAAAGCTCAGAAAACCTAGTGTGTGACTATGCGTTAAAAGAAACAAACAGTAATTAGTAAGATTCGTATTGACACAGTCTTCGTGTTGTTACCGTCTCTGCATCTGTAGACAACGTCACGGCAGATGTTAAGTGATGTCTGATGTCACCAAGCATCTGTAGACAACGTCACGGCAGATGTTAAGTGATGCCGAGATATCTGATGTCACCAAGTGATTAAAATAATTGATAAAGGTGGTGTCTAAGGAGACATCAGACTGTTTTATGAGAATCATATTCCATATCTTTTACGGTAAAATCATTACCTTGACCTCTCTGGTTTCTTGTTCAAGATAAACCATTACACTCTGAACATAATGATATTAAGATAAAGTCTCATCTCCCTCAACATGTGAAAAATAACATAGCTATGTTCAGTACTTACCTCATTCATAAATAGTTAAAGAAAATTGTGTTCTTCAGATAAGATCTTTAACTTCACCAAATTTAATCACGACTTTCAGCTGAGTCTTCTCCAAAATATTTTCTATTTTCATACCAGTCCTGTTACCCCGATAAAGACCAAACTATAAGTGAGAACAGTTGTGGACTGAGGTAGACAACGTTAACCTTAAGCCAGGATTTTCAGAGATAGACAACGTTAACCTTAAGCCAGGATTTTCAGAGATAGACAACGTCAACCTTAAGCCAGAATTTTTAGATATAGACAACGTCAACTTTAAGCCAGGATCTTTAGAGATAGACAACATCATCCTTAAGCCAGAATTTTTAGATATAGACAACGTCAACCTTAAGCCAGGATCTTTAGAGATAGACAACGTCAACCTTAAGCCAGGATCTTTAGAGATAGACAACGTCAATCTTAAGCCAGGATTTGCAGAGATAGACAACGCCATCTTTAAGCCATGATTTGCAGAGATAGACAACGTCAACCTTAAGCTAGGATCTTTAGAGATAGACAACGTCAACCTTAAGCTAGGATCTTTAGAGATAGACAACGTCAACCTTAAGCCAGGATTTTCAGATATATTTCTGATAATCTGCTTGATTTCTTTTCTGATGTCAATACTGAATCTTTCAACAATGAGCTATGACATCAAACGGTTGTTTTCTATATATCGTGATTCTTTTAGTGGTATTTCGTCGATCTATCTTCAAGACTGTCCAGTGTGTGAGTACAGTTCGCAGCATTGTAAGAGTTCTGACTCTCTGTAATTAAACCAAACAAACAGGTCTATAAGGAAGAAAACGAGCAAAATTGAAGTTTATACCTAACACTTATCAACAAATGATGAAATACTGTTTTACTAGATTTAAATGCTTGTAAAATGCACCCCAAAATCTGTAACTTACGACACGAGGACACGTGGAACACAAACAGGAATATGGCATAAGTATATCTGAAATTGAATTCAGTTCCGGCCATAATTAAATGTTTGACCTTTAAAGTAATGACGTTAATGACAAAGACAAAAATATCTGAACAATATTCGTTACTAGAAACGAAAACATTTGCTTTTATTTTGTGATATTAGTATTAATTTATTTTTTTCCTAAGGCTTATTAAGCAAAGACGTGAAAAGTATTGTGTTTTATTTAGTCAGTTTGTTACTGGCTGCTCACCGTAAAGAAACAATATTACCTTTGTATTCCACGCCATTTTTGTGTAAATTAATAATGTGTTGAGCTGGAAACATTGAGGTAAATTGGCAAGTAGCTTTTATTTTGAAATAAATGCATGTAATTAAATATAGGAAATATTTGAATAAATGTGTACTGAATCACAGTAATCAGTAATAAAGTGTTTCACTAGCAATATGAGGGTCGAGGGTTCGAATCCATGACTCACCAAACACGCTAGCTTCTTCAGTCGTGGGAGCGTTATAACATGATGGTGAAGCCTATTATTCGTTTTTAAAAGAGAAGCCCAATTGTTTGCAGTGACTACTGTTTGATAGCTACCTTCTCTCTAGTCTTACGCTGCTAAATTAGGCCCCCCTTCAGTGGCTCAGCGGTATGTCTGCGGACTTACACGCTAAAATCCGGGTTTCGATACCCGTGGTGGGCAGAGCACAGATAGCCCATTATGTAGCTTTGTGCTACAACAACAACAAAGCTAAATTAGGGACGGCTAGTACAGATAATCATTGTGTAGCTTTGCGCGAATCTGAAAACGAAATAAACAATAATTGCATACAGCTTAAATGAGTTAAAATGAATAACTGTTTCCTGTTGTTTTTAGCACAAACTACCCTATCTGGGCTCTTTTCAACGTGGGTAATCGAACACCGGATTTTGACGTTATACGTTCACTCTACCACTGATCCATCGAGCGACAATTTTATTTGTAGTTAAGTGCAAAACTACACAATGGTCTATCCGACAGTGTTTACCACTGGTCCTCGGTTCCTTCCGTTTTAAGTTCACAGCTACAGGGGAAGGGGGTCCTGGGGGATAAATATTTTATCAAATATGTACATCTGTGTGAAGAAGGATATGAGGGCAGATATTTTGAAGTAGCTCATAACACAGCTTTAGGCTTAAAACGAGCAACAAGCTCGAATCATTTATCAAGATAATTTATCAAATAATTATATATTTAACAGTATGAGTTCCAGAGTAATGTAACATGTTTTACACGTAACATAAATTACACTTTCTAACATTTTGTTCAAACTAATTTTGGCCTCAGAAAAATAACAAAGGAAAAGGCTAAAAGTACAAAATGGTGAGGTGGTCACAAAACTTTGTGTGCCAAACACTGTAGAATTAATGAGCAGATATAAAATAACATCAGCCATTATGTATTAACCATACTAAAGCCGCCATATGCAGCGAAGGTGACGCCTTTTGTCGAATAATAGGGCTCTTCAGGTCGGATATAATACTATTGAGTAAATAAAGTGTATTTTTTGTACCAAGTTTTCTTGATACACAATAAATAATAATTAGGGTTAAGATTCTTAATACCATAATATTTATTTCTTTTAATTCCATGTATTGTTAAGTAGTATTTTTATTACTTGTTGTTGTTTTGAATTAAACACAAAGCTACTCAAAGGGCTAAATGTGCTCTGCCCACCACGGAGATGTGAACCCGTGAGCTTCGGATTCGGAGTCGCGTGCCTTACGCACCTGCCCATGCCGGGCCTGCACGCTTTTTCGTCAGCGTAGGTCTCAGATAGCCTGGGTTAGTTTGAGTTTCTAGTGGGTCGATTCGCGACTAGCAGACGTGAGTGGCGATTCCTGTCTGATTATCATTCGACGTATAATCTGAGAATAAGATATTGGTTTACTTGGTACTAGATGTACTTTATCCAGTGTTCAAACAAACAGAGAAGTAGTTAGTAATCGCCAATTTTGTATATTTTCTCGACGTTCCACTTTAAACCTTTTCGACAGGTGTCTATGTCGAACCCAAGAACAACCGACAGCTGAAAGGTCAAACATGTTTAGTGAGACGAGGATTATTTGAACCCACGATCCTCGGATTGCGAGTCGAGTGCCTTAACCAACTGGCTACGCCTGGCTTTCAAGGAAATACCATTATCGAAATCTAGATACACACACACAGAGAGCAAGAGACACGAAGTCCCCCGTCGGCATTGCAGTAAATCTAAAGATTAACAAAGCAGGAATCAGAGATTCCATTACCCTCGCTGAACTCAGTAGATAGACTGAAGTGGTTTTCCTCTAAGTAAACACAGAGTACATAAAGATCTGGTTAAATACAGTCACTGGTGAATCTCTGTCTGCCAATTTTATTATATTTTGGTTATTAATTATTATTTTTATTTTTATCAGTAAAATATTTACGTTTATATCACGAAACGTATTTAAAGTAAATAATTTTAAACAAATCTGGATTTATTCATTCAGCGTTTTGACCGCACACAGCCGCGTTGTGTTTATATCTTCCTTTCAGAACCATTGTTTTTCATTGTACAACGTGCCTCTGGTTATTTGCCAAAGTCAAAACACTATATAATATGATCTTTCATTGAAAACGTTAGTGTAATAAAAACGAAACGTTTACCTGTCAAATTGGTCTGATTAACCATTATTTTATTGAGTTATAAAAATAATTACTTCCGCTTGACAATATGAAAAGGAATATGAAGAAAGAAAACTATACAAACAAAAATAATAGTAAAGATAATCTCAGTTACGATGTATTTTTATATTATATATATTAGTGAAAATTAGTGCATTTTGATGAAGTTAAGTAAATAAAATCCAAATATCTGACTATTCATATTGGTTTGTTATAACTTCAAAATCAAGTCCAAAGAAGAAAAAACGTTGTACTAATTGAAAAGATGCCAGAGTACAAACTATAATGTGGGATTGTTAAATGTATCTAAATGTAGGTGAGGATACACTGTCTATCAGTCTCTTTAGTTAAGACTATTTCACTTAACTTTATAAATATTGAACAACGTAATGGAAAAGTGCAACATAGAGTGACAGGCGGTGTATCCCCACCGCGATGTTGGTCCTACTTCTGCCACCCCCAAAACATAGGATACATTATAGGTTGCACTCTGGGATATTTTTGATTCGCCTTTTCTGTTTTGGTTTATTTTTAAGCTATAACAACCTAATATTACATAAATTTTATTTTATGTACATTTTGTTATTTAACAAAAATGATTTCTATTTTCGTTTTCCCTGTTTTTTTAAACCACCTATCAAACACATTGTCAGTGTGAACGTGTTTTGTAATCGCTATAAGAAATAACCGAATACGTAAGGTGCCATTAGCAACAGTTTAGATATTCATGTCATGCCATATAGCCGCACAATATCAGATATAATAAATAAACTTAATATTTCATTGTATTTTTGGACGGAACTGTTAGCGTGTTCGAAAGAAAATATCATACGCCACAAATGAATATTTGTGAGAGCGCCTAGAAAATGAATTCAAGGCGATAACAATTTAAGGCACTTATCTTTTCGAAATAATAATAAAAAACAAAACACTTTGTGTCTTTGAGCGCCCTCCTCCGGGATTTATGGAGAAAAATTTGACGTTATCGATCGAGAGGTACTCTTCGAAACAGAACCAGTTCAGGAACCGATCATTCGCTTTCCAGACCTCAGAGAGTTGCAGCTAGCTTTTAGACACCACTCTCAGAAACCAGTCCTTTTGAACAATCAAGTCCTTACTGAAATCTTGAGTCTTCATTACAGAGTTTTCAAGCCTCTTCAGCATAATGGAGTGTTTCTCCCGTTTGTAACGTCCACTGAAAGACAATTTGAAAACGTCATGTTGTTGTTTGTGAAACATGCTGTGACTGGACAAGTTTATTTGATACTGTCTTTACTTTGGTTTTCAGTAGCTAAAACAAAATTTGAACAGAGCCCAGCAAATGAGGAAAGGCCTTATGGTAAGTGGTAACAGAAACTTTGTATTTGACGATGTATACGATGTGATAAGTTATAAGATAAGCGATACTATATACAAACAACTCGCTACAAGCGTAATTTAAGATCCCTTCTGTTTTATTTTTAAATCTTACAAATTTTGAAGGTTCCTTGATTTGGGTTTCCATATTTACCTCTATGAAGTGGTCACAAGTATCCTATGAATCTAACATTTCAATAACTTAAGTGATGCTGTCTTGAACGTTGAAAGAACTACAACCTTTTCAGCAGTTTTCGCGTAGAGAACAAATGAAACAAAACCATAAAGGAAAAATATAGCGGAAACAGAGAGAATTTCTTTAACAGTGTTACGCCTTTGTTACAATTAAAAGAATGTAACATTATTCGAGAATACGTCTAAAGATAAAGTTATTTTCACGTTCATATTTTTGTTGTATTTGACTCATGTTACGCATACACTTGAATAATTATTTCAAAAATATTAAACATGTAACTCAAATCAGAATATTGTATTAATAGTGTATAATGTTTGTTTATTGGTGACTGTTAATGTTGTAATTAATTGTAAATCATTATAATGACTTGTTTAGTGTCACTGTAACATCTCAGTGCTACGTTTTATTCATAGAAAACTGATTTTATTAATTGTAGCCGATATTTCCAGTTTTACAATAAAAGCTAGTAATATTGTAAGATAAAAATAAAATTACTATTATCAGTTGTGAATTACCAGTACAGGTTTTTATATTAATCAACTTTTATTTGTTTTAATCTAATTAAGTGATTACCATTGGTGGCAACTATATCTGATAATTTCTCTTGTAGTTATTCAATGTTACCTTTTATAACTACAGATGGTTGCTTCTAATCAGTAACTCGCCATATAATGCTACTGGAAACTGACTGTTACTCCTTCTGACATAAATTTAATATTATAACGTTGATAGTAAGAGACAATCTGTGCCTAATGGTACTGACTTTTAATGTTACTGGACAAAGCATTCAACTTGTATGAAATATAGAACAAATGCGTTTTGAAAAACACATTGTTAAAATAATGTGCCGGTATGCGCGTAAGATTGATTCAGCACGTGAGCCACACTTAAGAAAACATTATTTATAGCGAGAGTAACTTTGTGAATGTTCCATAAAAGATTGATTCAGTACGTGAGCCACACTTAAGAAAACATTATTAAAAGCGAGAGACTTTGTGAATGTTCCATAAAAGCATTGCAAATATTGAAGATACGAAATGTCGAGAGTTATTGGCAGAGTCAGTGATATATTTGAAGTTTATTTCATGTAAGAAGACGATCGACAGTTGAACTGACCATCTGCTTCTGTTTCCGAAGAGGACACTAGCCGTGTGGTGAGAACTTAAGTACTTTGACGTTAGGTATCTCAAAAGACGCCACACATAATATCTTGATCAGCCAGATTTGTATAAGTATGATGGATGAATTGTTCCTTTTCATGTTACTTAGAAAGAGCGAAGTTTAGCTTTATTTTCGTTATCTCTACTGTTGTAAATGTTCTCACAAACTCTATTTTTGATTCGAAACAAAAAGGAAAAAAAGGCATGATTCTGGTTATGTGAAATAGAAACAACATATTCATTTATGACCCATCTTCTGTTATCCAGTACACTTTACAATACATTCATTTATGACCCATCTTCTGTTTTATTCAGTACACTTTACAATAAATTCATTTATGACCCATCTTCTGTTTATCCAGTACACTTTATTTGATTATTTAAAATTGTTTCTTTGTTTTTTAATTTCGCACAGGGCTAATCTAGAAGTGATAGACAAGAATGTATACTTTCAGTGATGGAATTCAGACTTTTAGATTATTAGTTGAGTGCCCTTAACGTTAGGCCTTGCTTGGTCTGGTTTCCTTCCGTTGTTAATGACTTGGAAGGTTCGAGAGTCTGGAAGTTATAATAGTTTGGTTTGATTTGAATTTTGCGCAAAGCTATACGATAGCTATCTGCGATAGCCGTCCATAATTTAGTTGTGTAAGACAAGAGGAAAGGCAGGTGGTCATCACCATTCACCGCCAACTCTTGGGCTACGGTTTTACCAAGAATAGTGGAATTGACTGTCACGTTATAATGACTTCACAGTCGAGCATGTTCGGTGTGACGGGGACTCGAACCAGCTATCTTTCAATAACGACCTATTTGGACCTATGCCGGACATATTTGGAATTAAGCACAAAGCTACACAATGAGCAAACTGTGATCTGTCTACGATAGGTATCGAAACCCAGTTTATAGCAGTCTGGAAGTACTGTGTTGTGTCACTGTGGGCTCCGTAATAGTTTTCAACTGATGTTTGTATGTTGTAGAACTGCATTTATATGAACTAAAAAACGGATAAATGTTTCCTAATGCTTTGGATCTGTTAGAAAGTCTACTATAATCATTACTGAATTAAATCACGCTTTAGAATTATTCATTTTTAACGAAAATGTATATTCCAACCTAAAACACAACGTAAACTGAATTTATATACAACGTTTCTCGCAAACTTACTCAGAAGTTCGGGACAGTTTTAAGAAAACTAATTTTTTTTTTCAAATTTCCATAGTGGGCGATCTATGTTCTCACCATCACCGGTATCGAAACCCAGATTATGGCGTCGTATGTTTGCAGTCATGCCATTGGAGGTCAAATTGGCTGATTTACTGTTTATGATCAAACGTAAAACTACCAAATTAGCTATCAGTGTTTCGCCCACTACCGGTATCGAAACCCGGTTTCTAGCGATGTGAGTCTCCATGGACAACTCTGGGCTACTGGATTGGGGTGAAAGGTTCAGCAAAAACAAGACTTCATTTATTAAGAAGTTATTAATGCACATTTCTCACATTAGAATCTTTTGTTTCTCCACTTTTTTGTGAATAATAACTTTAGAAACGTTTAAGGGATGTACAGATCTTAAACTAAACAAATTCATCGTTTCCTGTCCTTATGTTCGAGTAAATAAAACGTAAAGTCTTTGAAGAAGTAATTTATCACTTGGTAAAATTCCTGAGAAACAACAAGTTACGATGCAATATTTGTTCAAACCTCTGTATCAGATTTGTGAAACACATTAAGGTTCCTGGTTTGTTGTATTGGTTCATACACATTGCTTTGGTTTTGTACTACGAACGTGCCGAAGCTTTCCTTTAATTTTTTTCACATTGATTTTAGCCTCGTGATCTATCCGTATAAAACTTGGATGAGCGAATGGATTGTTTTTGGCGTTGAACATTTGATTTGTTGCCACTAAACAATATAAGAGAACAAAATGCCCATTTTCTTCGTTCGGGTGAGAGAAATTATCAAAATTTGAAAGAACTTTTTCTAGATCGTTTAAAACCTTGACTCGTGTTCAATGCCTGAAGATATAAACTTGTATTATAAAAAAAATGACCAAAAAACTGTATTCGTTTTGTTTAGCCTCATAATAGTTCTTTTACGTTGGCGAAATGAAAAAATATACCCAGCGCAAACGTCTCAAGGACTTGAAGGCAAATAGAATTGTTATTAAGTATCATGGTCTGAGGAATTTTTAGCTAAGAATCTTATTGTTGTCAGTTATAGTTCATGTAGGCATCGTAAAATATCCTACGAAGTTTCGGTCAAGGAAAATTGTTCTCTATTTTTTACTTTCGTGCTCACGAGTTCAAGGTACTTCTAATCATATGTAGATGGTTGATTGTGTTACTAAAACGATTTTCTTTATATAGAAGGAAGTCTACTCGTATTATCAGAGGATTCGCGGGTTCGAATTTCTGTCACACCAAGCATGTTCGCTTTTTCAGCCGTGGGGCCGTTATAATGTGACGGTCAATCCCACTATGTGTTGCTACAAGAGTAGCCCAATATTTTCTCGTTGGGTGGTAGTGGCTAGCTGCCTTCCATCTTGTCTTACGCTGCTATATTAGGGACAACTAGCGAAGATAGCTCTTCGTGTAGCTTTGCGCGAAATTCAAACCAAACCAAAATCTTTACAGAGATAAGCAAACAAGAGACCATTTAAAAAAAACTGTAGAATGGGATGTATAAGAACTATATTCCGACGATGTCTCGCGTTTTATACGTTTTGTGATGACGCAGAAAATTCCTCGATATTTAAACTTTGTAACAGCCCATCTAACATAACATATTCATACACTGAGGTCATAAAAATGTGTTCAGGTGAGGGATTCGGAATTTCTCAAGCGGTGTACTTAATGACATTGGAAAACAATGAAACATGAATCAACTTGGGACGTCAGCACCAGTCAAAAAAAGAAACATACCAATATAGACCATGTTAAGCAAGCGGAGGGGACTATTATGTTTTGAGGATTAGTGCTTTACATTGCAGCCTTTTTAGTGGAAAATAAGCTGAAGGATTATTGTCAAATGCACGGTCAACAGTTAAAGCAGGGCTGGATATAAAAACGCTGACCGCAACCACGGGGTGATCTGTTAACTATATTTAATGTAACTTATATAAATATTCCTTAACGAATTGTACTGTAGTACGTATAATCCAAAGAGAGGTTCTTCCTGTGAGACTTACTTCTTGAATTACGAAGTATTTCAGTGACATCGATGAACTTTGTGTGATAATAACAATCATGAAATGTTTCATGTAGAAATGAGTTTTGCAATGACTTTCATCCAAACCAATTATACTTATATTTCTTACTAACCTTGATTTTTATAAGACAGATGTAATTGTAAATTTTTTTAATGAAAGCGTTGTGATAATTGTGATAAACATTTAGTTCGCTGCGATAATGTGATTGTGAATAAATTTACAAAATAAACTACAATACAATATCAAAAATGAAAACATACAATCTGCACATTTCGACTCACATGCCATCCACCAGGGTATGAGAGTATAAATCTCAGCTCTGTTTAAGCCTATTGATCAGAGGTTGAACATTGTCAGTAGAAATGTGTTTAATTATGTGTTAATATATGTGTTTCATTTATTAGAGAATGTTCATTTATGTGTATTATGTCGTAGATATACGGATTGTTAGGCTTGAAGTGGATATATATTCACTTATGACCCATCTTCTGTGTAATTCAGTACACCTTACAATATATTCATATATGACACATCTTCTGTTATCTAGTACACTTTACAATAAATTCACTTATGACGCATCTTCTATGTTATCCAGTACACTTTACAATATATTCATTTATGAGCCACCTTTTTGTATTATCCAGTACACTTTACAATAAATTCACTTACGACCCATCTTCTGTTTTATCCAGTACACTTTATATATTCATTTATGACCCATCTTCTGTGTTATCCAGTAGACTTTATATATTCATTTATGACCCATCTTCTGTGTAATTCAGTACACATTACAATATATTCATTTCTGACCCATCTTCTGTTATCTACTACATTTTACAATAAATTCACTTATGACCCATCTTCTATGTTATCCAGTACACTTTACAATATATTCACTTACGACCCCTCTTCTGTGTTATCCAGTACACTTTATATATTTATTTATGACCCATCTTCTCTGTAATTCAGTACACTTTACAATATATTCATTTATGACCCAACTTTTGTGTTATCCAGTACACTTTACAGTATATTCACTTACGGCCCCTCTTCTGTGTTATCCAGTACACTTTACAATATATTTATTTCTGACCCATATTCTGTTTTCTCCAGTACACTTTACCATATATTCACTTTGACTCATCTTCTTTGTTACCCAGTAATCACCATACTAGTGTAAGTCATACCGAAGGCTAATCACCGTACTAGTGTAAGTCATACTGAAGGCTAATCACCATACTAGTGTAAATCATACTGAAGGCTAATCACATACTAGTGTACGTCATACTAAAGGCTAATCACCATACTAGTGTAAGTCATACTAAAGGCTAATCACCATACTAGTGTAAGTCATACTGAAGGCTAATCACCATACTAGTGTAAATCATACTGAAGGCTAATCACCATACTAGTGTAAGTCATACTGAAGGCTAATCACCATACTAGTGTAAATTATACTGAAAGCTAATCACCATACTAGTGTAAGTCATACCGAAGGCTAATCACCATACTAGTGTAAATCATACTGAAAGCTAATCACTATACTAGTACAAATTATACTGAAGGCTAATCACCATACTAGTGTGCGTCATACTGAAGGCTAATCACCATACTAGTGTGCATCATACTGAAGGCTAATCACCATACTAGTGTAAATCATACTGAAGGCTAATCACCATACTAGTGTACGTCATACTAAAGGCTAATCACCATACTAGTGTAAGTCATACTGAAGGCTAATCACCATACTAATGTAAATCATACTGAAGGCTAATCAACATACTAGTGTAAGTCATACTGAAGGCTAATCACCATACTAGTGTAAGTCATACTAAAGGCTAATCAACATACTAGTGTAAGTCATACTGAAGGCTAATCACCATACTAGTGTAAATCATACTGAAAGCTAATCACTATACTAGTACAAATTATACTGAAGGCTAATCACCATACTAATGTAAATCATACTGAAGGCTAATCAACATACTAGTGTAAGTCATACTGAAGGCTAATCACCATACTAGTGTAAGTCATACTAAAGGCTAATCAACATACTAGTGTAAGTCATACTGAAGGCTAATCACCATACTAGTGTAAATCATACTGAAAGCTAATCACTATACTAGTATAAATCATACTGATGGCTAATCACCATACTAGTATAAATCATACTGAAGGCTAATCACTAAACTAGTATAAATCATACTGAAGGCTAATCACCATACTAGTGTAAGTCATACTAAAGGCTAATATTAATCTTCTTACGTAATGATCCAACGGAGAAAACTCGTGATGTTAAAATTTCATTATGATTAAAGTTTTTAACAAGATATTTTTCATCAAAGAAAATGTATTGATTTGTTTACATATTGATTTTGATTGGTAAATTGTGTAATTTACCATTTTTCGTTTTACATAATTTTATTTTGCATAAAATACTATGCACGTTAAATATTTTAAACACACAATACAATAAATAATATAAGAAAATAAAGACCGTACTTTAAGTCGGATAAAACAGAAACGAAAACTTAATACAATTTCCGTAAGATCATGAAATGAGCTGACGGTATCGGAAACTTCATACATTTGTTAGAATACAATGTGATAGCATAGTGTAAAAACCAAACTAAAGGTACTCCATACAAAGCAATATAAATATATATGTTCCACTACTTTTCTCTAATCGAATCAGCAATGTTAATCTCTCGCAATCGGTGTACCCATTCGGTTGAAGAAAATTTCATCTCGACGTGATGTAACTTAAATTACACGCCACTCGTCTCTAAGTATAAGGCTTCGAACACATGTTTTTAATAGTCAGTTCGGGTACAGATAAGTATTAAACGCTAATAATTGTTACAAAAACATGTGAAAAACTTGGTAAACATTTGTACGAAATGTTCATGATACATTGATAAAATTGATATAGCTCGATAACTCTATGTAATTTATGTTTTGTTAGTTACATCTAACAATCACCTAGCTATTTTTGGAGCCACTTTAACAGAGATCATCTGCTTGGATGGCATATTTAATTTTTAATGTAGTAGTTATTTTGAGGTAAGCGTAAATTAGTAACTGTGTGACGAAAATATTCAATAAATAAATTTGATCAGTCACACAAAAAACTTGAGTCAAGACGTGTGATTTATTTTTGTTTTCTTGATAACGACATAATGGTTCAGGAAACGTGTATGTTTCTGATATTGAATAGGATTTTACAGAGACGACCGGCTATTTTAGCAACTCGCATATTACTCGTATAATGAACCAGGAGAAAAAAACAAAATCTACAAGGATCTAAGTTTCTTTGATAAACGATTAGTACCTTGTAATCACGACTTTATATTTTAGATTTCTGTTTATGAATTATTTTCTAATTAATAACTTTAAACACATAATTGTAGGAGGGTGAATCATAACATAACTTTAAACAGATAATTGTAGGATGGTGAATCATAACATAACTTTAAACAGATAATTGTAGGATGGTGAATCATAACATAACTTTAAACACTGTTGTAGGATGGTGAATCATAACATAACTTTAAACAGATAATTGTAGGATGGTGAATCATAACATAACTTTAAACACTGTTGTTGGATGGTGAATCATAACATAACTTTAAACACTGTTGTAGGATGGTGAATCATAACATAACTTTAAACAGATAATTGTAGGATGGTGAATCATAACATAACTTTAAACAGATAATTGTAGGATGGTGAATCATAACATAACTTTAAACACTGTTGTAGGAGGGTGAATCATAACATAACTTTAAACAGATAATTGTAGGATGGTGAATCATAACATAACTTTAAACACTGTTGTAGGATGGTGAATCATAACATAACTTTAAACACTGTTGTAGGATGGTGAATCATAACATAACTTTAAACACTGTTGTAGGATGGTGAATCATAACATAACTTTAAACAGATAATTGTAGGATGGTGAATCATAACATAACTTTAAACACTGTTGTTGGATGGTGAATCATAACATAACTTTAAACACTGTTGTAGGATGGTGAATCATAACATAACTTTAAACACTGTTGTAGGATGGTGAATCATAACATAACTTTAAACAGATAATTGTAGGATGGTGAATCATAACATAACTTTAAACACTGTTGTTGGATGGTGAATCATAACATAACTTTAAACACTGTTGTTGGATGGTGAATCATGACATAACTTTAAACACTGTTGTTGGATGGTGAATCATAACATAACTTTAAACACTGTTGTTGGATGGTGAATCATAACATAACTTTAAACACTGTTGTAGGATGGTGAATCATAACATAACTTTAAACACTGTTGTAGGATGGTGAATCATAACATAACTTTAAACACTGTTGTAGGATGGTGAATCATGACATAACTTTAAACACTGTTGTTGGATGGTGAATCATAACATAACTTTAAACACTGTTGTTGGATGGTGAATCATAACATAACTTTAAACACTGTTGTAGGATGGTGAATCATAACATAACTTTAAACACTGTTGTAGGATGGTGAATCATAACATAACTTTAAACAGATAATTGTAGGATGGTGAATCATAACATAACTTTAAACACTGTTGTTGGATGGTGAATCATAACATAACTTTAAACACTGTTGTAGGATGGTGAATCATAACATAACTTTAAACACTGTTGTAGGAGGATGAATCCGGGAGTGATTGTTGATTATCACATAGTTTCATGTGACTGATATGACTCTATCACACTTGTATTCTATTAATATCGCTTTACGCAGATGACCTGTATTTGATTATGCTATTTTTAGCTTCTTAAAACTTGTATACATAAATGACTTATGTTTAATATTCACATTTCTAGCTTCTTAACACTGTTTAATATGAGTGACTCATGTTTCGTAATCACATTTCTAGCTTTTAAACACTGTTTTATACAAGTGACTCGTGTTTAATACTAACATTTCTAGCTTTTTAACACTGTTTTATACAAGTGACTCGTTCAGTTATCAAATCTCTACACATATAACACGATATACGCATGCAAAATACTTCTCAAAATTTGAAATCGACCAGTGTTATGTTTTGTCTCTCAGAAAACTTTTATATTATAATTACCCTTAAATCACCATAATACAGGCTTTTGTTACATAATATGAGCCTGCTAATTAAGTGTTAGTAACAAAGCTAAGCCTTGATTTGGTTACTTTTGTCTGATAACTTTGCAATCTACACTCATTAACTGATTATTAACATGTGTGTATCATGGATCGACACTTGCCGTTTGTACACGGCAAAAATGTGAAGTTCTTTTGCTAAACAACATTTCCCAGTCCTCTATAAGAATAAAGATTTACTGTCCCCATATAAAAGACTAGTAGAGAATTTAAAAATGCATAAAAGTTAGGTAAGAAGATGTTGGCTTAATTTTCATTTTATGTGGTGGCCTCAGCCTAATGTTCAAGCAAACATATAACCACGTCAATGTTTGTTTCTTAATGTGCGCTGACAAGGGAAGGGTAAATACCCTGAGAAATCGAAGAATTAATCTAGTTAAAAGAGTGGTAATCTAATTACAGTTCTTACTAGTCTATAGAATGCATTTTGGTATAACCAAAGTCGTACAAAGTTAGAACACAGTCCACGCTAGAACCACTTACGTTATCAGTAAAGTAACATTATTTATTATGTACAATACGTACGAACACGTTGTAAGATATACTAAAGAAAGAAATGTAAGACGACTGAGAATTGTACATCCCGAGACAACATTATGCGTTTAAACTAGAGGCTATTTCCGTCAATGTGGAAACTGCTTTTGAGATAACGTCTTCAAGTTACTCTGTCATTTAAAGAAGCTTTACATGCTAAGTGGTTAGCTCACTCGATTTCACCTGTATAAAAGACCCTGCATGGCCTGGAGGTTAGGACGCTCGACTCGTAATCTGGAGATCAACGTCTGAGCCCCTGTCACACCAAACATGCTCGACATTTCAGTTGTCAATCCCACTATTCGTTGGTAAAACAGTAGCCTAGTAGTTGTTAGTGAGTGATAAGTAGCTGTCTTCCCTCCAGTCTTACATTGCTAAATTAGGAACGGTTTGCGCAGATAGCTCTCGTGTAGCTTTGCGCGAAAATAAAGAACAAACAAACATACATGAAAAAAACAACTTAATCATGTTATCATGTTGAATAGCTTTGATTCTTCCCAAAAGTCACTCCGCATGTCATCTGAAAACATGTTCACACCTACGTCACTCTGTTAGATTTCAGAAGTTAATAACTATTCTCTTTTAAATTATTTTCAACTTTTTATCGCTACCTGCCCCTGGTGGCACAACGGTGTGTCTGCAGCCTTACATCCCTGAATAATTTTGTGCTTAACGTAAAATTAACAAGCAAAATTTTAATCTTATGTCCCTTTGCATGTTATCGAACAAAAGTTTACAAACTACCAATACTGTTTGTTTTTGTTTGTTTTTTTGAATTAAGCACAAAGCTACACAATGGGCTATCTGTGTTCTGCCCACCACGGGTATCGAAACCCGGATTTTAGCGTGTAAGTCCGCAGACATACCGTTAAGCCACTGGGGGGCACCAGTAGTGACTTAACGTACTTCAAATCCATAGAATTTACCTATGATCATGACTGCCAGCAAAAATCACTATCAATACGGATGAGAAACGGATAACAACTTGGAAATTATTGAGTCTAAAACATGAAATATCAATTCGAGATTTTATATATTTTGATGAGTTAAAAAACAAATTGAAGAGAAAACAGTTAAAGTATCTTAGTTAAAATAATTCTATTCTGTGATTCAATGGTATTTTGGTGTACGATTTATATAATTTTATTTTGTGATTCAGTGGTATTTTGGTGTACGATTTAAATAATTTTATTTTGTGATTCACTGGTATTTTGGTGTACGATTTAAATAATTTTATTTTGTGATTCACTGGTATTTTGGTGTACGGTTTAAATAATTTTATTTTGTGATTCACTGGTATTTTGGTGTTCGATTTAAATAATTTTATTTTGTGATTCACTGGTATTTTTGTGTTCGATTTAAATAATTTTATTTTGTGATTCACTGGTATTTTGGTGTACGATTTAAATAATTTTATTTTGTGATTCACTGGTATTTTGGTGTACGATTTAAATAATTTTATTTTGTGATTCACTGGTATTTTGGTGTACGATTTAAACAATTTTATTTTGTGATTCACTGGTATTTTGGTGTACGATTTAAATAATTTTATTTTGTGATTCACTGGTATTTTGGTGTACGATTTAAATAATTTTATTTTGTGATTCACTGGTATTTTGGTGTACGATTTAAATAATTTTATTTTGTGATTCACTGGTATTTTGGTGTACGATTTAAATAATTTTATTTTGTGATTCACTGGTATTTTGGTGTACGATTTAAATAATTTTATTTTGTGATTCACTGGTATTTTGGTGTACGATTTAAATGATTGAAACATAATTCAAATCTGTTGATGTTATTTTTGGAATAAATTTATTTTATATTATTGCTGTTAAAACGTAATAAAGGTTATAATACTTGTGTGTATGTGATTTCTCAAAGCGAAGCCAGATCGGGCCGTTTGCTGTGTCCACCGAGGGAAAATGAATCCTTGAATTTAGTTTTGTATATCTGTAGACTTATTGTCATCCATCGAGGGACGTTACAACGTCAATCTACTCCTCTGTTTGTTGATTTATTTAATCATCTTTTAATGCTGTAAGTTATTTTAAAAAGAAAACAAACAGTTAACTTTGTCTAAAGTGACGGGGCCCGGCATGGCCTAGTAGGTTAAGGCGTTCGACTCGTAATCTGAGGGATGCCGGTTCGAATCCCTGTCCCACCAAACATGCTCGTCCTTTCAGCCGTAAAGACGTTATAATATTACGATAAATCCCACTATTCGTTGGTAAAAGAGTAGCCCAAGAGCTGGCGGTGGGTGGTAAAGACTAGCTGCCTTTCCTCTAGTCTTACACTGCTAAATTAGGGATGGCTAGCACAGATAGCCCTCGTGTAGCTATGGACGAAAAACCTCAACAAACCAACAATCTCTGCCTCTACATGCGCGAAGCTATATATTTCACACCTAATAGAATATTGAATCGTACGATTCTAACATGAATAATTTATCTTTTTTCTTCTTACAAATGATCGACTTGTACTCGTGAAATGACATTCATTTTGTATGAAGTTGGTAAGCCTAAAAAATTAGTTTGTACACAACTTTCTTAACAGAGCCGAGAATGACTCTTTCGATTGTAAAGCCTTAAAAATAAACAAGTAGATGCTTTGTTTGAAGGAATTTACGCCCTATTAATCTACGGTTTCGTTGTGTGAAATAAGACTCCAAGAACATCGTTTGATGTTTTCAATACAGTGATTGTGTTGGAGCTGAAAGGATATACGTATTATATCATAACAGGTACTGAAATTGCACGCTGTGTTAAAAATGATATCGAAAAACTTTCCATATGAAATATTCTGGAAATTGTTTGTGTCGATGTTCCTTGCAGATCTCCCTGTCTACAAAATAAAAGCTCGTGGCAGCACACAAGTCACAGTGGTGACTCTGAAAAAGCAAAATTCTAGTCTGTTGTGTGCACGCGGACGAGTGAATTTACTTCTTTTTGATGTGGGCCCGGCATGGTCAAGCGTGTTAAGACGTTCGACTCGTAATCCAAGGTTCGCGGGTTCTAATCCCGATCGCATCAGACATGCTCGCCTTTTCAACCGTGGGAGCGTTATAATGTGACGGTCAATCCCACTATTCGTTGGTAAAAGAGTAGTACAAGAGTGAGCGGTGGGTTGTGATGAATACCTGTCTTTCCTCTATTCTTACACTGCAGAATTAGGGACGGCTAGCGCAGATAGCCCTCGAGTAGCTTTGCGCGAAATTCAAAAACAAACAATCATTTTTATGTATAGAATAATAAGTTAAGCTGTAGACGTCTATTTAAGAAGTTAAAAATCATCCTAGGCTTTTAGTTAGATGAAAATATAACTTTTCAATTAGTCCGCGAACAAACGTTTCGAAACAATATACTGTTACAGTACGTTTCGTTTTAAATATGTTTTTCGTCTTTCTCAACGGTTATAATCTGGAAAATAGTGTTTTAACAGCTTTGAGATACGTTTCAGAATAATACATTTTTATTCACTACTGATTTCGGTATTTAACTTTGATACCTTAGCAGCGTTCTCACTGAATGTTTAACATCTACCTGTTAAAACAATGTAGCTTCCAAATATAAAGTTACATACGATTAATTAGTGTAGTTAAAAACCAAGATCCATTTTCTATTTAAGTATTCCATTCGAAGCTCATTTGATCAAATTAACTGATTAATCCAAGCACATTTTATATTAAATAACGTCTGACCAGTTTTGTATCTAAGTCTTCCGTTTTCGTCGATATAATTAGGTTTGAAATACAAACTAATAACTTAAAAATTGGAATTGTTTAATTGACAGTTACGATTAATCACTTTACAACTTCACCTGGCTATTCAAATATCTGACCAGAATGTGTATATGTGTGTTTTGTTAAAGCAAAGCCATAACGGGCTATCTGCTGAGCCAACCGAAGGGAACCAACCCCTGATTTTAGCGTCGTAAACCCGCAGGCAGACCGCTGTACTATTTCTCTAATTGAGAAATAGACCTAGTTGTTTAACCATATAATTTACATGGTTGACAATTGAACTGACTTACGTGACACCAAGACGCGAGAAGAAGACATCTAATCAACTACGTTTTAATGTTACAACCAAAGCAAAGTAATATTTACTGACGAATATACATGTATCACAACCAAGATAACTGATTAAGGTATATGTACTTTAATATTTGTACATATGAAAGTCGGTCGACAATTAATTTGTGTCTTCGTTTCGGGCCCGAATGTCGGCAAACTCCTTTGATATTATTTGAAGGAAGCTCTATTTATTTCATAGAGTTTAATTGTCACACAGTAAGACAGTGGTAAGTTAAAAGATTTACAACGCAAAAATCCGAGGTTAATTTCCTGCGGTAAATACAACGGATAGCTCTATATTGCTTTGGTCTAAATCAAATAAAGGTGTGTGTGTTTTTCTTACAGCAAAGTCACATGAGGCTATCTGCTGAGTCCATCGAGGAGAATCAAACTCTTGAGGCCCGGCATGTCCAGGTGGGTTAAGACGTTCGAGTCGTAATCTGAGGGTCGCGAGTTTGCATCCCCGTCGCGCCAATCATGCTCGCCTTTTCAGCCATGGGGGAGTTATAACGTGACGGTCAATGCCATTATTCGTTGGTAAAAGAGTATCGCAAGAGTTGGCGGTGGGCTGTGATGAATAGCTGCTTTCTTTCTAGTCTTGCACTGCTAAATTAGGGACGTCGAGCGCAGACAGCCCTCTAGTAGCTGAAATTGAAAAACAAACAAACAAAGATATTTAATGATATAGTCTCATAATAAAAATGCTTCGTAACAGATTATAATAGAGAATCTTAAAGCATTACTTCACAATAATTTATTTAAAATACCAAAATACTGTTGCTAAAAAGTAATTTATTACATTCATTAATATCATATTGTATAAAACCAGACATATTGTGACGTAAAGCTATCTATTTATCTGTCGAAGTGCATCAGTATATGTGCATATAAGTAAAGACTCGTTTTTATATATGTATATAACTAATATTCAACGCAACATTAACGATTTAAGTATCCACGGAAAACTGGTTAATTTCATGTTTTATTATTGTGATGCGTTCAGTAATGCATTTTACATAATTTAGTTCAGTACAAAGATATTTGATCGGTGGTTTGCATTCTTTTTTCTGACATACTGGCAAGAAAATCTATAGTATTTTCGGTATCTAGTGGCACGTGCTTGATTGTGCAATGTGCTGTGGAAGGCTCATATTTTACAGGATATATAGAGGTATTTAATTGTTAAACTAGAATGTCATCCTGAGATACTTGAAAATAAAATGTGATTTAGGACAAGTGTGATTGAAAGATACCGAGTAAAAGTGCAAAGTAATATATTTTAGTTGCTTGCTTGTTTGTGTGTTTGTTTTTGAATTTCGCGCAAAGCTACTCGAGGGCTATCTGCGCTAACCGTCCCTAATTTAAAAGTGTATGACTAAAGGAAAGGCAGCTAATCATCACCACCCACCGTCAACTCTTGGGCTACTCTTGTACCAACGAATAGTGGGATTGACCGTCACATTATAACACCCCCACGCGTGAACGGGCGAGCATGTTTGGCGCGACCGGGATTCGAACCTGCGACTCTCGGATTACGAGTCAAACGCCTTAACACGCTTGGCCATGCTGGGCCGTTTTAGTTGCAAACTTTGAAATATAGTTAGTTACTCAAACTGAATTAAATATTGAACACTAATATTCTAAAACTACATACATTATATATCTATATTTGTCACTTTACTTTCAATCAAAATTTATAAAAGTGTCGTTTTTTTCTGTTGAAAGATTAAAAGGGTTACGTGTTAATTAAATATTTGAAAAATGAGACACTGCAATGATAAAGTGTTGTTTTATAACAGAATCGTATTCACTTTGTTCTTCAAATCTACACTAACATACTCGCCCTTTCCGCCGTGGGGACGTTATAAAGTGTCGGTCAATCCAAGTATTCGTTTGTGAAAAAAGTACACAAAGATTTGACAGTGGGTGGTGTAAAGGGGGATACGAACCTGCGACCCTCATATTACGAGTCGAGCGCCCAAAGAACCTTGTCATGTTGGTCCATTTTAATAAAATAAATATACCGCTGGAATGAAAAAAACCCCAAAAAACAAGTCCTAAGTGTTGGTAATCAGGATATCCAATGTATGTGCTCTGAATATTTTCATCTTTTTTTATCTAACTGTCTTATTTGTACTTCCTTGTTTTAACTAGAGGCAGACATGCTTCAAAATATCTCACAAGAGAAACATCGAATTTCGGGATTTTTAGAACATTAGTTTCATGTAATTTAAGTATTTTTTTCTGTCTCGAGAACGTATAATACAGTGTGCTCTAAAGCGCATCTCTTTCTAAGGTTTGCTTAGCTTCTCCATATTAAGTTTTCCAGATAATATATTCGACTCATATGCATATGGAAATTGGGCTGTGGGTACGTTGAACAATTATTCAATTCGTGCAACAACCAACAGGTAGCGTTAGAATTCTAACGCAGTTGTAACGTTGGAAAGCTACTTTCTTTATTACTTCTATGTTTATACATTCAAAATATCGGATTACTTGTGATGATAAACCCACGATGTTTAAATGAACGTCGGTTCCATCTCGTAAGAATTGAAACGCTGTAGCGAGTAATAAAATGTCTTTCTCATGTCATGCATGTTATGTTCCTTTTCCAAATTATCGTTTGCTTCTCGCCTAAACACAAGTTTCATGTTCAGTTTCAAGCTCTGTCTTTTCTCTGAAAAGCTTTCGATGCAAACCTGAGAAGCGAGTCAAGGCCTTGACACCATAATTAATTTTCTAAAGACTTTATTCAATGACATATTCGGTATAAGCCATTTTACGAAGGAAGACAATACGAGACTTTGAATGAAGCCCGGGAGATTTAAACTTTTAATTTGTTTTAGCTACGAAATTAATATGAAAAATATGACATAAAACATTACCAGCACCACACGAGTCGCCAGATGGCTAAACACTAGACCTGTTTCTGTGTACCTTCAGGCAGAGCACAGATTAGTCGCTCTGTCTCCAACCAACAGCCGACACATAACACTTATGTTGAAGACACCATTACCTGAAGGCACGTGCATCTCAAAGCACGTACCACTTACACGTCCACTTGCGAGTGAACAATAATGTTGACTGCAACGCAAATCTTGGACTTTTCTATGTGTAGTCCTGACGTTAATTAATGGATTAACAAAAGAGTATGAATTGATGTCAGCTTTCACTCCTTATTTGTTTGTTTATCTATGTCAGACAGAATGACATATCATGAACAAATTTGATACATCACGGACTTTATGAAATTCCCGAAGGTAATAATCAGGTTAAATTTTATTAAATAAACGTACTATTTCAGAAGTAAAAATGACGCTAGCTGGCGCTGCTAGATTAATGAGTCGTCCCTTAAATAAATAAATATATATATATTAAGTGGCCTTCCATTATATAAATATATGTATATATATATATATATATATCAATAATGTTTATATGTTTTTGTATTTGTAATGCGCCCGACATGGCCAAGCGTGTTAAGGCATGCGACTCGTAACCTGAGGGTCACGGGTTCGCATTCACGTCGCACCAAACATGCTCGCCCTCCTAGCCGTGGGGGCGTTATAATGTGATGTTCAATCCCACTATTTGTTGGTAAAAGAGTAGCCCAAGAGTTGGCGGTGGGTGATGATGACAAGCTGCCTTCCCTCTATTCTTACACTGCTAAATTAGGGACGGCTAGCAGAGATAGCCCTCGAGTAGCTGTGTGCGAAATTCAAAAAACAAAGCAAAAACAAGTATTTGTAATTGTAAATTTTGTTTTTAATCATTTCGTTTTTGTTACGGTTAACAATTTGTAACAGGAAAAACTGTAATATAAAACAAACTAATTTACTGGTTGAGAAATGTAAACATTAATTACACAGATTTACTTTAGTTAATTGGTTTCACGGTAGCAAAAAACAGTTAATTTCGTTATCTAAGTATATTACATCATTTACCACAATATTTGAAAAATAACGCTAAAATTTTATTGTTTTTCGCAAGCCAGGTGGGTTAAGGCGTGTAATCTGTGGGTGAGGGTTCGCATCCCCGTCGCACCAAACATGCTCGCCCTTTCACGCGTGGGGGCATTATAATGTGACGGTCAATCCCACTATTCATTGGTAAAAGAGTAGCCCAAGATTGACGGTGGGTGGTGATGACTAGCTGCCTTCCCTCTACTCTTATACTACTAAATTAGGGATGGCTAGCGCAGACAGCCCTTATGTAGCTTTGGGTTAAATTCAAAAACAAACAAACAAACAGATGTTGCTTTCTAGCAAATTTGCTTTCAGCCCTCTGTCCGATACACGGGGAACCGAATCATGATTGCTTGCTTTATAAATTCAAAAAATAAATTCCTCTCATCCACTGGGATATAAAAAAAATCTTCCAGCAGGGAATGTGTGTTTTTCTTATAGCAAAGCCACATCGGGCTATCTGCTAAGCCCACCGAGGGTAATCAAACCCCTGATTTTAGTGTTGTAAATCCAGAAACATACCGATGTACTAGCCGGGGGCTTCAGCAGGGAATATGTAAAGATATAAGCAAGTCAAAAAACATATCTTTCTGTTCTTTAGCACGAGTGATACAACGGTTGTCTTCAAAAATAAACAGATGAGAGACGACAGTTAACACGAATTTGTACATTTTATTTTAAATATGAAGTCCCGCTAGAGTCCATTATAACAGTAACGTTAACTCTATTCAATAGCCAGAAATGAACTGACAATAGATGGGTTTTTTTCGAAAGTGTTTCGTTTCACGTGCAAATCAAACTAAATTTAAAAGCAACAAATAGTTGAATTTTTTGCATTTGAAGTTCGTATGTTACGTTATATTGTAGCCTACAGAGTGCATAATTCTCTCTGTGATTCACGGCATGAACGCATTGTATTTGTGTAACATTGCAATGTTAAGCGTCCTTTATGTGACGTTATTTTAATGCCTTAGTGTCTACTGACTGAATAAGAGACAACATACTGCTGTACATTGTCTTACAACAGATAATCCATGCAGGCAGCCTTTGACTCCCCCTATCGGAGAAACAGAATAGTTTAATATATACGTGCAATATTACAACTCTAAAAGAAGTTTTTAAAAAGTTCATAAAATAACTTAGTTTCAAAAGCTCAGAACCTAGATTTAACCTTTTGACTAAAGAAGCGCAAATAAACGCCATCTTTGCAGACGATGGTATGATGGTTAAACGTATATTAAATGATACTTTGATAATCTACATGTTTAAAAAAATAATTCAATCGAGAAATATTTTGAATCGAGACTTCAATAATAACGTTAGAGTGACGGATTCCGAAAACGGAATAGAACAGTTTTCTACTGTAATTAGTTTTACCACGTTCCATGACGCAAAAAAGCGTGCATCACGAGCTTTCTATTATTGAAAGTGGATGAAAACGTCTACCACTTACTTCTTATTTATTCTGTTGAGGAAAGAATAAATAAACACGTGATATCTTTGCCTTATTTGGTAGAGACAGACGTAGGTTCGATTGATTCTTTTAGACTTGTGATACACCATTTTCAATCCCATTAAGAAAGAAAATGTAATTCTCAGTTTGTACTTTTTTTCTCTTTGATTTCATGTAATGATCTTGGGAATAACTGAAGATATCGACTATAATGAGGTTTTTAGTCTTAGCTGACGAATGTGCGTCTTCTAAATATTTATTTGCGTTTTGTAACGTTGCTTTACTCTTTTGGAGAAAAAAAGAACGTTACCAAAACGAAAATTATGTACTTTGTTCGTAATCTTTAAGATAAATTGTTTTGGTAAGGGAAGATACATTTATTTCTTGTGAGTGATAGTCAAAACAATTTAAGAGTGATGAAATTAATATGATTTCCCTGCAAAGATGAATTTCATTTTAAATCTAAATTTGTTTGTTTTGAATTTCGTGCAAAACTACTCGAGGGCTATCTGCGCTAGCAGTCCCTAATTTAGCAGTGTATGACTAAAGGAAAGGCAGCTAGTCATCATCACCCACCGCCAACTCTTGGGCTACTCTTTTACCAACGAATAGTGCTAATGACCGTCACCTTATAACGCCCCCACGGCTGAAAGAGCGAGCATGTTTGGCGCTACGGGGATGCGAACCCGCGACCCTCGGATTACGAGTCGAACGCTTT